>JARHVA010000103.1:6172500-6772500 GCA_037957365.1 Torreya grandis
TTCCTCAAGAGCTCTCTCTCTCAAGAACAATCAACTCCAACAGGCCTGGATTGATTCAATTCTGTACTGTTCTTCAACATACCAATTCAATGAATTACTACAATAATCCACACAAAGCTAAGAAGATCTAATTCTACATATAAAATTAGGAGACTTGAGCATGCACTTACAACAAATAGTTAAGCCACTTGAACAAGGGATCTAAAAATAATATTAATAATAATAGAGACGCGAGCTTAAGACTACAACTTAAACTCATCATGCAAACACTCGCTTCTGTCCTCAAAAATAGCTTTCTGGATGCACAGGTAACCGACGCCAGTTCCTGCTGCTTGCCTGTGACCGCCATCGGCCGACCCACTGCCGATGCCGATGCCTCTGCAACTGCACCTGGCCAACGTCAGTCTTTCCTGACCAATGCCGGTATTTATGTAGACCCAAAACTATCAAAGTGTGCTCCTTGGTGAAGCTTTTAGCTCCACACCTTAACAATCTCCCACTTGGAGATAAACAGCTACACCACTACCTGTACAACAACATCTTCTAGCTCCTCCATCTTCAACTCAATCTTGAAGACCAACAAAAGTTGAATGAAGATTCAACTTCTCCTTTGTAATTGGCTTGGTTAACATATCAGCAGGATTCCTATCTGTATGGATCTTCTCCAGCTTCAACTCACCATCTTCCAATACCTGTCGTATGAAGTGGTACCTTAGCTGTATGTGCTTTGTTCTTGAATGAAAGGCTGAATTCTTAGCTAAATGGATTGCACTTTGACTGTCACTATACAATCTGCAACTCTCATGCTCCCTACCAAGCTCATCCATGAACCGTGTCATCCATATCATCTCTTTGCTAGCCTATGTGGCTACAATATACGCTGCTTCTATAGTTGACAAGGCAACATCCTTCTACAACTTAGATATCCAACTAACTGTTATTCCACCTACAGTGAAAGCATAACCTGTCGTGCTCCTCCTACCATCCAAATCACCTGCCATATTTGAATCTACATAACCATGTAGAGAAGTATCTGAACCTCCATAGCACAAGTGCCTACTGCTGGTTCCTCTCAGATATCTAAGGATCCACTGAACTGCTTTCCAATGTTCCTTACCTGGTTTGGCCATAGACTTACTTACCACTCCCACTGCTTGGGCAATATCTAGTCTAGTACACACCATTGCATACATCAAACTCCCTACTGTGGAAGAATATGGAACCTTACTCATGTACTCTACCTCATCATATGAATTAGGACATTGTTCTTTACTTAGCTTAAAATGTCTAGCCAAAGGTGTGCTTACCGGTTTAGCATCCTGCATATTGAACCGTTTCAACACCTTGTCCACATAATCTTCTTGAGACAATATCAACCTATGATTTTTCCTGTCTCTCTTAATGCTCATGCCAAGGATTTTCTTTGCTGCTCCCAAATCCTTCATAGCAAACATTTGAGCTAATTTCACCTTAAGCTCAGAGATATCCTGCATGTGTGATCCTGCAACCAGCATATCATCTACATACAACAATAGAATAATATATCTACCATTATCAAATCTCTTGAAATACACACAATGGTCATATTGACACCTACTGTAGCCATGCTCAGTCATAAACCTGTCAAATTTTAAGTACCATTGCCTAGGAGCTTGCTTGAGGCCATACAAGCTTTTCTTCAATCTGCACACAAACTTCTCCTTACCCTTGACCTTAAATCCTTCCGGTTGTTCCATATAAATTTCCTCATCCAAATCTCCATGAAGAAACGATGTCTTAACATCTAGCTGCTCAAGATGCAAATCCTCAAAAGCAACCAAAGACAATACAACCCTTATAGAAGTCATTTTAACAACAAGAGAAAAAATCTCACCAAAGTCAATACCTGGCTTTTGTTCAAATCCTTTTACCACCAATCTGGCCTTATATCTCATCTATCCATTCTCACCTTCTTTCAACATGTAGGTCCATCTGTTCTTCAGTGTTCTTTTACTTGCTGGCAACTCAACCAAATCCCATGTTTGGTTCTCTCTTAAGGACTCCATCTCCTCAACCATGCCACGCTCCCACTAACTCTTGGACTCCACCTATATTGCTTCTTCAAAACTCTCTGGTTCTCCACCATCAGTTAGCAATAAATAATATAATGAAGGAGAATATCTAATTGGAGGCTTACTCACCCTTTCTGACCTCCTGATGGGTGTCTGAGACTCATTCACAACACGCTGTCCACCCAAATTCTCTGACAGTGACCGACCTTGGTCACTTTCAGACCTGTTACTGGCTGACGTCGGTTCTGCCTGACCAACGTCAGTTCCTATCTTGCCGACATCGGTCTCTATATGACCGACCTCGGTTTCTGTTCTACCGATGCCGATTCCTATTCTGCCGACGTCAGTCTCTGTGTTTTCTTGCAAGTGATTATTTCTTTTTCTCGCGAGCTCATATTAGACCTTCACCTCGTCTGATTCACCATTGCTTTGCTTAGATTGATTCAACTTCCTTAGCTCATCACAATACATCACTCTTTCGTTGAAAATAACATCACAGCTCCTAATTACCTTGTTAGTTTCTAGATTCCATAATCTATAACCAAAATCATCTGAGCCATAGCCAATAAACGTGCACCTCATAGACTTAGCATCAAGCTTCTTTCTATTTTCTTTATCTATGTGCACAAAGGCTTCACAACCAAAAACTTTGAGATATGAGAGATCTACCTTTTTACCTATCCATGCTTCTTCTGGAATACCACCATCCAGAGCTATAGAGGGTCCATTGTTAATCAGGTATACTGCAGTGTCAACAGCTTGTGCCCAAAACTGTAAGGGAAAATCGGCATGCAATCTCATACATTTTGCATGCTCCATTATTGTCCTGTCCATCCTTTCAGCAATTCCATTTTGCTGAGGTGTCCTTGGAACCATCCTTTGCCTATGGATTCCATGCATATAACAATAATCTCTGAACTTATGACTGCAAAACTCACCGCCATTGTCAGATCTCAGGTACTTCAATCTTTTACATGTTTCATTCTCAACCATATCTTTCCAAATCTTAAAAGTCTCAAATACATCATATTTTCTCCTAATACAATAGATCCATACCTTCCTTGTAGCATCGTATATGAAAGATACATAGTACTGTGATCCTCTAATGGAAGCAACCTGAGCCGGTCCCCACACGTCTGTGTGAACAAGATGCAACTTATGCCTCTTCTTAGTAGACCCAATCTTGAGAAAACTAACCCTTTTCTATTTTCCAAATACACAGTGCTCACAAAACTCTAGATCTATGCCTTTTAAATCTGAAAGCATACCTTTGGACTTAAGAATTGACATCCCCTTCTCACTCATGTGGCCAAGCCTTGAGTGCCACAATTTAGCATCCACATCTGAAGTAGATAATACAGAAGGAGATTTGTTAGTAACACAATTACACAAATAGAGAGTACCTTCTCTCTTACCTCTGGCCATAACAAGTGCACCCTTGGTCACCTTCCAAGATTTTGCTGTGAGAGTTACTGTACAACCCTCATCCCCTAACTTTTCTACAGAAATCAAATTTCTCTTCAAGCTAGGAACATGCATCACATCTCTCAACACCCATGTGTTGTTATTCTGCATCTTCAGCTACACTTTACCTTTGCCAATTATTTTACAGGGCTCATCATCCCCTAGATACACTATTCCAAAATCTCCATGGATATAGTCACTGAAATATTCCCTGTTAGGGGTAGCATGAAAAGATGCACCAGAATCTAACACCCAAGATTCTATATTATTATGCAGAGAGAATATTAAAGCATCTTGTGCATTACCTGCAACCTTGGCCTCTTCCTTTCCTTCGTGCTGATTGTCCTCTTTAGGCTTTGACCAGCAATCTCTACTTATGTGCCCCATCTTTCCACAATTCCAGCATTGTGGCCTTCTGCCATTTCTGGATTTAGATCTACCTTTCCCCTTAGACTTGGATCTTGATCTGCCTTTCTTGCTCTTCTCTTTTTGCCTTCCCCTGCTCTCAAAACTTAAAGCGTTCCCTGATGTCTCTTCTGTGCTTTTTCTGCATATTTCCTCATTCAAGATAACACTAACAATATCCTCTACTTTCAAAATATTTGATGCAGATGCAGTATTACTTACTGCCATTACTAAGCCATGCCAACTTTCAGGCAAAAAGCATAATATTAAAATAGCTTTTATTTCATCATCAAACACTATATTGACTGAACTTAATTGATTCACAATTCCATTGAAATCATTTAGATGAGTATAAATAGATCCACCTTCATTCATATGCAAATTAAATAATTGCTTCATAAGATATACCTTATTAGAAGCTGAGGATTTTTCATACAAATTTGCTAACGTAGTCATCAACTCTACCGTAGACTTTGCCTGTGATAAATTAGATATCACAGTGGATGCTAGACTTAGTCTTATAGACCCCAGAGCCTTTCTGTCAAGAACTTCCCATTCTTCATCCTCCATGTCTTTGGGCTTCTTTGCAACCCCACCTAATGGTAAGTAGAGATCTTTCTGATACAGTAATCTTCTATCTGCATTCTCCAATGTTGGTAATTTTTGCCATTGAACTTTTCCATTCTCAGTTTACTTTCATCTACCATTGCTTCTCCCACTCAAACAGAAATCCCTGCAGAAACCCCTGTGAGAACCTGTAATCAATACACACTACATAGATCTGAACCACCTGTTAGTGAACTTGAGCTCTGATACCACTTGTTGGGGATCAAACAACAATAGATTATACTTGTGAAAGCAATAAACGCAGAAATAAATCAGATAGACAAGTAACTAGAATGATAAATAGCAAGAACAAGAGATACAAGAAACCACCCTGAAAACTTGTATTAACAAACTCTTTACAAAAGGAATACAATTTGAAGAAACTTCTTTCTTCCACACCTCTCCTAGATGTATAGATCACTCACTAGATCTCTATTCCTCAAGAGCTCTCTCTCTCAAGAACAATCAACTCCAACAAGCCTGGATTGATTCAATTATGTACTGTTCTTCAACATACCAATTCAATGAATTACTACAATAATCCACACAAAGCTAAGAAGATCTAATTCTACATATAGAATTAGGAGACTTGAGCATGCACTTACAACAAACAGTTAAGCCACTTGAATAAGGGCTCTAAAAATAATATTACTAATAATAGAGACGCAAGCTTAAGACTACAACTTAAACTCATCATGCAAACACTCACTTCTGTCATCGAAAATAGCTTTCTGGACGCACAGGTAACCGACACCGGTTCCTGCTGCTTGCCTGTGACCGCCATCGGCCGACCCACTGCCGACGCCGGTGCCTCTACAACTGCACCTGGCTGACGTCGGTCTCTCCTGACTGATGCTGGTATCTGTGTAGACTCAAAACTATCAAAGTGTGCTCCTTGGTGAAGCTTTTAGCTCCACACCCTAACAGGTTATGTTACAAATCACCCATATGATGCTCATCAAGAAGGTCTAAAGCATGAAGACATGCCTTACAAAGTTTCAATAAGGATGATATCATGAATATAAATTGTATGGAAGGTATCTCATCTTCTAAAGATAAGATAAATTTAGAATCATATACTAATGAAAATGGGATTGCCTCAGTAGCAGTATGAATGCTAGTGAAATAAGCCCAAAGTGTAAGATAAAGTTTGAGATGCTAGTCAAAATGAGAATCTCATATTATCTTTTGTAATATTTTATTAAGAATATTTTTAGTGGCCTATGATTGGCCATTGCATTGAAGGTGATAAGGTGTGGATAATTTGTGTGTGATTTTGAATTTAGCACATAATTATTTCATATCCTTATTTTTTAAATTCCCACTATTATAAAAAATAATGGTGTTGTGGGTTCTAAATCGACAAATGATTTGATTATGAATTTGTATTTAGTGATACCTATGACATTAACAAGGGAAATATTTTCAACCCACTTAGTGAAATACTCAGTGATTGTGATGATAAAGACATGACCGTCTTGAGAGTAAATTTATTTACCAATGAGATCTAATCCTCACATGGAAAAAGGCCAAGGAGATTATAGTGTTTGAAGTTTAGCTGGAGGAGAGTGAATAATATCATCATGTTGTAGACACCCTATTTTGGTCACAACATGTTCCTATCAAACATCAGATTGATTTCTACCAACAAGTGCAAATGAAGCCTAAAAATCATTGAATGTCCCAATTTCACATGCACATCAAACATTAATACCCATAATCATGTTGCGGCATACCTATTTTGCGTATTATCATATATGTAATAGTAACCTCTCAAGAATTTATCTTCAGTCAAGGTTTGACTTAACACATTGATAGATTGGCCTTTGGACCCATTCAACAGGGCACTCCTTAAAATGCAAAAAAGATAAGCAAAATAAATTAACTAAAAAATTCCAATTAAATAATTAAGTGAAATTTCCATGTGCAATTAGTGAATATTAATTTTGTAAAAAATAAATTCTAATAAAATTGAGGTCATGATGATGTCATCATCCTCAAAGTCAAGGGATTGAAAATATCTCCATTAAAACCTTACATTTATAAGTGGAGAGCCATACTTAATAAATGGGATCTTTATCTCAAATATTAATCATTTTCCCCCTCCTTAGTTTAAGGAAGGTTAAATAAAACCTAAAAATGGTTAGATCTAACCTAACTACACTTGGGTTAGAGTTAGGTGGAGAACCTATAAATAGAAGTACCAAGGCCATTCTAAAAAAAAAGCTCTCAAGCCAAAGTTATAATGTTAAATTGTTGAGAGACAAAGCTTTCTTTTAATTTTATAATGAAAAAGTTTTGATAGATTACTACATCTTTCCAAATCCAAGCCAAAAAATCCAAGGTGACAAGGAGAAATGATTCAAGAAGCACCATTGTCAAAGACTCTTTGAGCACACAACCAAACACATTCCCACAAGGATAATTTGAAACTCTTGCTTAAAAGGAAGGTGAAGGATACTTGTTTTATATTATTTTATTTGTTACTTGAATTTTTATCTTACTCCTTGAGTGGCTAGGCTTGAGGTGTTATATTTTTTATGTGTTTTTATTGAGTTTATCATACTAACACTTGACTAACTCCCCTCTTTGGTTCTATCTCACATAATGGCATGCCCAGTGGGACCAAACACCCCAAATGCATAATGAAAGCATATTTATACCTATTTATAGCCAATAAACATTAATTTTAGACCTTATTTTCTTTCTTTTTATCTAACTTTTTTGTGTTTGTCCTTTAACTGCAAAACTATGAATTCATTCCTATGAAGCTACAAATTTAATAAAGAAAATAGTGAAATTATCGAGTGAATCATGAAATAATCTTAGAAAATAATTAAATCATATATATTTGAACTCATCTCTATGAAACTACAAATTCAAGGTTGAAAATTGTGAACTCATCAAGGCAAACTATGAATTCACCCCATAGGAAACATGGTTTTCCCTTTGTTTTATGGTCAATTATGAAATTGTTCATAAGTTTCAAAATTATTGTTAAAATTAGTTTTTATCACAAATATTTCAACCTAGAAGAGGTTTTTAAATCCTAATATAATATTTAGGAAACATTGGAATACCTCTAGGTCTGTGGGTTGCATATAGTAGAGGTAGATCTCTAGATTTAAGGGTTAGCTCCCTAGATTAATCCTTAAGTGATTATCACCTACACTAACTAATTGAATGGATGAAAAGAGTTAGAATAAAAATGAAATAATGATAATATAAGGTGGTGATACACCAGAAATATCTCCACAAGATCATCATACTCTTGCACTAAGAGACATGACTTACAACACTAGTTTCAAAGTCCTAGAATACTCTAACATTAGTATTTCAAATATGGAGGTAATATGCATGAAAATACTCAAGTGGAAAAAAGATTATTTAAAGACACTAAGGCTTATTTTACATTTTAAGGGAGTCAAAAAACACTAGTTACACTCTATATGACCTATTAGAATGAGAAATTCTTGTACCAAACATGAAATGATAAATATAAGTAAGGATAAATGCTTATCACTAGACACCACAATATGTCACTTCACACACTTAGATAATATGTTTGTGAAGTTAAAAATGGGTTTAAAATATTATTTAAATGAAAATTACAACATCAAACTAGTAGGGATTCACCATACTAGATGTAGAATTAGACTATAAGGGCCAAAATGGCTTGCATTTATAGAATGAGAGCGAGGAGAGAGAGAAGTGGAGATCAAGGGACATAATGAAATTTTTAAAGGAATGAGAACCAATTAAATTACATAATAATGAGGTGGAGAATATATTTTTGGAATGTTATCTTGGACAAATGTCCACCTAAAACATGGAACTCCTCAAAATTGGCATAGAGGTCTTCAATTGACTTCCTTAGAAACTGCCTTCATCATTAGGCCTCTCTTGAGTACTCTAAACCATACTAGGGTGAGATAAAACATATGAATATCAAGGAGGTATTATAAACAAGCTTCAACTAACATCAGATGTTTTCCTAATTATTGATACTATTTTTGATACTTGTTCTCACCATCTACAGTCACCATCACTAGCCTTATAGGTTTGTCCTCACATTTGTCATCAAGATGGTTTTTAGTTGTTCAATAAATACATGGGGGGGTGATATAAAACCTTTAAAGTGTCTCCTTACCTTTTAATTCATTAATTAGACCTTAAAATTCCCCCTATTTAGACTTATCATCCTCTCATTTGGTAGTCACTCTCCATTTCCATTATCTGTCACAGACTACTTGAAGCAAATGACTTAGTATAGGTGTTTATGTGATTGTATAAAGAAATAAATGCATATATTGGGTTATGAAAAGTCACACTTGACCTCCCTAAATGATTCAGCTTCAAAATTTCTCTGTACTACAAAACACAAAAGTCCTTATAAAAAACCTTATTTTAGGCTTGTCTATATAGTTAGGGTTTAGAAAAATCATGTGTCATGAAGCTTGAGAGAGTTATATACAAGTATAAAAAACTTTACTAATGTATCATATCTTTTTTAATGAATTTATATCCATCTATCTCTAATCGAGTCAAAAGCAAGGGTTTTAACATGTTTTGACTCTTAGCATTTGTTCATAAAAACTAGACATTGAACCCATGAACAAATATTATTGAAATAAAGTTTAGGACATCATTAAACTTTACCCAATATCTTGGGTCACCATGAAACTAATCTTTACTGGTGTGAGCATCCAAAGATGGCCTATCAAGCTTGAGAGACTAGTTTGAGTACCCTTGAGGTGTTCTTAAGCCAAAAAATGACTTTTTTGTGATTTACCCTACAAAAAAATAGTTTAAAAAGCCTTATAAATACCCATAAAATTAATAAAATGGATGGAAAGGTTCATACTTATTTATAAGTTATGTTGAACCTCTTTTAGGGTTTTAGGCCTAGTCAAGGTCTAGTAGGTCTGACTGTGCATAGTTGCCCATAACCAACTTTAGGTGGTTTATTAGGATTGTGAGGCCTCCCCTATATTTATTCATGTTTAATAAAACTCTCAAATCCTTTTTCATTGTTATAATAGTTCCCAAATCATCCTCTCATTACTTACCTACCTATGCCTACAGTCTTGCATCTCTAGGAATACCCTCTATCTAAGATAGAATAGAGGGAATCTCCCTTATCTACTCAACCATTTTTATTCTATAAGAGGATCAAGTATGTAATTAAGGTCTTATATGAAATAATTAATAACTGGATCACCTATTTAGAGTCATCAACCAACACAAACTTCTAGACAACTCACAGAGTTGATGATTGTGCATGATTCTCTATATGCAAGATTGGACTTACTTGTTTCACCTTTCCATACCATTTCTTTGGTTTGAGTACCTCATTAATATAATTAAAAAAATATGAATATGATTTCAAACATTATTTACACCCTAACTTTTATAACCTTCTCAACAAGTACCCTTATTTTGACTAGGCCTAATTGGTAGATTGTGTATTATAGGTGGAAGTAAAAAAAAGATATGCCTATAGGTGTCCTTCAATTAATTTGCCCTATGTAACATGTTTAGACCATTATTTAAGTCATCAAGGTCCTATGATAAAAATTTTAGACTTGTTTATTGTTGATGGCGTAAAATTGTGCTAGGTCTTAGCCAATCAACAATGGAATGTTTCAAGTTGTGGGACAATGCGGCTTGAAACAACCTCCAGGTTTTAAAGAAGATGGTCTCTTCTATTTTATAGGTGTTGGGGAAAAGGGATAGGAAACTAAATAGAAACACAAAATGCAAGAGTTAAAACCTAACTATGGTGATGCACTTGAGAGTAATCCTAATCCTAACCTGAGCATAGAGAAACTATTATATGATTCAATTACATTTAAGGGCAGACAAGTGCATGATCAATGTAAATGATTGGAATAACAAAAATAGAGGCTCACAATAGGGGAGTCTTTTGCTGAGATACATGAATTGTCAACAAAGGCATAGTGTTCAATCTTCTTAATAGAACCCTTCAATCACATAAGAGGCATAGAAGTCACGCACAGTTATGTAGAACTTCAGATTCCAAAAAATGAGACAAAAGCAAATAACATTTCCAATCACAAAACTAGCAAATCTACAGCATAAACTACTATGTAAATGACACATATAACACCAACCAAGGCATGGAGCTTAAATTTCCTTAATTCATTTAGCCACATAAAGGGCACAGAAACATGCATGATTATATCAACTTTGCAACTTCAAGAAATCAAGACAAGAGCAAATGATATTACTAGTCGAAATTACAAGAGGTCTAAACTATCAAAAATCCCCCCCTTTTTTTAGATTTTACAATTCTTCTTATATAGCTTCGGAAGCCTCCTTGATCATCCCCTTTCCCATGTAATTTCACTCCATCCTTCACTCATAGGAGACAAAATAGATGGCACATTCAATGCCTTGGATGCATTATGGTCTTATCAAGAACTACCCTTACTACGGCATGGCAATCCATGTCTAGTACCTTTCTTCGCACCTAAAATTCCTCATTCCATCACTTCTTTGGCCGCTCAACTATCTACTCTGTCTCTACTACTAGGGGCAAATAGATGACATCTTTAATACTTGCAAGCCCCAAAAATCTACCCGATGCACTATTCTATCTACTAGGAATAACTTCTGCCTATTTTCCCTTCCTCTCTATTGTAGTAGATAGGCAGACACGAGGACACTTAGTCAATCTATGGCATTTCTCTCCTTTTGATCTAGAAAGCACTAGAGGATGACACTTGATTGCTTCCACTTTCTTTATATTCTATTGAGGAACACTCTGCCTTTGACACCTATCGCACTCTACTTCCTTGATACTTTACAGATTTACTAAAACATAACTCAGTGCATTCTTTGCCTTGGTAACCCTTAAGAAAGGATGGATGCATGTGGTAGTCTTCACTCATTGACACTTAGTGCTTCATCAGTACTTTGAAATATCATTTGAGAGCCACCACAATCTTCATTCAATGATTAGGTTCAAAGGTGATCTCTTAGAAGTTGATACGTGGTGACCTTCGCTACTTTTGGGAAGATATGTGGCATCTTTTGCTTCTCCTGTTGGGGGTATGTGGTGCCTTCCACTTTCTTTAGGGATGGAGTAGAAAGGGACCCAAAAGGTGACACTTGGTAGCCTCCAATGCACTTTGATACCTAGTAAAATGATTGATGCCTTTATGCATTGAATGGAAAGCATTGGACCCAGGCATTGAAATAAAGGCTCTCGGCAATTGACATGTGGTGGCTTCTACTACTTCTTCAAAAGGGTACTTCAGGGCCTCTGTAACTACCACCTGGCACTTTTCATTTTTTTGTTACTTAGCTTGTCAAAGGTATTTGTCAAAATAGGAAACATAGGTGCCTCTATGATACGCAGGTGCTGACATGTGGAGCATTTTGCTTAACTGCTATTGGGTACATGGCATGATTCGTGGTTCTCTGGAAAGCCACAACAAAGTCCTCAGAAGTCACCAACTATCCATCCTTGTCTCCCAAAAAATGACACTTGGCTGCTTCTGCTTGAATCTAATACTTAGGCCAAAATTGAAATGGAAAGAGCAAAAGGGGCAAAAAGGGACCATGCTCTGAGGATGACACTTGGCAGCTTTCGCTGCACTTTGACACTTAGGTAAAAATAAACCTGTCCTCTACTCTAAAACTCTGTGGCTTCATCTAAGATGCAAAGGAACCAAAATTTTAGTTCTCAAACCAAAAAATAAATTAAATACAGTGTAGATTAGGAAATTACTCTACAGTTATTGGTGACCATCAGGGCTTTTGAGCCTACTCAAAAAGAATCTGACTCCCGCTCGATCAAAATTTCAAAATTTACAGCTTCAAAAGAGCTATCTAAAAGATAGACCACTCATGGTTAGATAATCCTTGCTTGCTCTGCAACTCATTAAAAGCCAAGTCCAAGATAATGATATCCTTATGTGAGAAGGTTTGCAAGATCTAGGCAATGGCTTTTAGCTTGGATTCTAACCAAAAAATGAGAATCATAAGTCTCAACCTCTGGTGCTGAGGAATCATCCTGCAAGCTCTAAAAAATTATCTAGTCCCTTTGTTTAGCCAGCAGTAATGGTTGGAGTTGATCAGCCATTAGGACCATCCTTGCATCTAGAAATGGAGAAGGCAAGCCTAGTTGCACCAAATCTTCAATGTGTTGCCTCATCTCACCGATGCCTTCCTTCACGACATCGAGGTAGCTTCTACAATTGTTGGCTATGGCATTTTGACTGAGCTCTTCATTGATCCATTTTGTGGTAGCCATTCTGTCAAGGATCCCTATGGCTACCAGTATCGCATCCCTTGAGCTATAGATCTTCTCTAATAATGAATGAGAGTCTGTGACTCTTTAGGAGATCATGGCCAGAGTGCTCTATACTATATTTTCTACTCTTTCACATAATTGATGTGCATTGTGTAAGAAGGTAAAAAGTGGCCTGAGCTAGATAATCTCAGAAGAGATCCTTGCCCACACTGACTTGTAGAGCTCCTTCACTATCTGTGAGACTCTACCTCCTCTGGGTTTATTGGCCAGCTTGATTGCCAGTTGTGCTACCCTCTATTGCTCTACCTAAAACTGGGCTTGAAAAGCTACAACCTTGTTCTGTTCTTCCAGTAGTCCTTCTTGTGATTGAGTAACCTATAGTTGGAGTCCTTCGACTCTTCCCTGTAATGTTACATTTTCCTACCTTAGAGTTGTAGCTACATATTTTGCGAGCACAAGCTCTACCTTCAATGAATCATTTTGGGCTTGAATTGCCCATTGAGTTTGGAGGGAAATAGTATCTTGCAACTATTTCTATAAACTAGCTATTTCATTGTCCTTCTAGTTTATTTGTTTAGCCAAACTATTATAGTTTGCCTTCTCCTAGGCCAAATTGGCCTCCATCTTTTGTAGTCTCCTTGATTTATTCAAGTAATCTTCTGTGACCACAAAAGTGGATTCAGCCAATAGCTCAACTCTATCTTAAGGCCTAAACAGGGACATGTCTATGGCCACTACATTCATGGTGTAGTCCTTTGGCTACATTTGCTCGCTCAACCTAGCAACGTTGGGCCATAAATGGGTCACCATCAGCTGCTATTGAATGGGGTCAAATTGTGACCTCAAATGTGGGACCATTGGTGCTTTATTCTCTTTACTCCTTTTCTTCTCCAATCAGGCTTCTCTTACGTTCCTAGCAGTGTCATCCTACATCTAGAAGGTGGAAGGGGACACAATATGTCCCCCTACAAAAGGAAATCCTTGTGGCAAGCCATATTGGAGAGCCATTGGTTGTGTAGGGGTGAGCTATAGGGGCATCTTCCTGGGAATGGAAGGGGGAAAATGGGGTAATGTGAGGGCTTAAGGCACTGATGAGGGGGTGGCTCATGAGATGGGAATGACAACAATGGTAGGAGGTGTCACTTGGCTAAGTGGAGGTGCTACGCCAACAGGGTGGGGAATAGGTTGAGAGGGAGGAGGGGGGAATACTTACCTAGGGGAGGTTATTGTGGTCTATGTTGAAGGTTCCTCCTCCTCTGGATCTAATTAGAACTGCACCCTTCTTTTTCTAGGTATCTCTACCTCTGACACCTATCGCATTTGTCTACCCTTTGCTCCTATTGTTGTCGGTGGTTCTTGTAAGGAATCAAGGACTTCAATTGCTCCTGCTGATGTAGAAGCTTGTGGTGGTGTGGATGCCACACTTCTTTACTACTCTACGATAGCTGTGGCTTGTTCTAGAGCCTGTGGTGATTGGCTTGGTCATGCTCCAGCTGCTTCTTGTTCTACCTTGAATGTCAGCATTGGGCTTGTGTCTGAGGTAGAAATAGGGGATGAATGCCATTCATCCCAAAGTTCCTCCCACCTTTCATCTAAGTTCACACCACTGAAAGTATGGCTGGTCTGGGAGATTTCTTGCCTATATCTCTAATAGGCTTCAATTTTCTCTGCATCCCAACCTTTGTTCCTCAGTGTCCTTCTCAAACTAGAGGTCATCCTAGCCTTAGGATCATACTCCCTCTATTTATCATAGAAGGTCTCCCATGGCCTATTCGGTGGGAGAGGCAGGTTCGTCAACTCAACATAAAGACTAGGGGTGTCTTCCGTAGGATTTTTCCTAGTTTCCCAATAGGGGTGGCTTTCATGCACGATCCTGGTTCCAATTCTATTTGTCCTCACTATGGAGGCTATGAAATCTACTAGGTCATAAACCCACTTGTCTTCGATCAATAGGAAGCCCAAGGAGGTCAGCTTCCTTAGCAACACAGTCTCAACTTCTTTGGCCTCTAGGCTTACATTGCCTGCCATCTAAGGGAGGTTGTAAATCCTCCTTTTCTTCTTCCTAGAGCCTTATTCATTGTCAACCATTGACACCTACTTGGTAATTTTTAAGAATGCTAACCAAAGAGTTAAAACTTTTGATAGCAATACTGACTCCCCATAAAATCCATGGACCCTTAAGGTCATGTGATGGGCCCCAAAATAGTAATCACATGGGATGGAAAAACTAACCAGGAGGTTCGTGACACTTGGGAATAACTTATTTATAACAAGATCAGGGCTAAGGCAATGGAGGACAGGGGTAATGAATAATTCCCAGAAGTCATATGTGTCACTAGTTTTTGATAAAATATGTGTCCATGCAGACATAGGGATGGTTCTTTGGAGGTCGAAGGCTGGGTCATATAGGTTTAGGCTCATAAATTGGGAGAAGAGGTTAGGGTTCTAGTGTAGAATGAGATGGAACAAAAAGGAGGAATACCTAAATATTCCTTGTGCTCTAAATTGGGTTAGCTGCTCGACCATTGAGAAGGCAAGGTGCTTAGAGAATTCAAGATGGTACTCTTGTGTCTTGTCAATTATTTTCAACCTGAAGAGGATGGCCATTTGCTCTACATATATCGCCACATCATCCTTCATGCCAAAGATGAGAGCCATCATTGACAATGCATCTTGGCTGGTAAGTGTGAACTGAGTTCTTAAAGTGGGGAGTGTGGGTACTATTGAGTCTCCATCAGTCATTTGTAACTCAAACCTCAGAAACCTAGCCTGAGTATTAATGTTTGCCCATGTCCTCTGCACCCGTTTAATAGTAGGGAAGCTGGCAGTATCATCGTATCACAGGGCAAACATGTCCCTGATCACTTAAGGGGTGACCTGTAGCATGAAGGGGCCTTGCTAGATGGAGCAAGATTATGGGTTGAGCAAGTTCGCGCATAGTTTAATTATATCCAGGCATGGGTGCATAGTTGGGATAACAAACTATGCTAGTTGTGAGGTCCAGATCCTCATCTTGAATGTTTCATATTGCCTTACTCGGGCTCTCTACAGGCACCTTTGGTGTGCCCCCTCTCTGAGGTTCTTGCGATTGGCTCTTTGTAAAATTGGGTCCATGATTCCATCTGCATAGTCCTTGACTTTGGATGGGTCTCTGGTTTGGCCGACTCCTAGGGATTTTTTTCTTGGGTAGTTTCTTGGTGGCTGTGTGGGAGTTGCAGTGTATGATCTGCTCGCCAACAATCTGTCTAGATATCTTAATGCCCCTGCTCCTTGTTGGGATGATGATGCTCCAGCTATTTTTATATCTCTTGTGTAATATCAGATATGAACTTTGCTCAAGATAAAAACACGCTTGTTGAAACAATTTCACTAGGCGCTAACATTTACAATGAGTAAGATATTTTTCACAGGAATGCTTGAGAGCTGTAAACATTAAAATTTGCTAAGGGGGTATTTATGGGCCTATCAAGTCCCACATGGCATTAATTTTAGGTGACAGTTAGCAAATCCTACTCAATCTTTGGGAAATAGTGAGGCAGACATGTTATGCAGTGCAAGGTACCTTAGAAATGTCAAAAGATTTGGGAAAGCATTTATTGCAATAAAAATAAAGAATTAAAGAATTCTTAAGACGTCGACTCTGCATTTAAAATGCTTATTTTAAAAGAAAGTGGGAAAGAAAAAAACAAAACAAAGTGATGCAGGAATGGAAACTACCTAACTATATTAATGACAAATCCTTACTTCCCTCCAAGATCAAAAATGAACTTTCCCATGCCCTCTTTATGACAATTCAACTTGTGTTTCCATACCAGTGATTGCAACAGATATATTATTGATGGAGTGTTCACTGCACTAGTCACATAGGTCTACCTGCACTCGAATGAGTCTAAGCAAAATGTGTATTTGACATCTACGAACTCTTCTTGCCCTTGAATGCCCATCGAATGCTGGTTCTTCATGCTATCAGGTGTCATCAAGAAATCATTGGCTATTGGTTCTTCACTCTGTGCCCTCTAATACCCATTCTTTTTTGGCTTATTTCTTTTAGATTCCAACTTTACTTCATCATCCTACTCCGTGATGACTTCATCCTCTTGAAAGGATGGATCTAAAAGATGGCCTTCTTCCTACATACTCATTTGAGTCTCAATGTTGCCTTCTTCATATTTGGCCAATCCACATCCTTCTTGAAGGATAGTGTCACCTGCCTCAAGAACCTAATCAAGGGAGCTTCCATACTTCTCCATATTTTCTTGCAAAGTAAGAAAAAATTCAGAAATGATCTCCTCTTCATCTAAGGTTAAGGAAAAAGCTTGTGGCTTATCCTCTTGCTCATCAAAGGGGGTGCCTATGGTGATTTCTTCCTCATCTGTACTTATGGAATCTTCTTGACTAGCCATGAATTGAATGTACTCTTCTGCATACTCAGCTGCATCCTTCAAAATATACTCTTCTTCGAAAAAGGATGAAGAAGGTTGTGATGGGAAATAAGAAGCCTCTTGAGGAAGGGTAGAAGGGTCTTGAGGGAAAGGTGAGAGTTTGGGGACCTCTTCCCTTGCTGCTATCATAGACTCTGCATTATTGGGAAAATGATCCTGATAAGTCTGACCTTGTTTATGAATAGGGGTGACATATGTTTGATATGGGGTTTGTGGTGGTGGATATGAAGTTTGGTAGACTTGGCAAGACTGGTTCTCATGAACACTCAGGCTTTCTTCTATAAATACAATCAATCCACACACATCCAGCATTTCATAGGTAAGCTCTTGCCAATTTGCCCTTTTAATGGGATCCCACTCACTTTTGATCAGGTCAATTGCTTCCCTTACTTAATAGATGACATGACAAGGGGCCACTTGGCCATATTCCCTTTTGCTGTCGAGTTTTAACACATATCTTTTGAAACCCAGCAATGCTTTTTTAAAGGTGAAAATAAGGTCAAGTTGAGCATGATATGAGGCATATTGGGGAGACTGGTCATAAGATTGGTATAGCTCATAACCATCCACATCTTTGTTACTTGACATGGTTCTAGTAGAAGTCTATTCTTGATTAAATATATAAGGAGAATAAGACTCATAACTATGAGTTACAGAATTATACATACCAAAGGGATTTCTTGATGATACTGCTTGATCGGCTGATGACTCAGAGTCATTGTTGGTGTTGATGAAAACCTCCAAAGGCTGATTAGCTAAAGAACCACCAAAATTCTTCAAGTTCTTAAAAGATTGAGTCCCACTGGGCATGCCAGAGACTGTTGATGGCATAAAATTGTGCTAGGTCTTAGCCTATCAACAATGGGAAGTTTCAAGCTGTGGGACAATGCGGCTTGAAACAACCTCCAGGTTTTAAATAAGATGGTCTCTTCTATTTTATAGGTGTTGGGGAAAAGGGATAGGAAACTAAATAGAAACACAAAATGCAAGAGTTAAAACCTAACTATGGTGATGCACCTGAGAGTAATCCTAATCCTAACCTGAGCATAGAGAAACTATTATATGATTCAATTACATTTAAGGGCAGACAAGTGCATGATCAATGTAAATGATTGGAATAACAAAAATAGAGGCTCACAATAGGGGAGTCTTTTGCTGAGATACATGAATTGTCAACAAAGGCATAGTGTTCAATCTTCTTAATAGAACCCTTCAATCACATAAGAGGCATAGAAGTCACGCACAGTTATGTAGAACTTTAGATTCCAAAAAATGAGAAAAAAACAAATAACATTTCCAATCACAAAACTAGCAAATCTACAGCATAGACTACTATGTAAATGACACATATAACACCAACCAAGGCATGGAGCTTAAATTTCCTTAATTCATTCAGCCACATAAAGGGCACAAAAACATGCATGATTATATCAACTTTACAACTTCAAGAAATCAAGACAAGAGCAAATGATATTACTGGTCGAAATTACAAGAGGTTTAAACTATCAAAAATCCCCCCCTTTTTTTAGATTTTACAATTCTTCTTATATAGCTTCGGAAGCCTCCTTGATCATCCCCTTTCCCATGTAATTTCACTCCATCCTTCACTCATAGGAGACAAAATAGATGGCACATTCAATGCCTTGGATGCATTATGGTCTTATTAGGAACTACCCTTACTGTGGCATGGCAATCCATGTCTAGTACCTTTCTTCATGCCTAAAATTCCTCATTCCATCACTTTTTTGGCCACTCAACTGTCTACTCTATCTTTTCTATAGATGGCATCTTTAATACTTTCAAGCCCCAAAAATATACCCAGTGCACTGTTCTATCTATCAGGAATAACTTTTGCCTATTTTGCCTGCCTCTCTATTGTAGCAGATAGGCGGACATGAGGACACTTAGTCAATCTATGACATTTCTCTCCTTTTGATTTAGAAAGCACCAGAGGATGACACTTGGCTCCTTCCACTTTCTTTATATTCTATTAAGGAACGCTCTACCTTCAACACCTATCACACTCTGCTTCCTTGATACTTTGCAGCTTTACTGAAACATAATTCAGTGCATTCTTTGCCTTGGCAACCCTTAAGAAAGGATGGATGCACGTGACAGTCTTCACTCATTGACACTCAGCACTTCATCAATACTTTGAAATATCATCCAAGACCCACCACAATCTTCATTCAATGATTAGGTTCAAAGGTGATCTCTTGGAAGTTGATACGTGGTGACCTCCACTACTTTTGGGAAGATATGTGGCATCTTCCACTTCTCCTGCTGGGGGTATGTGGTGCCTACCACTTTCTTTAGGGATGGATTAGAAAGGGACCCAAAAGGTGACACTTGGTAGCCTCCACTGTATTTCAATACTTAGCAAAATGAATGATGCCTTTATGCATTGAATGGAAAGCATTGGACCCATGCATTGAAACAAAGGCTCTCAGCAATCAACATGTGGTGGCTTCCGCTACTTCTTCAAAAGGGTAATTCAAGGCCTCTACAACTGCCACCTGACACTTTCCATTTTATCTATTTCTTAGCTCATCAAAGGTCTTTATCAATATAGAAAACATCGGTGCCTCTAAGATATGTGGGTGCTGACACGTGGTGTGTTTTGCTTAACTGCTACTGGGTATGTGGCATGATCTGTGGTTCTCTAGAAAGCCACAACAAAGTCCTCAAAAGTCACCAGCTATCCATCCTTGTCTCCCAGAAAATGACACTTGGCCACTTCCACTTGAATCCAATACTTAGGCCAAAATTGAAATGGAAAGAACAAAAGGGGCAAAAAGGGACCATGCTCTGAGGATGACACTTGGTAGCTTCTGCTACACTTTGACACTTAGGTAAAAATGAACCTGTCCTCTACTCCAAAACTCTATAGCTTCATCCGAGATGCGAGGGAACCAAAATTTTAGTGCTCGAACCAAAAAATAAATTAAATATGGTTTAGAGTAGTAAATTACTCTACATTTATATCATGCATTAGGGTCAATTCTCAATGCCTTTCTAGCATACTGGCCTAAGTTGATCTCTCCACTATAGCAAGTTATAGGTGGATATATTTAGGTCATATAGACCCATATATGATGTTATAAATGGTATGTTTCATGATTATATTTTATTTTAATTCATTGGATTCATATTCATACTTTAACTTATCCATATCATTCCCTAAGTTAAACTAACACCCAAACTATTATGTTCAACTTGCACTTTCACCCTACAGTCAACTATAGGTAACATTTTTAGACCAAAAAGGGCCCTTGTAGGTGGTAGTCTAAGTCAAAACCCTATGCCTCAACTCCCTCAAATATTCTTTGGTTTTTTTATGTCATCCTCATTCAAATGGGATAACTTATATGCAAGATATGCTACCATCATGGCATATGGTGATGTAAGGCCACTTGAACTCATAATACTATAAAATACATTGACATTCTACAGTGAGAGAATGCTCAAGATGTAGGCCTTTATATATTACCTTCCCTTGACCAAAAAACCATAATATCATGTCAAATCACTAACTCTATGCTTGGGATATAAAATGAGAACCATTAGACTAATTTAAAAATTATATGATTTATTATGGATCGATCAAAATAAAGGCAGAATCTCAACTTCATAGACTTTAAAGTAATGTGCCCCTAAAGTAATTTTATCAACATGTGGAGAGTTAGAATAGGTTTGTTTTCCACTTTATGATTATACCATGATTTATTATGACACTTTCAATATTTTTATACCTCAATAAGACCTCAAAATAGTTTAAAACACCTACATTAAACTCCTTACTCCACTGTTGGCACTGCCTATAGGTGAATATTAGTCTACAGGATTGTGAAGGTAAGATATAAATAGTGTTCATGGTGAATTAGTTCTACAACCAATACTAGACCTCTTTTAATGGTCCAAACTAATACCCTCCCCCTTGGGAGACTCTCTGCCATATTAAAATCTTCATTTATCATTAACATGGTTGCTCAAAACTCCTTTTACCTACCTGTAGGTGAATATTACAAGAGATCAGACTGTATGTGCATGTATTAGTTTATTCATTCCACATAGAAAAAACTTGAGACCTAAAACCTTCAAAGGATATTTAATTACCATGAAATATGAGAGTATAGACACATTCCACTTCTATCCTAAAGACACTATAAGAAAGATGAATCTACAATAGGTGAAACTTGGCAAACAACCTCAATAGAGCTCTTAACTAGTAGACCAAGACAATTTTGCTCATTCATTCTCCTCTACATGTGAAATAAAGGTTGAAAACCATGATATAATAAAGACACACTCTCCAACACCATTTATAATTCTTAGTTTGTACAAAACATCTCAAATAGAGAAGAAACTATGAGGTGATGGGATGAGTCTGCATAAATGAGTGGTAGACCTCCTTAACAATGGTTCATAGATCTTGGTGCACCAATCATGGAAATATTACCATAAAATTGGAGTGTATAAGGATTAATACCTCCCACCAATTGAATTTGACCTGATTCAATTCCTTTTGTCCATACTAAACTAAAATTGGTTGATTATTCTTGTATGAAAAAAAGAGCAATGGAGGAGTAGAATGGTTTTAGGCGATTTTCAGGTGTTTAAAATCTAACCAAGTAAATAAGTGAGTTAAAGGGAGTTTAAGAGGCACTATGAAACCTTTTTCATGTGCCAAATATGCTCTGTACTCTATACAACTTCCCAAAACCACATGAAACTACTTCTTTCCAACTATTTTCTTATCTTCAACATGGAAAACTACAAATTTTAGTTAAGGACTACCAACTCTGACAAGAATCTAACATGAGGGATGTTGAAAAACACTTTAGAACACTTATCCTTTTAGTAAAACCATACAAATGACCCCAAAAGTGACATGAAATGACATAAAGGACTAAAGTGAATATGACCAAGGCTATATACATAATATAAAACCCCTATCTAGGACCATGGAATACATTTTGACCCTAGTAAACCCCTATCTATGTTTTCAACTGTAGGGGGATATGTTGGAAATATTGTCATTGATGTCAAAAGTCTATAAATATATTATTTAATGTATAAAGTTGTTTTTAATGTTCATATCTTGGCTAAAATATGTTACTATTAATTAAATATTAACGAATATATTTTTGGTTGTATAAAGATAGAAGATGGCCCATGAGGAAGTCAAAGAGTCACCAAGTAAAGACAAAAGAGGGAAAGGATGAATTTTCCCATGAAGGGTTACCTTGAAGAACTTGAAGAGTCACTAGATAAAGACAAAAGAGGGAAAGGATGCATTTTCCCATGAAGGGTCACCTTGAGGAATTCAAAGGGTCATGCAATACAAGTTTGGCTCCATTTTTTATGAGGATTGAAGGGTCACAAAGGGTGAATGCCAAAAGTCATTTGGAAAGATATAAAAGGAGACTTGGGAAGCCATTTGTTATATGTATAGAAGTGAATGATTTTATCTAGCTAAGAAGAGTAGAGGAGAGTAGAAAAAAGAGAAGAGATATAGTAGTGTGCTATCATTTATTGAGAAAACAACATTGAGAGATAGTGGTGTTTTATACACAGAAAGGGTTGGTGCTCCTATGGGTGGGTGATAAATAATCATTGTTGTGTTGGTGCTTAGTAAAGGGGTTGGTTATCTTTCAAGTTGGTGCTTTTGAACATTGTAAACTTGATTTGGTGCTCATTTATATACTTGAGATTGTTCTCCATGGTTTTTTCCACTTTGGGTTTCCATGTAAAATTTGGTGTCTCTCTCTCTCTCCCTCTTATGTCGTGCATGTCATTTATTTTATTTTTATTTCATATATTTAATGTGTGACTAAGTGGTTAAAGTAAAGGAATTTTATTAAATAAAATATATATGATATACTATGAATCAATATATCTCATGCTTCACAATTGGTATCAGAGTAGGTTTCTTTGGAAAGAGTTTAACAACTTGAAGGTAGATCAGGGAAAGCATGATGGCCAATAATCTAAAGAAGGAAAATCAAGAGTTAAAATCTATGGTTGAGGCTCTTAAGGAATAGGTGTGTATCTTGGATTCTAAGTTGGCTATAGAAGCAAAATAAGATAAGATGTTTATTCAAGATCTTAAGAATCAGCTAGAGGTTGCATATTCAAGTTTGAAATCAAGAGAATAAGAGTATAATAAATTAAAGGTTGAGTTAGGTTATTTTAAGAATAAACATAAGAGGCTCATAATAAATGTTGAGAAAGATCATGAAATATCAGTACAAGGTAAGAAGGATACAAGTTTTAAAGGCAAATTAAAGAAGCCAGTCAGGCAGCCCAATGCTTTCAGGTTTTTAAATTCATTTCATGGCCAATATTTTATTTGTCATCATGTTGGTCATAGGGAAAGATATTGTTTGAGTATAACTAATTATTTAAAGAGATATTTCAATCATATTCAAGTAAAAGGTATGAGAAATGTTGTTTGATTTTTTTGTCATAAGGTTGGCCATATTGCTAAATTATGTCCAAATGGAGTAAAGAGATCCTCAATGTATGTCAAAGGATATAGAGCCCCTAGAAGGTATGATAAAAACCAAACTTAGGTTTGGATACCTAAGACAGTGAAGGTTGTTCAGGTTGAGTCTAAAAGTGAGAATAGATTACTTGTTATAGTGTAGAAAGAATTAGATAGGAAGGACTGTATGAAACTCTTGTTATCAATAAAGTTAGTGAATACTAGTCCTAAACAACTTGCAAACCAAAGAGAATCTATTGTTACATTTAAGCATGAGACATGTCAAGATAAGATAGTTTCAAGAGTTGAGAAGATGAACAACATCATATATGTTGAGGATAGTGAGCAAAGAAGTTAGACATGCTTAAATAGATTCTAAGAGAAAAATGCAAGAAGATCAAGGAAGTAACAGAGGAGATGTGGGAATATCCTAATATTTTGTATTAGGACCCTTTGTGTGGGGTGTATCTTCTAGGATTCAAGGAGATACTTTACTAAAAAAATGAAGAATGGTGGATGCATGTTGGGTCTTGGCTATGTTGCATGACAAGAAAGTCATGAAGGTGACTTGATAGATTAATTTGTATATCAGTTGAGGGGGAGAAGTACAAGAATAGGTACATTAATAGGTATAGGAATAGATACAAGAATAGGTTAAAGAATAGGTACAATAATAGGTTTAGAAAATAGGATGATATAGTAAGGGGGAGTTACTATATTTTTCTAGTTAGAAGTATGTGTAGGTTGGCATGTATAATATAGGTTTCAGGATGTGGCAGTTTCAGTTTGAGGTTGCCATCAATAACAAAGGGGGAGATTATTGGAAATATTTTCATTGATGTCAAAAGTCTAGTAATATAACATTTAATGTCTAAAGGTGTTTTTAATGTTCATATCTTGTCTAAAGTGTGTTAATATTAATTAAATATTAATGAGTATATTTTTGGTTGCATAAAGATAAAATATGGCCCATGAGGAAGTCAAAGAGTCACCAAGTAAATAAAAAAGAGGGCAAGGCCACATTTTCCCATGAAAGGTCACCTTGAGGAATTTAAAGAGTCACCAAATAAAGACAAAAGAGGGAAAGGATGCATTTTCCCATGAAGGGTCACCTTAAGGAATTCAAAGGGTCATGCAAGACAAGTTTGGCTCCATTTTCCATGAAGATTGAAGTGTCACAAAGGGTGAATGCCAAAGGTCATTTGGAAATCTATTAAAGGAGGCTTGGAAATCCATTTGTTATATGCATGGAAGAGAATGATTTTATCTACTTGATAAGAGTAGAGGAGAGCAAAAAAGAGAGGAGATATAGTAGTGTGCTATCATTTGTTGAAAAAGTAACATTGAGAGATAGTGGTGTTTTATACACAAAAGGGGTTGGTGCTCCTCTGGGTGGGTGCTCACAAATAATTACTATGTTGGTGCTCAACAAAAGGGTTGGTACTCTTGTAAGTTGGTGCTTGTGAACATTTTAAAGTTGAGTTGGTGCTCATTTATATACTTGAGATTGTTCTCCATAGTTTTTACCACTTTGGGTTTCCACGTAAAATGTACTCTCTCTCTCTCATGTGGTTCATGTTATTGCTTCTAGTTTTATTTCATATATTGAGTGTGTGACTAACTGGTTAAAGTAAAGGAATTTTATTAAGTAAAATATATATGATATACTATGAATCAATATATCCCATGTGTAACAGGCTGACCTATTTTGACTTATGGTCAAAATAGTCAACAATAGCACAATTATCTTTTTTACTTGAAAAATTATTATAATAGGTTGTCAAATTATCTTTTTGAGTTAATAAATCATATGTCTAACTGTGAAATCTCTAGAAAATATAAAAATTGCACTTCTCTATTTTTTGTGTTTTTTGCAATTTTTTCTCATAGTTGCGAAATCAGTGAGTTGAAGTGCAAAATCATGGAGTAAAATTATGAAATTATTCAATAACTATGAAATCTCTCCATATATGTATGTTTTAAATTATAGTTTTTTGTTATTTTATATGTCTAAACAATTTTGTAGTTCAAAGTCACTACATAACTATGAAAGTGTTCTATACAGTTAATTTTGTGTCTTATTGAGCTAACTTGTAGGATTTCACCTTGGATTAAGTATAAATTAATCCAAAAACCTTTTTTTTAGATATTTAAACCAAGGAAAAGGAATTTTAAGTGATTTTGAATCAATTTTTCCTTTAACAAATCAAAATTTCACAACAAAGGTTAAAATTCATCCATATTTCGTTAAGGTGCTTAAAAATCACATTAAAAATTTGTTTTTTAAGGATATCAAAGTTTTTACAAGTGAAAGAAGGCCAAGGGCCCCAAAATTTAAATCACATTTAACGTTGGTGCTATTAAAAATAAAATACACTTTAGTTAGAGCTCTTAAGGGCTTTTTCAAATTTTGTTTGTTCTTTAGCTAGTTTTAAATTACATAGATTAAATTTTTTGTGGAAAAACCAAAATCTATAGCATGTATGATCTCCTCTCATCCCCTTTAATGAACTCAAGTGACCAAAATCACTTTGTTTATTGCCTTATTTAATTAGTCTCATAAAAAAATGTCACGTATGCTCTCCCTAAGCTCTGAGTGACTTGGGTGACCCAAAAATGACCTTTAAAATCTTTCCATTTTTCATTTATTTATTTTCTTATATTTGGTTCATGGGTGGGATTTTATCACCTCCTCATGTTATAACCCCACTATGTTTAATTCAAATAATGGTAATTTTTTTAAAACTTAATAATCAAATCAGATTATTCACAATAGATTAGTTAATATGATATTAAACTAAATGCATTTTTTATAATAATTTTTTATGATTCATTTAGGTAATGATTAGATTAACAAACTCAACAAAATTACAAATATAGTCCATCACAATTGTATAACTACTGAATTAAGAAAAACTCAACCAACTGTTCAAAGTTAATACAATAATATTATATAATTAGGAGTAGCCAAAATGTTATTCATAAAGTATAATAATACAATGATTATAGATCAGATTGAATATAATAAATACAAGGTTTCATTTAACCAATGAGTGTCCATAAATGCATTATATGTAAATAATTTAAATCATGAGTAAGAGTCTCTATTGACTAACTACTGGATGAGAGAGAGCATCATCAGAGTGCTTTTCCACATCAACCATAGACTATATATCCCCTACATAATGTCCAACTAGGGAATGGCCCTCCATAGATGAGAAAATGATAATGGTATATGTATTGAGAATTCAACTAGAACCCATCTATTATAAGATTCTAACTATATGCATCCTATCATGAAAAATTCTATTCTAATATGACATCATGCATACATGCAAATAATCAATCAGGTGAAATGATAATGTTAACTATAACATTACTTTGGACAAAGTTTTCATATAATTTAATGATCCATTAGATCAACCATAATCACACACACACTCAATCGAATCTCATATAATCTAAGTATTAAAGCTTCTAACTATATGCACAATAATCCATCTTATGATAATTATTGTTAGTGACATTAATGATAGTTTTCCAAATAATCCATATAGAATAATTCTAAGGATTTATCATATATATTTAGTATTTAATGCCATGATAATTAAATATAAGAACTATAAATGATCATATGTTTAAATAATAAATTATTTTCACAAATATATTTCCTAAGTTCCAATAAAGATAATGTCCATTTTCCAATAAGGCAATATTGCATATGTAATTTCTTTCTAACAATAATCATACAATTTAATAATTTATCAATTCCTAATAAACATCTTGTATTCACATTCATTATATTAAATAACACAATTTAGGAATTTATCAATAAAATTCTAAGCAAATCAATAATAATAAATAAAATATTTATTATTCTAATAAGCTAATAATCAATTGACCTATGATTAATAACTAAAACAACAAATTATTAACTAATGATATAAATCCAATTTTCATATGAATAAAATTGTTCACTATAAACAAACATCTATTCGTTTATCAAACTATCCACATAAACATATATATCTAATATGTCCATTTATATCTATATACATTTTAAACCCTTTTTCCACTCATACCTAAATGACATAATATATATACATATAAATTGTCACACACACACACACACATAATTGAAGTGATAACATACACACTTCAATTTTATATATATATATATATATATATATATATATATATATATATATATATATATATATATATATATATAGACACACACACACACACACACACACACACACACACACAATTCATATTGAATATACTCATCTATATGTATAATCCATAATTACATATATACGTATGTATATATGTTTGATTTATTCTCATATCCCAAGTTTTATACTAAGAATATAGATTCATAATAACTTAAATGTTTAATACAATCTAATAAACATTAATAAGATATGTATCAAACCTTGTTTCAGTCAGCTAGTTGAAAATAAAGAAACCATCAAACTACTATGAATTTATCTAACTTATTACTAGTCTATGTATATCCTAGACAAATTATATTGTAGACCCATTCAAGAGAATGATCATAAATAGTAATAATCCAGTCAATATATATAACTGATTGCATTTCACATTTTAACATAGACTATAATTCTTTAACTATGAACTTACATATTTACACAATCAACTATTGGAATAACTCCATAAACATCCCTATTTAAGTATACTCTATTGACTTAGTATATTATACACACAACATTTATAAAATACATACACAACCATTTTTAAATAATTATATACATACAAAACCATTTTTAAAGAATTATATACATACACAATCATCTTATAATTATGTTAAGTCTTTATAACATTCAAGTGTTCCATCATAACTTTAAACAATTTGACTCCCAAGTGCACAATTTATTCTTCATAAAACAATCGACATATTAATATATTCACACAATCAACCTCAAAGGTATTCATACATAGGGGACTCACATATAATGGCATACAGTCCAAATGTAGTATTAGTAAAATTACCAATAATAATAGTTTGCTCACACAGTCAAGCCAAATAATTTCACACAAGCATCTATACATTTTATATAAAATTGATTCATAATCGACCCAAAAAAAGTATACATATTCAACTTCAAAGTATACTTATAGACTGTACAAAACCATTTTTAACATAGTCAACACTTAAGATTTTAAAACACAGTCGACTCCCCAATATATTTCAAATAGGTTTTTAATTAGGGTTTAATCATAGCCGGCTATGAATTAAATACCCAGTCAAAACATAAACTAAGTTAAATTGATATTTAGTCATCCCAAAACTACATTAAATAGAAATAACTTACAACATATATACACAATTAGTTCATAATTATCATATTTCACTTGACACATAGTAGGTTACAAACACCTGAATATATTTTTTAAGTTGAGTTATATTAAATCTTCCAACTGACCCTATATCAAGAATTGTAAACAAAGTATTAATAACATCACTCATTCAAACCCTAGACTGAGAAGAATAAATACTCAATTAACTCCTATTCAACAATCAGTTTAAACTCCTAGGTTTAAATAATATCCTAAGCCATTTGATTTAAATTGACATACAATCCTTTTTTTATAAACATCAAATCAAATAAAACACATTCAAGTATTTATTAATGAAAAGCCAAACTTGAACCCTAACCAACAATGTCTTAGGCCATATAAAAAACATTCAGCCATTTAACAAAATAACATTCTAATCCATAACAACATAATAGACAATCATGTAGATAAAATATGTAAAATAACACTCATCCAAATAATTATTCTAACCCAAGTATTTTGTTTAACTTTGAACCCTATCATTCCATATTCACTTTATACATGAGTTGAGTCATAAATTCAATTCTGTGTGGGGAAATTTATCCTCTCACAGGGTCAAATCCCTAATCTCTACTAGGGTTTTTTAATTTAATAATAAAAACCCATACCCATTTAATCTATTTAGCATATAAAATGAATACATAATCATAGAATAAATTTCAAGTACAAACCCTACCTCTTAACTATAAAATTAATCAACCGTATTTTGCAACTAACATTCTTCTCTTTTCTTTTATTATTTCCAATGTCTACCATGGCTAGCTATAAATACCTATAGTCTCCTCTTCTTTATTGTTTTCCCAGACCATTGCATGCATTTAAAAACCCCTAATATCATGGTGACCCCTTCTCCATTACTAAAAAAAAGACTTTCCATCAAGATAGAAATTCCTGACATGCCTTCCAAACTTTCCAACTCGACTGCTAAACCAACAAACATCTCTCTAATTTCCCCTAACTCGTAGTCTAACTCTCATAGCTTGTATGGTATGAATGACCAAGAAACTAATCTAAATTATGATTCTATAGATTAGGGTTGATGTAATAAGTCAATAAGCACAATTATTGTGTTTTAACTAAAGTTCAAATGCCTAACATTAACATCCAAATATTAAGTTAAATGTTAACAAAACATTTAAACAATAACTATCATATACCTAGGTAAACATTAGGTAATTAAAACTTTAGTCCCCTTAAGTATCCCTTAGGTCTAGGTTAGGCATAGATTAGTAAAATCATTTTTATATAAGATTTAATCATGTAATTTAATTCTTTATTAATATATTCATGTTCTAACAATACTTTTGTTGAATGTTGTAGGTACATGCCTGCAAAGTTTATGCATACAACTATTTAAAGAAAAATAAGTAATGAAACATTATATAATGTTTAACAACACTATATACACTATAAATAATCACAACTACTGATAATACTGATTAGCATCAAACATGAATCTAAATCATATTAATGCATCCAAGCACAAATTAATCAAACACACTGAAACTTAAATAAACCATACATTCTATTATGTTAAGTGGTGTATGTTGGGTTCATTATCAATTCTCAACTCCTCCAATGTCTCCATCTACAACATATTCCTTGATGATACTCTCTCTCTCTCCATAGCTAACTAGAGAGTATAATTTCTCTTGCATCAACCTCACAAATGCAAATGGTAGTTAGCTCGTAACTAAGATAATCAATATAAGTGCTACTAAATCATAGAAATACTAAATAAGCATAATTTGTATGCATATAAAGCTCATATACAATTAACCAAACTAAGTAATGAATTACAAAAATAATCATTAAATATCTATCCATACATTAGCATAATGAAAAATAGTTTACTATAATAATAATTAAACAAAACTAATCCCATAATATCTATTTAATAAGTGAATCATTTTTACTAAGAATATTAGGATGTAACACCTCATAAGTTATTCAAGGGTCTCTTGACCTAGGTTTTCATCTCCTAGCATCGTATTAACCTTGATCCATGGTAGGGTATATAAAATAGGGCATGTGATATTGGGATTGCTAGGAGATTGAACGACTAGCCTCTTCAGTATTAACAAAAATTTGAGTTAGGTCTTGTTAAACACCAAACTTCACTAATTAGTACATGGATAAAGTCATCATGTAATAGATCATTACATAGTAAGTTAGTAGGTATGAATTTGATTGACTTGATTGTGCCCTTATGTTATCCCCACTTGGGACCATCTAGTGTATTTTGAAACTTATAGATTTTTAGTCAACCCCACTTGCTGTGCAATTTATTATAAAATGTTGAGTGATCCTCACTCTAAGTTCATGCCACATACTAATACTTTAGAGATAGAGGGGGCATAAAAACTCTACCTACACATGATCTTTAATTCTTGGATTAACACTTAATTCCTTGTGAGCATTGGTATATCAATAAATTTTTTGGCAGAATCTACACACACCCATGTCAATTTTAGGGATAGGATGAACCATTTGTGCTATTTCTATTTTATTTAATTTACACGTGTGTTTTGAGAATAAAATTGTTTTTTTATTTAAAGTTGAAATGAATCATAAAAATCACAAATTTTCATCACACTTTCACCTTAGAGATGTTACTCTACCCATTTTATGTCACACTTTTATCTTAGAGTTTTTATTCCAAAATATTTGTGTGTCACTTGTTTAAATGGGGCATTATTATGCTACTCGTTTCATCTCAAACTTTTGGCTTGGATTTTTGAATCCAAAACTATTGTCATGCCATTTTATTAAAGGAACATTGTTATGTTTCTCATGTTATTACAAAAAAAATTGCGTTATTTTAAATCAAGTTCAAAATATCATGTACCTTTGGTCTAAAAATGGTGTTGTTATGATGTCCATTTGGGTCTAGGATATTTTTCATTTTAAAAATCCAAGTCTTTTAAACCAAGTTCAAAATTTGTCTTGCAAATTTTATATTAAAAATTGATTGGTATATACCTAGGTCTTATTTGGCTCAGTTGTTTATCTCTTACCTTTGGATTGTGTAACTTAGACTAATGCCTTTCTTGATTTAAAGACCCTTTTTCCTAGATCTAGGAAGTGGTTTATTTTTGTGTACCTCAAGTTGATTTATTACCTTAACCTAAGGTCAAAAATCACTTTTTATGTATAAATATAAGCATAATTAGTTTACATTGGATCCTTATTTATCACTTGGGCCTGAATGCTTTACTCATCTCTCTTATTTTGATTACTTAAAATTGACTTTCCCAATTAGTTTTAGGCATGTACCTAGAGTGAATGCTTTATACGAAGGTCAAGTTCGTTTCAAAAAATCCATGTGCCAAGATTGAGTCAAGTGTTATGATCTATTTGCCTTAGAGTTAGATTAATCAAAAGTTTTTACCTCAACCTAGTTTGTTTCAAAGTATAGCTTTGTGCCTTTTTACCAAAGACCTAGAATTGATTTAAAATTTTTAGATCTAGTTCATGCCTTTTTTTAGTTTAACTTAGTGAATTTTTACCAAAGACCTAGCACATTGTTATTTTATACTTATATTTTATTTCTTTAGAACACTTTGCCAAGACCAAGATTTAAATTTGCCTTTCATTTGACCATTTTTATGAAATACCTTAGAGTATTGGAGATATTTGAGACCAAATTTCCAATGATAGTTTTTGAGAAGAGATCAATTCTAGGCTAAGTTTAAACCATTTACTATAATAGATCAAGTTTTCCATCTAGACCAAGTTTCAATATGTTTGAAATCATTGACCAATATTTTTAGACCATGTTTCAAGTGTTTTATTAGATTTAGACATTTTATTTGTGAGACATTAGTCATGCATTCAGATATGCCTCACTACACACGTAGTGGGACTATATACAATCTAGATTATGAAATCGTAGTCATAAATGATCCCTTTATTCAAGATCCATATTGTTACATCCCAATTTCATCTTATGATTTATAATGTTTGAATCCATGTATTGATATGGTCATTACCTAATTATTATTGCTTTGATTTGAGATTTATGACATATACTATATTGGGATAGTGATATTGATGATTAGATTACATAATGTGACGTCTATTTTTTCTTATTATATATATTATGGATGTGTATTTATTAGTTTTACATCATTGGTTGATATATATGATGACTCAGACTAACTACCTACCTGTTGCAAGGTGGATGTAAGATTGATCCTACCCTCAGAGCTTGATGAGAGAGAGAATCATCAGAGAGGATGGAATAGATGGGATGATATGGGAATTTCTAGTGACCTAAACACATGCACATTAGATTTAATATATATATATATATATATATATATATGTTTTAAATGTTAGTACGTAATTAAATAATTATTTTTTGTGATTGTATTTTGTATGTAGATTTAGTTCATAATATGCACAAGATTAAAGAAAATTTATTTATTTATAATTATCTAAATTTTTGAGAATAAATCAAGAAAATAATCATTTAATTACTATATATGAATAGTAATCAATTATACAGTTATCTTGTTTTGGAAACATTTAGAAATCTATCTATCCATTAGTTAAATAAATAATTACCTATATTTTAATTGTTTTCAAGGAGGTGAACTATCATAGAATGTTAACTTAGAGTAAGTTAATATAAATTTAATATCTTTAATGCTCATTGAAAGTTAAAATTTAGATATAATTATTTAATTATTCAATTTGGCTTTATGCTTTAGATAACTTAGGAATTGTTGCGTAATGATTTATTTAAGCAAATTATATGTTTTAATATAAATTAATAAAATTGAAGGTGAGTTAAACTACAACCTTAGAGAAAGGGATATCTATAGTTAGTGAAAATTAAGGAAAGTGAAATGCTATGTATGGGAGCTAACTATGAGAGGAAATCATTTAAGAGAAGGGCTATGATAGTTTTAAAGGTGAATAATTTCATAAATAAAGGAGATAATTTTTGAAGATAAGGGGATATTGGAATTTTTATATGGATGGATGTGGGAAGAGAAATATAACATGGAAAAAGGAGAAAAAATAAGGGCAAGGAGAAGAAACATAGTGTAGCACAAGAGAGAAGGGATACCTATTTTATCTGCTCAGCTTGGAACCATTTCAAAGGTGGTTTCTATAATTAAATTTCTATGTGTAATATTATAGGAAGGAATTGATTTAAGTGTTGGTATGAGTATTGAAATCTAGATGAAATTATAGATCATAGAATCATGAACTTTTGAACCCAAAAATTATGCTTAGCAATCTATTCAACTAATAAAAACATTTGTTGCATTTTCATTATATACATATTAATATATGTATTAGTAGCCAACATAAAACTATCAAGAAAAAGATCCTAGAAATTTTTTTGGATTAGGCTTTGGACTGTGTATAACTGGCACTAGATTATGTATAATTGGTAATAGACTACATATAACCTATGATGGACTATATATAACTTGTGTTGGACTACATATAACTTGTATGGGACTATGCCTTATTAATAGTAGTATCTTAAATTTATAGGCTACATTCTACCTATTTTAGCCTACATAATACCTAACTGAAGATAATTGACTACTTAATACCCACTACAACAATTTCTTATTATGTAATGTTGGACAGCGTCTTATTTTACAATGTTAGGCAACATCTTATTTTACTATGTCAAGTAGCGTCTTATGTAAATGAGCTTGAATTGATACTTATTTAATTATTTTAGGATCTACATAATTTTATAGAGTTTCATATATATTATGAGATGCATACTTATAGGGTCTGCATTTGATTTCCTAAGTTTAGCATTTAGGAAGTAATGTTGCATCCCATATATTTATACATATTGCAAACCAAGCCCAAGAACCTAAATCAACTCATTTAGTGAACTATAGATTATTATTGGTCAATGTTTTAAGTTAAGACTAAGTATTAATAAATTGAGCAATGCTTTATTTTATTGATTATGTCCTACCTATTTGTATTTATGAGAATTATAATGGCCTTCGCTTTGGTTGTAAAAATAGTTCTAGCTAATATATAATCATTGGGAGTTGTGCACTATTCTTAAACATGGACTAGTACCTGGGTGCTTTAGGCTTGTATATATGACCACATACTAGTTGTATATTATACTTATTGGACCAAGTCTTAAGGTTAGTAAACCTTGGTTTGGAAAAAATTGAGTTCTAGATAACTTATTTTGAAACCTAGTAACCAACGGAGAATATTTAAAGAATTATTGATTACTTAATTAACAAGTTTGTATGTATGAAGTATTTAGGGTAAATACTTTAAGACCATGATTGTATATGTTATGGAAAACTTGAAAATAGATTTATGAATTAAATGTTTAGGTCTTTTATTTAAATACAAATTATATTTGGGCATACTGTGTATTCATATTAAGGAAAATACAAATTATAAACCTGGATCTGATAGAATCAAAATTATAATTTGTGTAAACAAGTATGTTACCTATTTTAAAAGAGAAATTATGATCCTTGTTTGAAGCATACCCAGATGGTATGAATAATTAATACAATGTTTTTTTATATATGTACTAATAGCATGTTTTAAATTCATTATGCATTTGATGGATAAAATGTATCATTAAGATTGTTCCATTCCTAGTATAGGGAAAATCTGAATGAATCTTTAAGTTATATATTATGATATATATGTTTATTATATATTCTACATTGATGAGTCTAAGTAGGTAGTGAGATAGACTTTACTAACCTAGGTAGCACCACCAATGTTGGACGTAGATAATACGATCACGTTACTTGTTATGGAATTGACCAATCTAGGTGATCGTATGTTATTTAAAAACTTTATCCAAAGTAATATTAAATAGACATTATCATTTCATATATTTTATTTTAATGTTGTATGATATCATGTTAGAAATTCATTTTATTTATGATACACGTCATGTAGTAGAAATCTTACAACATATGGAATACTAGCATGTCTCTCTAGATTTTTACACCATTCTATCTACCTATCCATGAAGGGAGGTCCATTCCCTAATAGGGGATTATGTGGGGGATAGATGGTCCATGGTTGGTGTAGAAAAGTGCTCAGATGATGCTCTCCTTCCCCACTATAGTACTTATTTTGAGACTACACTTGAGATTATCAGTGATACATGAATTGGTTTGACTCAAGCTCTAGAGAGATTGGTATATATTTATAGTATTAAGGATAAATGCTTGAAGGAATGTAATTTTAATATTTATGTTATACTTGAACAATAGTTTAAATAGTATTGGACCAATTATGGTTGAGTCCTAATGTGTTTACTTTCCTTACAATTTTAATGAGTGATATTCCATTTTGGTATTTGAATCTGGAACTATTATTGTTCAAAGTTATTGATTGGATAATTTGTTGAGTATTTTTATATGGAATGAATGTTAAGTAATTTTTTTATTTAAAAAAAATCTAAGTGCAATTGAAAGGGTTGTCACATGTGGTATCAGAGCTTAGGATCGAACTCTAGGACTTCATGAATCTGCTAACATTTTTGTATTATTATTTGTAGTGAGAAAGAAGAATGGTGAAAACTAGATCATCAAGTGAGCATCATTTAAATATTAATGACAAAAACCCTCCCAATGATCCTAACCTGATTGTTGTTGATCATTCAATAAAGTTATATTAAATTCTCATATCCATGAATAATATCAAGGATAAAATCATAGCCCTAGAATAAGAAGTTCATGGACAAGGTGAGGAAGAACATTAGGAAGTACATATTGAGCACCCCACTAAGTAGGAAAACTAGTAGGATGTGAGAGCACAAGTAGTTGAAACACTGTTTAGGGACATGAAAAAGGTGAGTCCACCTAAGTTCGATGGAATTATTCTAGGTGATAGGTTTTAAGCATGGATGACTAAGATGGAGAAGTATTTCAAGATTTGAAACTACTTTGAAGTCACCAAATCAATTTGGGGAGCATAGCAGTTGGCCAGGGAGGCAACTACTTGGTGGTTTAATAAGGAGTTGAAAATGAACCTTAACTCAACCACCACAACTTAGGAGTAGTTTTTAATGCTATTCAAATCATGATTACTATCATAGCTATATTTTTATCATAAGCTCACAAATTTATAGAATTTGAAGTAGGGAGACACATTTGGTGAATTAGTCCTAAGAGCAATTCACCAAACTTCTAAAGTATGCATCTTAGTACCAAGTTGATGATAGGTTCACAATCAAGAAGTTTATCATGGGATTAAAACTTTATATTAATGGTGAGGTAGATGTTCATGGACCTTATACCATGGACTAGGTCTTTGAGAAGGTGGTGAAGCATGTGTAGAAGCTAAATTCTCTTGCTTAGGTTGGGGAAAAGTTCAAGAAAAAGTTAGGAAGTTCTAAGCCAGCTTTCAAAAAGAAGAACTAGAAGCATAAGAGTGGAGACTCCAAGGGGCAGTCCAATAATTAGAATTCCAAATTCAATAGTGGATCCACCAACAAGAAGCTAGGTAATGGTTTCAAATTAGGTTTTAATGGAAACCCACAAATAAATAGGAAAGGTCCACCTGGTGGCTATTTCAATTTTAGAGGAAACCATTATGCTCATGAATGCACTCTAGATAAATCAAATAAAAAGGTCATAATTCTAGGTAGGACAATTTTTAGCATCATATTCATGTAAAAGTTGATAATGAAAAAGCCTAATTTCAAGCATCACCCATAGAATTATAATGTATTTTGTGTATGTAATCAGAAATGCATCATGCCTATAAATCAATTCTAGATCAGAGAAGATAGAACATACCTACTCTTTTGATTGAGAATACATTTGTTAAGAAGGAGCATGACTAATATGGGGATATACTAAACCCTATTAGGGGAGCACTTATCACCATACACTATGCTAAAGAGGGTTTCAAAGCCTCCAGTCTAACATAATCATGTCATAACCCTAAGGGGGTCATAATTTTTGATATTTCACCTATTCTAATAACAATAAAAATAAATCTAATCTAGTGTTCATCAAAGCTTATGGCACAACATGAGGGGTTAGTAAATAATAAAAACATGTATAAGATAATCTTAATTAAGCTAATTATTAGTAAGACCCTAATATATTAAATATGAAGATTAATATTATTTGAAGTCAATACTTATTCTACTTATATCTACTAAAGAGAGGAGAAAAGTTAGAGAATACTTACTTGAATGTGAACCCATCGAGACTCAATCTATCCCTTGGCCAATAGAGCTTTGTACAAGGTTGTTATGATTTGTAAGGATCACTAAGAAAGGCCAAATGCTTATCCACAAGACTAGATTTTCCAAGTATAAAATCTAAGCTAAGACTCCTCAAGTAGAATGGTGGAAGAGTAGATTGTAAAGAATCACAAACAAATAATAACTCTTGATTGTATATTTAAATAGTGATGAAATGATCTTATATTTATAGGTGGATTCAACCCTAAACCCTTTTTAATATGTTAGCTGATAGAGTTGACCCATTTGACCCTATACAATTCTAATTAATTATTCACTAGGTCCTGAGCTAGGTTAGCCAAAGGCCAAACTAACTTCTAAATAAAAATTACCCAAAATACTATAGCATTGACCCATTTGACCTTGTAAAAATGACTAACAAAAAGGTACTAAGGTGAGGAAAAGAAAGGTAGAAAGAGTTAAAAGACTGGAGGAGTGTTTAAGTGAGGATTAATAGCTTAGGGAATGATTTTTAGGAGCTAGTTGGATTGGTAATATGTAGAAATAAGGGACAACAATCTTACAAAGAAACAATGGTTTTCCCACCCCTTTCATGATGCACCCCTTAGGGTGTGCACTCAGAAAGATTGAGTCTCAATGGGTTATTTCAAGATGTAAAGCATCAATATTTAATAAAATTTGAAAATATTATGTGTATATATATGCCCCACTTGAATATCATCATGTGTCACTAAGGTGCAATAGGGAATGGTGCTTTGAGAAAGAACATAAGAACACGTAACGCTGATGCTAAAAAAATTACAATATTTTTAAATAATAAAATAACTAAAAGTAAATGACTAAAAAGTAAATGTGATGTGTACCTTGATTTACCTTTATCACTAGATGGTTGTCTGTTGTGTTATTAGTTTTGATTGTATAAGGTGTAGAGACTACTTTTGACAAACCTAAGAATACAAAACTAAAAAGAAAAACAAAAAAATATAGGGAAGCCAAGATAATTGGTGCTATGAGGATGGGACATACTTGGGAATTTGGTAAGCTAGGGTGACAAGTGTTATGTTAGACCAAATGACCAATTCAAAATCAAGAGTAAATTAGGCAAGCAAAATACAAGGATATTAAAGATTGAAAAAATCAAACAAGTAAACCTTAAGTAAGAAAGGAAAAATCACCAAGTCAAACCAAGGATACGTGTCAAAAAAGGATGGTAATCAAAGATTAAAAGTAAAAGTAAAAATAAAATGGTAAAACAACATTGATGAGTGAGTAGTAATAATCCTTATCTCACTCAACAATGGAAAGAGGTGCATAAAAAAGAAAAACAACATTGATGAGTGAGAAGTAACAAGCCAACCTCGCTCAACAATGAAAAAAGGGTATGAAATCAAGTTTCCATAATAATAGATAAGAAAAATAATGACAAATGGTAAAAAGGAAGTAAAGTAAGTCTATTAATGTAATTCAATGGTGTAAATAAAGTAATTCATAGTTGCTTAAACATGTTTCACTTTAAGGATAGATAAAATTGAAACAAATTAATGTTAGCATGTTTTTAAGAGGTGAAGAAGAAGGGAGTTAAATAAGAGGGAAAATATATTTGGAATCATAATTTACTTGTCAAGGGGGGAAATGAAATGGGTGGAGGGGAAAAACAAGGAAAAACCAAGGTGGAGGAACTCTTTATTGAAGTCAAGACACTAAAATTAGGTTTGTCAAAATAAGAGGCCTTTTGACCTTAAGCACTTTGAATAAATTATCTTAGCTACACAAGTTTTAGGTTAATAAATGATGTATATAGATCATCCCATGAAGGCTATATTCATGAAAATTAAAATAGACCTACCTTCCCACAATGTGTTCCCCATTCCTCAAGACCCCTTACAAAGCTTTTAGTCTACTATGAAGATTGGGTACTTGTGTGAGAAAGTAGGTAGCACCATATAGTTTGTTGAATTATCCTATTCCAATCTACTGGCCTACCATACCCCAATGGACCTCAACTCTATGTGAGGCCAACTGTGGAGTTTGAGATTCCATTAGAGATAGGATATGTGCTTAGAATCATGTATTTTGGTGTGATATTAACTTTTGAGATATATATGTTGCCTTTTGTATATTATTGCATTATATTTCAAATGATTTGGCTTTTAACTTTCTTGATGGATTTTTTTTATTCCTCTTCCATATAAATTTGGAAAACCAAACATAGATGCTAAAGATGAATTTTATTTGAATACTTGGGCCTTGGTTACTAAGAGATATAACTTCAAATAGCATGGGGTCTAAGAGTCTCATAAATCTAGGAGAAATAAAAGTGCTATCTTGACTTTAACCTTGTTTTAGCTAATGTGGAGTGAAAGGAAAGGGAATCAAGAGGAATGACACATGGAATAGTTTGAATTAATTTAAATTAAAAAAAATGTGACAAAGGGAAAAAAGGGATACAATGATATAAAAGTGTTATTACTTATCATAAGAATGAGGGAAGTGGATGAAAACATGCTAACATAGATTGTTGTGTAAATTCCATCTATTAAAAGAAGCAAAAGTTAAATTTGAAAACAAGGATCAAGAACACATTTTATTATAAAAAGAATAACAAGATGGTAATTTTATGAGGAAGTCTAGGTTTTATACATGGTCTTATATTACAAATCATAAAAGAGAAACCCATGAGGGTACCAAAAAGCATTGGAAACATAAATGAGATAAGCAAAAGATGGTATTTTTGTGAGGAAGACCGGGTCCTATCCATCGTTTTACAATGTAACTCACAAAAGAGAAATCCAAGGGATGCTAAAAAGTGTATAAAAAGAGATTGAAAATAAATAATACTATGGTACATCATGAGAAATATCAAGTCCCATATGTAGTTTTACAATGCAGCTCATGAGAGAAAGAAAAAAACTAAAAGACCAAAAAGGAAGGACTACCATTTTATAATAAGAGAGAACTATTGTAGGGAGAGAATCCATGTAAGTAACCTAAAAAAAGTGTTAGATAGATGTAGATAAAAAAACCATGAAAAGAAGGAAATGTTAAGGCAAAATACTTTTTGAGGAATTATACATCGGTGGGCTCTTCAAAAACATGGCCTTCATTGGTTTGAAGATGGTAAGTACTTGGACCAAGAATATCTTTGATTAAATAGGGACCCCACAATTTTTGGGCATATTTACCCTATTTATCATGGGTGTAGTATAATTTAAGGACAAGATAACCAATGTTAAATGTGTGAACTTTAACATGTTTATTATGTTGTTTGGAAATACGAGCCTTATATTTGTGATTATGTTGCAAAATAGAAAGATGACATTCATCAAGGAGATAAAGGGCATGAAAAAAAGCATTACATAATTATTCATTGAGAATGATACCATAAAGATATATATATAGACAGAGGGAAGCTCAAATTCCAATGGAATATTTGATTTAGATACATACACTAGTGAGAATAGCATTGCCCTAGTGGTAGTATGTATGTTAGTCTGATAGGCCCAAAGAGCAAGGTAAAGATGAAGGTGCCAATCCATGCAGGTTTCATGAATTATATTTTGAATAATTTTTTTAATGGCCTCAACTTGACCATTACATTATGGATGATAAGGCATGGAAATTTTTTGATTGATCTTAAATTTATCACAAAGTTGTTTAACATTCCTATTTTTGAAATTACCACCATGATCGAAAATGATGGTATGGGGAACACAAAAGTGGAAATTATTTGATTAAGAATAAATTTAGAAATGGTAGGACTAAGACATTAACAAGGGGTATGGATTCAACCCATTTGGTAAAATATCTGGTAGTGGTTATGATAAAAAAATGTCCATCTTAGGAGTGAGGTAATTTTCCAATGAGATCTAATACCCATGTGGAGAATATCCAAGGAGATTTGATAGTTTGAAGCTTAGTTGGAGGTGAATGAATTAGATCATCATGAAGATGGAAAGGAGTACAATTTTTAGTGATTTTAATTGAATATTTTTCAACAGTAGGCAAAAATTAACCTATATACAAGCATTTACAAGTTGTAGCATGTCTGTTATAGTGGCCATTACAAATGCCCCCATGTGCTTATTTAAGATGAGGAAGGACCTCATGTTGTAGAACATAATGGAGCAAGGTACCTTCAACATTATGAAAATAAATCATGTTGTGTCAAAATACATATTTGAAAGTTTGTTTATGAATATGTATCTTTTCATGAGAGTCTAAGTTAGGAGGATAAGTTTGATGTTCCATGAATTGAATAATGTATTTATACCATGGGATTTATCAAATGACAATAGCCTCAATGTGGTAGACAAGTGAATCTAGTGGTTGAGTTGAAGATAGATATTTTATTATTTGTATAAAAAAAGTAGGATTGGAAATAACTTGGTGTGGATTAAAGGGAGATGTTGAAGAGGCTAGAGAATCAACAATGGAATTTTGATCTCTAGGGATAGGCTCAATAGTGAAAGAGATGAAATCCTTAGCAAGAGTGGTTGTAATTTGATGATAAAAAATGAGATTTTTACTTTTTAATTGATAATCACCATTGACTTGGTGTAAAATAAGTTGAGAATCACCTAAAGCATGTAGGTATTGAATGTTTAAGTCAAGAGTAGCTCTCATGCCTAAAATGAGAGTTTTGTGCTCAACCATATTATTGGTGACATAAAATGTGAAGTGAAATGCTAAAGGGATTATTTTATCAAGAGGAATTATAAGAATGCAACCTACCCCAACTCCTTGAAGGTATTTAGCACCATAAAAGTGAAGGGTACAAGTATCCTCATGTAAGTCAACATTAATTTCAGGAAGCTCCTTGATAACTACTTTAGGTTTAGTAGTATTAGAGGGAATAGAGGATTCATCAAGATCATTTTCTTTAAGATTAGTGGTAAAGTTATGAAAATAATCTTTAAGAGAAGTAGCTTGATTAAGACCTTCAATATTGAGGATATTATCATCTGGAAGACTATCTTGAAGGGGAGAAGTAATTAGTATAGGAGCTATGAAAATTTGATCAGCTATGACTTTCCCTTTGATAAATTTTTGAGTCATGATATAAAGATCAAATTCCATGAGAAGGACCATCCATTTTCTAATTCTATCTCTAGGGAGAAAGTCTTTAGAGAATAAGTGATAAAGGGTGTCAGAATGAATGATGACATAAGTAGTCTGGAAAAGCATGTAATGGCAAAGCTTTTCAGTTATGAAATAGAGGGTGAGGCAATCACGTACAATTTTGGTATAATGAGTTTCATAATTAATGAGGCTTCAGCTAATGTAATAGATATCATACTCTCTTCTGATATCATCATGTTGGGCAAGCATCCCCCTAATAGATATAGGTGTAGAAGTATATAGAATCAAGGGTTGATCATTAGAAGGAGGATGAAGTGTGGATAGGTGAGGCAATGACTCTTTCATGTCATCAAAGGCTTCTTGACAAGGGTCCATCCATTTTAGGGTGGTAAATTTATTTATAATAGAATTAATAGATTGAATGTGATAAGCCATTTTAGGGACAAATCATCTAATTACCCCAAGTTTGCCTAAGTAAGTATGAATATCAAGAATAGATTGAGGAATGGGCATGTTGATGATAGCACTAATCGTGGTGAGGTCAAAATAAATGCCATAGAGAGAGACTAAGGATCCTAAAAATTTATTATATGTGACACCAAAGACACTTTTGTAAGGATTGAGTCTAACCTAGTATATAAGAAGGTGGTCAAATATTAAAAAAGATCTGATATATGAGTCATACAACTTTTGGATTTAGTAATGAGATCATCCACATAGGTTTCAATAATTTTGTGGATAAGATCATGAAATATGTGAGTAATTTATCATTGGTAAATGGATCTAAAATTTTTAATACTGAAATATATTTTGACATAGCAATAGGTGCCCCATTCTGTGGTGAAAGGAGTCTTATGTTGGTCCTCACGGGAAATGTGAATCTAATTGTATTTCAAGAAGCCATCTATAAGAGATAACATTTCATAGCAAGCTATGGAATCAATGATGGGATTTATCAAATGTAATGTGAAGTTATGTTTAGGACAAGTGAGGTTAAGATTACAAAAATAAATACAAATGTGAATAACCATATTGACCTTTTTCAAAATGAATTTTTTTTGGAAACCCATTTAGAATAGTTCATTGGTTTGATAAATTTAGCATCGAGTAATTTTATGATTTCCTTATGACATAAGGTGGAAACTTTGGGTAGAAATTTACTTTGATTTTGACACATAGGCTTGGAGTTAGGATAAGTAATGATATTATCTACCAAAATGCTAGGGTCAATACCAAGCATGTCCTTATAGGACCAATCAAAAAATTCATGATACTTATCAAAGAATAATTTAAAATTATCATGTTTGGTGGGTGAGACTTCACTAGAGATAGTATTTGGTCAAGGACAAGATGGAGTACCATATTCAATGTGAGTGGTTTGTTTATTAATCATGGCATTAACATCTTGAAAGTGGTATGGTGCATTAGGTAAGGCATAAATAGGATTATTTTTTGGATCAATGCTAACAACAAAGATATTTAAACAAGGGGTTTTAGTTTTAAAATTCCCAAGTTTATGATGTTGTTGAGGAAGCTACAGTTCTCAGGCATGAAGTATTTCAAGAATAGATTCATCACTAGGTAGTGTGATAAAAATACCATAATACTCAACATCTACTTCAAGATCTACAATTTTATTACCATGGATATCTTACTTAGAATGTATATGATGGACATCAGTTGCCTTGGCATCAAGTGTAATATTGGGATTAGGAGAAGTAGATGGATCAGAAGAGATTAGAGTGTCAATGGATTTAGTGATGGGAGAAGAATCAAAGGCATTGATTGGATCAATAAGTGATATAGGAAATGTACAAATTTTTGGAGGTTTGAAAGGTATAATTTATTTTACCAACCAAGGAGTATCAATAAGAGGAGAATTGACAGGAGGCTCATAACCCTCGGGATCTAATTCATGATCCATAGAAATGGTATGAACATCCTAGTTAAAAGAATGAATTTGAGATAAGGTTTTCTATTAATACTAGACATTCAAGTCTCGATATTGAGCTTGGGCCATTATATAATCATCATCATATGTTAGAGAAATTTTACATGTTTAAGAGTCAAGGGGAGTTTTAGAAGGTGAAATATGATATTATTAAATGTATGAGGAGACATGATGAGAGGATCTTGAAATAGTTTGGCCATTTTGAAGTCATTGAAAGTGAAGGCATATTCAAGTAAAGAAGGTTATTTAGCATTGCATGGACGGGGAAAATAAATAATCTCATCAATAAGAGGAATAATATGATCTCTTGGTAATAGAGGAGGAAGAATCCACTATGAAATGTAGGGAGGTAGCTTGGTAGTATTGCAAGTATGTTGAAAATCATTAGGCTCATCATCATCAAAATCCATAAGAGTAACTTATAAATCAAGATTCATGTTGATAAAATTACGTAAAAAAGCACTATTGATCTTAGGAATTGTAGGAATACGATACTAGGATTTGGGATTAAGAGTTGAATGCTCTAAGGGTTGGGATCAACCTCATGCTTGTATCATTTCCCATTATATAATAATTTAATACATTAGCTACCAAAAGAATTAATATCCCTCATTTGATTATTCGATGGGTAACCAAAGAGTATGTTATAAGATAAGGGTAAATTGAGTACCATAAATTTAGTTTGAATGGTTTTAAGGCTGATGGTTAACGAAATCTAAATACAACCAAGTGGGTTTTGATTTGTCTTATCAAAACCATGAAAAGTGAGATGGGTTTTCTTAAGATGCTCCTTTTTATAACCAATTTATTGTAGAAGCCACAAAGATGTCACATTAATAAAAAAAACCTTCATCAACTAGAAATTTATAGTTAACGATAGTATTAATGACTATTTTAATGAATAGTGATGGATCATCAACACAAAAGAGAATTTTATCATTGATTATGTCCTCTTCAAGGAATCCAATGAAAGGATTCAAAGGACACAGTTTTAATTGTATTGATGTTGGTAGGTTGAGATTCAATAGAAGGTGGTTCATCATCTATAGAGGATGGACCTTAAATTTATTGAAGTTGTTTCATAAGGAACTTGTGATGATAGGGTGAGGTACGAATAAAATCCATAAGAGGAATCTTACAAGGCATAGAGTTGAGTTATTCAATAAATTTTCAATAATATTTAGGACCAGCATGAGGTTTAGAAGGTAAAGTAACTTTTGAAGGAATGGATGTGGTTGGAGGTTTGGAAGGAGGAAGTGGTTCCTCATGTACTAATAAAGCTAGAGTTGTAATGGTAGTGTCCTCAAGAAGTTTTTCTTCTAAGGATGGTTTATTAGGTTTGGTAATAGGATCTTTGTGAGCTAGCTTGTGATTATAATTGACCTTAGTAGTGTTAAAATATTGAGAATTATTATAATATTATTCATAATCAACATCAATGTCACAAACATCCTTAGCATTAGGTTGACTATTGGAGAAATAGTTTTGGTTATTTGAAGTGGAAGCTTTGGAAGCTTGTCACTTTTGAGAAGTAGTGGTGTACTCTTGATGATGAAGGTTGATCATGGCTTCATGATTAAATGAATCACCAAGCATATAGGAAATAACAAATTTAGTGAGTCCTCTAAAAGATTCATGGTAATGACCAATGTTGGCATGGAACCAACACAATATATTAGGATCATACCATTTGGGAGGATTACTAGGATAAATGAAAGGTTTAGAGGGTAGTGAAAATTGTTTCATTTGCTGAACTAAGAGAGGTGTGTGAAAATGTGAAGGAATATCAGTTTTGGTAACTCCAAGTTTGGATTGCAAAGTATTACTAGTAATAACATTGGTAGATGTTTGAAAATTTCATTTTAAAAGTTTAAGACTAGGTTCAAATTGCTTCATAATAAAGTATCAACGTTTAGCTTGGTCAAGAGATTCATTAAGTGTTTATGGAGAAAAGGTTTAAACCTTATATTAAAAAGGAGTCAAAGCAATGATAAAGAGTTTGAACAAGTTATCATCAGTCATGTTATGTTCAGCTTTATGGGGCAATGATTTCCATCTATTGGTAAATTCATGAGCTAATTTAGTGGGAGATTACTTATCATTGATGAAGTGGCTAAGACAATTTTATAGAATATTATTGTGTTGAAACTCTTTAACTAAAGGATTAATAAAATCTTCAAGTTTCCAAATAGAGTGTTGGGGTGATTAGCTATACCATTCTAATACATTGCTAGTGAAGATTTTGACTAAAATTTTAGTTGTGGTGAAACTATAAGTTTGGATCATATTGAGGTCAATATACCCCCTTTTTTAAAATTAGGACCCTTAAGATATTTTGAAGCCTAACCCTAAAAGCATGGCCTATTTTCAATATTATTAGAATTTGAATATCATCCACTTGATAGAAGTAGGCTTACACATTTATGGTTTTGCTTTGAGCTGGACTAACATTGCTAATAATTGGTCTTCGTGTCTTTAAGATGTAGGTTTCATGGAGTCCTTGATGGAAGATTCATGTTTTAGAACCCTGACATAAACCCCTATTTCAAATTTGAAATTTGAATTTGGTGGGACCAAATTGGTGGGAATATTTTAAACTTCTTTTGGACTTAATCCTAATTTTTATGTTAAGGCTTGGTCATGTTTTTTAACACAACAAAACCTTAGCCTAAAAATATGCCTTGGTCCCTTTTAATTTCCCCCCTTATGCTTCATATATCTCTAACATGCCCCAATGTTATGTTGGCAGGGTCCTCTTTATTTTCTAATGTGGTCTGATTTTATGCTAAGGGTACCTTTTAATTTTCCTAGTAGGGTCCCTTTATATTTTCTAGCATGTCCCTTTATTATTTGTTTAGCCTAAAGTTTTAATGCTAAGGCCCCATTCATATTTTTTTAACATGAATGAGACTTTAGATTTAACACTTTAGCCTAATTTTTATTTCATCTCAAGTGTAACTTAAATACCTCACATATTATAGGATCCAAAGATTTGCACTTCCTCTCAACCTTTTAATCGAATGATGTGAATAAATCTTGATAAAATTGAGCACTTAGTCCTTCATACCAATCATGTAAAAGCACTCAAATAATAATAAATGGTCATTAATTCATCATAGTCAAAGATCAAATGGAATGAGGTGAGCATTGAAAATTCAAAGCCCTAGGAGTTCTGTAAAGTCACCACATGGCACTCTATCATTTGAGACTTAAAAGCAAAGGGTCCCACATATTAAAAGGAACCAATGGTATGTAAGGTCTTAGATCATGATTGGATAGCCCTCTCTTCATCATGATTTATATTCAGATGGAATGAATTGAGTTTGAGATCCTAAGAAGCCCCATAGAGCCACCATGTGGCACTCTTGCATGGGGACACATGAATTTAATGAGCTTAAATTTGATGTTCGTGCGACCATCATTTAACATTTATAAGGATGTATTTGACATCTACGCGATTTTCAACTTTAAACCCATCAAAACTAAGAACTTCATGAGCCTAAATTTGACATTTGTGTGATGGTCATTTGACTTCCATGAGGATGTATTTGACATCTGTGAGACCATCAAATTTAATCTAATGGATTATTTTACTCAAGACCAATATATAATCCAAAATGTTATCTAAAAATATCATAAATTGTATTGCAGATGAATGGAATCCCTCGGAAGATGTTCAAACACTTGAAATCTTTGAACTACAAATAATGAAATGATCCCATAATCTAAATATATGCAGAAATGGATTTCATCCAAGTTTATATCCTAAGGTCCCCATTGCATTTGTTTGAATACCATGAACCTTAGGCTATATAATTATACTAAGTATTATTTTAAAAAGGTCTTTGTGAAATAAAAATTAGCCCAAATGATTTTAACTAAATATTTTATTGTGTTTATTAATACAATAAAGCCCTAGGCCAAAATTTGGAATTTGGTCCTTATGCCACTTTGACCCCTTTATACGTGTTCTCAAAGCTTAACATAAGTATTTTAACCCAAATTATGCATTGTTTTTATTTGATACAATGTAAACCTTGGCTTAAAATATTTATCCATGATCCCTATTTGTATAAATTCTAAAAAAACTTAGGCATAAACACCTTAGCCTAAAGTTTATTTCATGTTTAATAAACACAAAAATAAACCTTAGCCTAAGGTTTTCAAACCTAATACCTATGATTTAAAACTTAGTATAAAATATCTTAACCTAAGTCTATAACATGTTTGTTGACATGAAATAAACTTAACATAAAATATTTTAGCCTAAGTTCTTTTATGACCATGTGCTGATTAAAGTTCGTACATCTTATAGGATTTGATAGTTTATGATTTATCATAGGGGATGATCAAATGGTGTCTAATTGTTTATGAGTTATCAATAGAGCTCTGAGACCATACGGGATTGATGCATGGTTGATGGGCATTCAATAAATGACTGATAAAGGTGCTAGAAAGTCCATAGAGGTACCAAGTTGAATAACCATGAGGTCCAGTACTCAAAGGAACCAATGACAAGTGAAGGCCCAGACCAAAATCAATAGCCCATGTTAATCAAAGGATCTTGATCTAACAACATGAATTAAAAGGCATTTTAAAATGCCAATGGCTAGTACTTAGCAGGATTTATGAAAAATGTCATGAAAGGTGCCATATCGATGCCAAATAAGTGCCACATAAGCACAAAGTGACAAAATAGAAGATCTTGTGTGCTCAAAATGCAAAGGTATAAAGGTGGAGGTCAAAATCAAATCTGAGGAAATTATAAGCCTATGTTTGAATAAGATACTACCATTAAATCTCTAAAGCCCTAAGACTTGCATAAAAAACCCTAAGCAAACTCATATTGATTACAACAAACCTAGAAGTTTAATTGTGATTTGAGAACAAAAAGAGCTAAACCAAAGACCATTTGTAACCAATTTGAGAATGATTTACTCCTTTGGAAGCCATGCTAGCTTAGAAGCAATAATTAAGGGATGAGACTGAATTATACCTATTTAGAGATAGTGAAGGGAGGGTTTTCAAGGATACTAACCTAGACACTGTGGCTTTGATTACTAGCAACAAGAACTGGTATGAGCTCTTCTAGACCATTAAGGAGATGCAAGCCATCACCAAAGAATAAAAATGGATTGTCATAGTTAGTAGGAGGTACTATGACCTAGTTTCAATTCAAATAGGTGGTCTCCATTATGCTATTGCTAAACCATAGGTACTCCATTACATTGATATCCTAGCTCCCATTTTTGTAGATTATAAAATTAAAAATGACTAGATCATTCATGAGGGTAGCTCTATGAGAGTTGCATATATTTCCCAACTAGCCTTTGAGAGATATTATAAACTTTCAAAACCCCATGTGGACCTACCCACCATTAAGGAATATACCACTAAGAATGAATCAGACACCATTCTTAGGCTATGGTTTCTCCAAGGGAACCATGTTATCTGAGACCCTAATGGTAACATCTCAATTGACCAATTTAGAGAGAGAATAAGGGTAATCATGACCCTAATAAATAGAATATTTGGAGCCCTTGCAACCACATTTGTTAATAAGATATGGGTATCCTATGTCTACTTCATGGTAGAAAAAGGTCTCACTCCCCTAATTGGAGACATGATCAACATCCACCTAGGGAATTAATTTACATGTATCAAGAATAAGACTAGTAAATAATTTTTCATGATGTCTTATCTATTGGACACTCTACTAGCCTCCATCCAGATCCCTCACATCAAAAACTAGTTACTTGAGGGTAGATTCACAATCTCCCATCATTATTCAAAGCTATATATCTTCAAATATAGACACCACATGCAGTTCATTTTTGATTATGTCTATCCTAATTTGGTAAAATACATCATAATGATCTATATGCCTAAGGTAAGCCCTCTAACTAAGAATTATGAATAACTATTAAGAGATATCTAGCTTGACCTAGATTGCACTATAATCAAAACTAAGGGGATTCTAACTCAACTTTACAAGTTACCTATTTATGTTCCCAAAAAATTAGTAGAGAAAGAAATTTCATCTCAACTTCTTCATGGTGTTGATGGAGTGTGAAAGGAAAAAAGGAAGGGTCTCCTCCATCCCTTTCCTTTGATAATTGAAAGAACTATCTTGAAATATTAGAAGTAGGTGGACACCATAGATAGACACAGAGATTTTTTTTAAAAAAAAATTAGATGACCTCATGCATTGGGATCCTAATAACGTAGTTGGAAACCATTTGAAGAGAAAATAACTACCCAAGCCAATCTATGAACATCAACTTGGTCCTTATGACACTATCCACATTAGGGCCAACAAATTTGAAGAAGTAATGGCTAGGTTTAAGAGACATAATCTTAAACACAAATTGACTATTAATGAAAAACACTAGGGGACATATGGAAAATGGTGTCTATGCAATACTATTTGCTGCCTAGACCTTCCAGGACACCTCATGAACAACCACAGGTAAAATGGTAGAAACCCCAAACCTAAATCACATAAGGTCTTAGTAAGGAGAATTTGGAAGAGGGGCTTGTTGAGGGAGCTTCATCCTTATCCCTACCTCAAATACCAACATCTCCCATTGAGTACCTACACATAATATCCTTGGAGCCCAATGAAATAGTAGATGTATTTAGAGTGATAGCTAAAGCATATGGCTCTGAAGAAGAGGAGAAGCAAGCTAAAGAAGCTCAAGTTCAAGTAGAAGAACATGAGGGGGACAAAGGGAAGAAAGTTACCCTAGACCTAGTCCCAATGGCAAAACCAAAGAAAAGGAAAATATAATCAGCAATTATCCCTATTGGATAGAAGAAGCCAAAGTTGACTCTCACTCATCCCATAAGTGAGATCAACTTATTCAGTGAGGAATACCCTATTCATGGACCAGTCATCCCTAATCGGTTCATTTATTAAAAAATTCAAAAGATTCCCACTTTGTCTCACTCTTGGGCCTTGACCCAAACTATTAACATTGATGTAAATGAGAATATCAAGCCATGAATAAGGGATTTGATGAAAGAGGATGAAGAAAGAAGAATAGTGACCATTGTAGGGTTAGACAACAAGAAGATGGATGCTCTAAGAGCATCAAGTAGCATAGGGATAAAGGTCCCAAAACTTCCAAAATACATAGATTCATCTACCACTATGTATTTCAATCTAGAGATCGCTAGATTAGAGAGAGTGAGTACAAGGAAAGCCATGGCAGAAGCTGAAGAGTTCACATTCCAAAAAGTTGAAAATTTTACTAGCTTAACTCCAATTGGAGGGTAATATATTGGTTAACTACCCATCCATGAGGAAGACATTGAAATCATAACAAAGGCTCACTTAGGCCAAGTCAAAGTGGGTATCAGGGGAATGAAACAAATAATTCACAACTTAAAGAAGGAAAAAGAGAACTTAGAGACATAGGCTATATTATTAGTGTCTAAGGCTATAATAAATATGTTTGAATCATCCTTTTTTGATATGTTTGACTCTTTGAAGTCAATGAAACTAAGGCAAGATGCATTGAGCTAGTAGAGTGAGATGGCTAAAGGATTGATAATAGAATGGCAAGATGCAGAGCCCAAGATAAGGGATATCATCAATATATTGATTAGGAATAGGATTCCTAAGTTCAAAATAATTATCCTAGCCCACCTAAATTCTATATTATGGATAGTGGTGCATAATATCCAAAGTTTAATTACTTGGTCAATAGGCTTGGACATACTCTTTAGGGATGATGAAGAGTTGATTGCCTAGATTAAGCAACTACTTGGCCCCATGTTGGATAATCCTACCAAGACTACAACCATAAAAATTATTAATCATGTAGAATATAATCATAGAGTCACCTTGGTGATACAAGAAGTAAAGGGAAAAATCCAAGGTCAATTAGGCAGTGATAATAGAATTTTTTTGGTATGATCTTCATTGATGAAGAAAAGATTACAGAAGCCAAAAACATCAAATAAGGTATGGTAAGGGATGATAGATATTTCACGGACTTAGCTGACCAAGAAGATGTCTACCTCTTAAAGTCATCTATAGATTTGGATCTTGTCAAGGAATCAAAGAGATATGGAGCTTCTGTAAGAACAACAAGGGAACCCTTCAACAATGGGCCCACCAATTAGTTAATATTCCTTTTTGTAAAAGCATTGTAATATTTGAAATAGGAATATTATTTTGTAAAGGTATATGCTAGTCTGTTAGCATATTTACATTTAGGTTAGTCTAGTTTTGAAAATAAAATGTATTCTAGAACTTTCTGAAGAAGGATAGTTATCCTTATCTTTTGTACATCTTGTATCTTGTAATTGACTGGTATACTACCTTGTATTTCTATAAAAGGCAGTACTACCATCTTGTAAAGTGAGAGAATTTTGATAAAAAATTGTATACTTTGAGAAATTAGTACTATCAAGTAATTTAATGAAGATTGTCCAAATTTGATGTCTCAATTGTTAATGTGGCTTTCTCTCACTTGTTGGTTCTAAAGCAAGAATTTGAATGGTTTCATAAATTTTAAATTTGCATTTGTGATACAGGGTTGCTAATTTGTGCTTATGTTAGATTAGTTGAAGGATATTGATTTTTATTTGCTTCATTTGTTTTGTATTCAAATGTGTTAAAGTTATTTGAGTTTAGTAACAAATCTTTAAAGTAAAATCTAGTTCTTATATAATTTCATACTATCATTATAAATTTACCTAGTGTATGGTGATATATGAGCTTAAGTTATTTTGCATCATATACTAGTTAAATGTAAGTTTAGTTATAATTGAAAATTTGTCATAATAGTTGAGTTAAGGATCGGCAATCACTTGTTTTCTTTCTACCTTACCTTTCTCTTTTGCTTCTTTTTCAACTAGAACACTTTAGTTTAGACTTCATTATAAATATCCATTTAGATTACTTTTTAGTTTTAGCTTTGATCACAATTCACTATTATTAGTAGAGATACTTGAAATTTATAAATAATTAGACCATGATGGCTCCCAACCATTAATTAATATAAATTTTGTGGAAGATATAAACATTGCTTTGTCATTATTTCACCATAGGTAACATAAGTTGACAAAACCTACTACTCATGCTATGAATTCTTAGAATTATAAAATGAGAAGTGTTCTTTGAACACTAAGGACATCTATGATACACATAGAGGCATAAAAAAGTCCTTGTTAGCACTAGAAAGAGGGCTTTCTCTTTGAGAATTGATTGTATCTTTGCTTATATTAGTGTGTTTTGATCTAAGATTGATGTTATCTTGCAATTTTGAGTAATCCATTACTTATAAGTTAAAGATCATTGATATTTGTGGTGTTTAACATATCTTTGTGATTCCTTTAGATAAAGATCAAGGTTATTTGAAGTTTTATGCTTAGTTTTGGTAAATTTGACCTAAGATTTGAAAATCTATAGTATTTGAGGTTAAAATGGCTTGCTTTGATCAAAGGTTGGCATATATTTCATACATTTGAGTTTATTTGAGCTTATACTTATAAAGATAGACCATATTTGTATAATTAGACACATCTTTGAGCTAGCTTAGTCAAAGGTTTGCATCCTTTACTGTTCTTTTCACAATATTTGTAAAATGAGCTTAACGTGTAAGTTTAATCCTCGTTCTCTATAAAGATTAACTTGATATATAATATTTAAAATTGTATCTTCAAACTTAAATCTAGAATTACCAAGGATTCTAACAAGATCATAATCAAAGACAATGGAGCCTTTGCTTAAACTTGAAGCACATAGGAAAACCAATCAATATAAAAGTAGTCATAGACGTTCCAAATCTTTGCAAACCTCACCTCTTCAAGGTACCTTTGCCTTCAACATTCATCCAAGTATGGCTTGGTTGGGAGACTCTTAAATCAACATAATAGGTGTGGTACATGTTCTCCCACAACCTTGAAAAGTATTTACCTACATTTAGTCCAATTGGTATTATAACTGTTGAAGATCACATTAAATATTTTAAAGCTACCTTAAGGTTGCTAAATGTTGTGCATGTAGATGTAGCATGTAGGTTGTTCCCATTTACTTTTAAAGATGATACTTGTGAATGGTTTTTGAATTTACCTGATAATTATATTTAGTTGGGATGGTTTCACTAATGTTTTTATAGATCAGTTTGGTAAAATTGTTAGTCTATGTGTCATATACCATTAGTTTACCACTATCAAAAGGGATGCAAATGAGCCTATAAGGTCCTTTAATTCTAGCTTCCATAAAATGTATAGTAGGACCATATAACATTATAAACCTAATGATGTTTTAGATCTAGAAATTTATAAAGATGCAGTATATCCCATGACTTATATATTTTTGAAAAGGTCCATTCTAGTGATAACATCATTATCCAAGGCTTATTCTTAAGTAGTGATCATTAATGATCAAATGTAGCCCCAAGGACAAATGGAATACTCTATCCCAAATATCAACCCATATATGCCCATTCTAAACGTCTTCCCCAATAACAACCAAAATATTCCAACCATGAATCAACTCCCAAATATCAATCAATTGCCTTTAAGCCATGTTGCTCCCAATCATAATTTAGGAATCTTAAGTCATCTTGATACTAAAGGTTTTAATGCAAATGATCAAAGAGATTTAGTACTAACTATTGGTGTTAATAATAATCAGCTACATAATTTTGAAATCCTCAAGAATGAGAATGAATCTATCTTTAAAATGCTCCAAAATTTCAGCATTGATTTCCTTCAGCTATAGAAACAAGTTTGTAATACTAGAGAAAGATCTAGTAGAAACATCTCATTTCAAAGGTTTAATAGGCCAAATAATAAGTTTCAAAATGATAGTTTCCAAAATAATAAGAGTAATGAACCATATTATAACAATATGACTATAGACATTAATCTTACTGACATTGCTTTTCTTGATTATTGTAGAGTGCATTGTACAACCAAACATGGAGAGATTGATTATATAGAGTTTTGTAAGGCTTTTGAAGCTTTTCAAGAAGATTTAGACACATTTTAAGTGGTCCCTAATAAAGATAATACTACAAGTACCTCAAGATCTAAATCATCTGATTAGGTCAACATGGCAGAGACATTTGATTTCCCTTTTCAAGAGGAAAATGAACCTAATGATGTCCCTAAGGAGATTTAGGCCTTCCAAAAATTCCTGAAGAAGACTTATCCTTTGAGGAATAGAGAGTAGAGGCAGAATTTGACTACCTCAATACCTCCAAATAACTTTGGAACTCCTCTAAACCCTTCTTCAAGTAATGATCTAGAACCACCCAAAGGGAGTACCTAAAAAAATAATGTTGATTTTCCTAGTTCTTTAAACAAGAATGGTTATAATAATGTTGAAGACATGAAGACGATAAAGGATAACATCACTTTGCATGAACTAATGCAGATCATAGAACAAAGGGATATCTTTCTAGAATCATTTTTGAATACATCTAATATACCACCCAAAGATAACAATGCTAATGTGACTGTACAAAAAGCTAAGGTAGAGTCTCCTCCTTTTCTGTTCACACTCAAGATGTTTGGTAAGAATTTGTAAGATTATTTATTGGATTTTGGTGTTTACAACAATATCATGCCAACATGTATTTGAAAAAAAAAATTCCTAAAACCTTAAGTTTGATAGATATGTTACTCAATTAGACAAATCTAGAGTCAAGGTGGTTGGAAAGTTATTAAATGTTCATATACAATTATCTTTTGAGCCTAGACTGTAGCAATTTATTGATATCCAAGTTGTTGATATTCTTGATGTTTATGGAATCTTGTTAAGTAGGGAATGAACAAAATCTCTAAATGGATACATGTCCATGGATTTTTCACACTTATGGCTACCTTATAAAGGAGTTCTAAACTAGATTGGGGTTGAAAAAGAACTAAGGATAAAGCATATGGCCACTGAGTACAATGTTGTGAATGAAAGGGTCAACATAATTGACTTAGACTTAGGGTTTTTCACCCTAGAGACTAAAAAGGTATGTGATCCTACAATTACTCATGTCATTCTTGGGTTATGAAAACTACATTTTGATGGTGCTAGGTGTAAGGTCAGATTTGGAGTATGCATTATTTAAACTAATCCTATTGGTGAAAAATATAATGCATCCTATAGACTCCAATTCCATTACACCAATAATATTTTTGGATATGAGGCCCTTATCTTAGGTTTTAAATTTATTATAAAGAATAAGGTCAAAGTACTACTAGTCTATGGGGATTTAGAACTAGTAGTCAACCAAGTGAGGAACAAATATCAATGCAATCACTCATACCTTAATAGGTATAAGTTTAGTGTCTATGATATAATAGAATATTTTGATGATTTTATCATTGTATCCATCCCATAAGATAATCAAGCTATTGATGAGTTGGCATATGATATAGCCAATCTCATGCCCAACCAAGATGCCCCCAACTTCAGCATTGAGCTGATATTTTACTCCTTGATTCTTGATAATGTAAATCATTTTTGAGTCTTCAGTGATGATCAATAGAGATTAGATTTCATGAATAATTATAGAGAATTTTAGGCTCACATAATTGATGGACTGATGAAAATAATCTTAGATAAGATAAGTTTGATAGTAAGGTCATTTAGTTAAATCATAATAAAATTCCCAAATGCATTATTGCCTTAGAGAGACTATTTGATCAAGACTAGCTAGTTGAGATTTCAAAAGTTGTCAAGGTAAATGGGAAGGAATAAAATGTTATTTATTTTGGCCCACAAGATCAACTCCATCTATTAAATGTGGGAAAGGCTTTCAAAACTATTGAGAACAAAAAGGCCAAGGAGCTGTTGATTTAATATAAGGATGTTATATCATGGTCTTATGATGACTTAAAGATCATTGATCCAAGATTCATCACTCATATTATACCTCTTGAATAAAGTTTTAAACCCTTTAGGAAAAAACAAAGGCCAGTTAACATTATCTTAAAACCATTGATCTTTAAATAGGTCAAGAGATTACTAAATGCTAGAATTGTGTTCCCCATTAGGCATTCTACTTGGGTGGCCAATTTGGTGCCAATTAAGAACAATAATGGTGAGATTAGGTTCTATATTAAATTTAAGAATTTGAAAAAAACATATAAAAAAGATAAATATCCTCTTCCCTCTCTTGACTAGGTGATACAAGCTATTTTAAGATCAGCTATGATGTCTTTCCTTGATGGCTTTTTAGGATACAACTAGGTGTTTGTTGACAAAGAAGACAGGATGAAGATAGCTTTCACAATAAAATAAGGAACCTTTACCTATAAGAGAATGCATTTTGGGCTTATAAACACATGAGCTACTTTTCAAAGGGCCATGGACCATTCCTTCCAAGGTCTAATAGGTAAGTGCATCATTATATATATGGATGATCTAATATTTTTTTCTAAAATTAGGGAAGATCAATTTATGAATTTACAATAAGAGTTTGAGAGATGCAAAAAGTATGGAATTTATTTAAACCCAAAGAAAGGTATATTTTGTGTTACTTAAGGCAAATTATTGGGTCATGTTATAACTAAATATGGGATCTCTATAGATCTTGAGAGAGTGGAAGATATATATAAGATAGAGATTCCAAATAGTAAGAACGAGCTAAAATCATTCTTTGGTAAGATAAACTTTGTAAGGAAGTTCATTTATAGATTTGCAAAGATTATCAAGCCATTGAATGACATGCTAAAGAAGGATGCCAAGGTCACATGGAATGAAGAATCCAAGAAGGCATTCAATGACATCAAAGAAGAAATTAGCCAAGCCCTAGTCCTAATCAATCCTAACTTTTCAAAAGACTTTTATATCTATTCTTTTACATCTAACCATACTATGGCTATAGTCTTAACTAAAAATGTTGATGGATATGATCACCTAATAGCTTTCATGATCACTAACTTTAAGACTGGTAAATTGAATTATTCATTGATTGGTAAACAAGCATATGCATTAGTTATGGTAGTGAATAAATTTAGTAATTATATCCTTAAAAATAAGGTGCATGATATTCGACTTGACCCTGCCACAAAACATATGCTAGCCTAGAATGAGCTTGAAGAGTATAGAGGTAAATGGATGTTAGTTTTACAAGAATATGACAGAAATGAAAATGGAAAAATTGGTAAGGTGCCAAGGCTTGATCCAAATGATTGATAATACTAGCCCTAGGTTAAGTATTATGAAAATTGATCAGTAGAACTTTCATGCTAGTGAGTGCTATGATTCCATAATTAATTTACCAATTAATAGTACTTATCATACAAGACTGACAAGGGATCAAAAGAGGGATATAAGGCTCAAAGTGTCTTATTATCTGATCAAGAATGGGTTTTTATATAGGAAAAACTTTGAAGGGGTCTACCTGAGGTGTGTATCAAAACAAGAAGATGCCTAAATCATGAGCACCTTCCATGATAAGTTTGGAAATGGGCATCCATCTAGGAATACTACAACCCATTAGACTCTTAGAGCTGGCTAATATTGGCCAACTATTTTCAAAGATGCTCACAAGCATTTGAGGGAATGCCATTCCTGCTAGATCTTTAGCACCAAGGAGCCTAAGGAGATAATGCCTTTACAACCAGTCATGGTTGATAAACCATTTGCATAATGGGGTTTGGAATTTATAGGGGTCATCAAACCTAATCCATATTAAGGCCACAAATTCATGATGACTTCCATAGACTATTGCACAAGGTGGGCTAAAGCTATAGCCACCAAACAATGTAGGACAAAGAAAGTGATTAGTTTCTTAGAAGAGAAAAATTGTACTAGATTTAGAACTCTAGTATATTTAGTGTGTGATAATCATTTTGCATTTAAATCCATAGATATGACTGAATGGGTGTATGATAATGACATTTGTCTGAATTTTTCATCCAATCATTAACCCCAAGGAAATGGAGTCTCTGAATCTACCAATAAAAACTTAATGAAATCAATCAAAAAGTCTGCTACAGATAAGCCTAGGACTTGGAACAAACTCCTAAAGTATGCTTTATGGGTAGATAGGATAAGGATCAATCAATCCTTAAAGGAATCACCATTTTTATTAGTGTATAGCCAAGAACCTATCTTCCCTATCACTCTCAAGTTTCCTACATATAAATTCATGTAATAATATATGGAAGAAGGCTTGGAGATTGCAAATTCAAGATTTATATACATCATTTGGATGGAGGATGCAAGGGAGAAATCCTTTTCTTATTTTAGTAGGTGTTAGACCATAGTGAAAAGGTTGTTTGATAAAAGATTAAAGATCAAGGTGTTTAGACAAAGAGATCTAGTTCTCCTTTGAGAAAAAGCATCTAAGCCTAAGGGAAAACATGGAAAATTCACACCTTTATGTATTGGTCCATATCAGATTGTAGACACATTAGGAAATAACACCTTCAATCTCAAAGATCTATAAGGAGTAGAGTTCACACTACCTACCAATAGGTAGTACCTTAAACATTACCTCTTAGTTGTTCCTCTTAAGGTCTTTATGGAGTAAATTGTAAGATGGTTAGACTTAGTGTAGGTAGGCTAGTTAGTTTATTTTAGTTATTTCATTCCTGTCCCTTGTTTATATATAAGCATGTATATGTTTGTTTGATTTTCTTTTATTTCTTGCTTTGTTATTATGTGTTTGCTTTTTTTGCTTTGTTCCTTGATTCCAATAATTCCTTTTGGACAACCCTGAGCTCAAATTTTATTTAGTTTACTTGAAATTCCAAAGCCCAAGAATGTGGGTATGAACCTAATATATATGCTGACCATGGATCTAAAATATGAGACTAATGTTGTGATTTGAATAAATTGGTAAACATTGATATAGAGGCCAACTATTTCATAAGAACTTAAACATTATTTTGGCCTAAGTTTGGTTTTAAGAAGAGTTGCAGTTGTAGGATGAAAGCTTAATTTATTGAGACACAATCATGATTGCACTTAACAAACATCTTTACCTGGGACAATGGTTGTAACCATAGGTGATTTTCTAAGGATCAAACACTTGACCAAAATCCTTAAAACCTGACTACCCTGGTTCCCAACCTTGTTGAAAGCATAAAAGATCTAAAAAATAAAAAAAATAAGAATGCAATTAAAAATCAAAATATTTTTAGGCATAGGTGATTCTAGTAATCTCCACCTAGACTATGGAAGCATGGCTGGTAGTGGAACAAGGCCATGAGTGAAGCTAAAGGCATCTCTATCAGGGTTATGGATGCCTTGCTGGTAGCAGAGTAATGCCTAATCCTTACCTAAACTAGAATCATGGTTCTTAATGAATATTTAAGCAAGCTACAAGTTAGTGTTAATGATTAAAGATATAAAATTTAGAAGTTTTATCATAAAGCCCATGGAAAATAGTAAGTGGAATCAAAGCACACACACAACATGGCTATGTCTTAATGTTTTATCCCAATTCTATAAGTGCAAGGTTTGTTTCAACCATAAAATGATTTGGATAATGGTATTGATCAAGTGGAGTGTATGAATTAGTTATTTGTTTGAACTGAAGCCTCTAAGTTCTAACATATTTCTATGTTTCTCCCAAAAGTCACCATTTATTGAGGTCAACATACCCCCTTTTTAAAAACTGGGACTTTTGAGATATTTTAAAGCCTAACCCTAAAAGCATGGCCTATTTTTAATATTATTAAAACTTTAAGATCATCCATTTGATATAAGTAGGCTTATTCATTTATGGTTTTGCTTTGAGTTGGCCTAACATTGATAATAATTGGTTTTCATGTCTTTAATATGTGGGTTTCATGGAGTCCTTGTTGGAAGATTCATGTTCTAAAACCCTAGCATAAAACCCTAGTTCAAATTTAAATTTGGTGGGATCAAATTGGTGGGAATATTTTAAAATTGTTTTGGACTTAAGCCTAATTTTTATGTTAAGGCTTGGTAATATTTTTTAACACAACCAAACCTTAGCCTAAAAATATGCCTTGGTCCCTTTTTATTTTCCCCCTTATGCTTCCTATATCTCTAACATGGTCCAATGTTATTTTTGGCAGGGTCCTCTTTATTTTCTAACATGGTCCAATTTTATTTTAAGTGTCCCTTTTAATTTTCCTAGCAGGGTCCCTTTATATTTTCCAGCATGGTCCCTTTATTATTTTTTTAGCCTAAAGTTTTAATGATAAGGCCCAATTTATGTTTTTTTTAAACATGAATGATACTTTAGATTCAACACTTTAACATAAGTTTTATTTCACCTTGGGTCTAACTTAAATACCTCACATCTTGTAGGATCTAATGATCTGTGCTTCTTCATGGCCTTTTAATCAGATGATGCAAAGAAATCATGACCAAACTAATCACTTAGTCCTTCAAACCAATCATATTCAAGCACTCAGATCATGATCAATAGTTCTCACTTAATTTTGGATTGAAGATCAAATAGAACAAGGTGAGTGTTGAAAATTCAAAGCCCTAAGAGCTCCATAGAGTTGTCACACGACACTCTAACATTCAAGACATAAGAGTAAAGGGTCCCATGCATTAAAAGGAACCAATGGTGTGCAAGGTCTCAGATCATGATTAGATAGCCCTCACTTCATCTTGATTTTTAATCAAATGGAATGAATTGACTTTGAGAACTTGAGAAGCCCTACAAAGCCACCATGTGGCACTCTCAAATTGGGACATAGGAATTTGATGAGCTTAAATTTGATGTTCGCATGACCATCATTTGACTTCTATGAGGACATATTTGAAGTCTATGCAACCATCAACTTGAAACCCATAAAAACAAAGAACTTCATGAGCATAAATTTGATGTTCATGTGACTATCATTTGACATTGGTGAGGATGTATTTAACATTTGTGAGATCATCAAATTTAAGCTAATGGATTATTTTTCTTAAGACCAAGATATACTCCAAAACGTTTTATAGAAATTTCATAAATTGCATTTTAGACAAATGAAATTCCTTGAAAGATGTTCAAACACTTGAAATCTTTAAACTGCAAATAATGAAATGATTCCATAATCTAAATATATGTAGAAATGGATTTAGTTTAAGTCTATATGCTAAGGTCCCATTGCATTTGTTTGAATACCATGAACCTTAGGCTAAAGATTTATACTAAGTCTTATTTTAAAAAAGTATTTGTAACATAAAACTTAACCCAAATGATTTTAACCAAATATTTTATTATGTTTATTAATACAATAAAGCCTTAGGCCAAAATCTAGCATTTGGTCCTCATATCACTTTGACCCCTTTATGCATGTTTTAAGAACTTAAAATAAGTATTTTATCCCAAAGTATGCATTGTGTTTATTATATACAACATAAACCTTGGCTGAAAATATTTATCCATGATCCCTTTTTGTATAAATCTTGAAAAAATTAGGCATAAACACCTTAGCCTAAAGTTTATTTCATGTTTAATAAATAGAAAATAAACCTTAGCCTAAGGTATTCAAACCTAAGACATTTGCTTTATAACCTAGTATAAAATATCTTAGCCTAAGCCTATAGCGTGTTTGTTGACATGAAATAAACTTAACATAATATGTTTTAGCCTAATTTCTTTTACGACCATGTGTTGATTAAAGCTTGTGCATATTATAGGATCTAAAAGTCCATCCTTTATCATAGGGGATAATCCAATGGCACAAATTAAATGATGAATTTTCAATGGAGCTCTAAGATCCTATGGGATTGATGCATGGCAGATATTCATTCAACATATGACTGACAAAAACATGAAAAAGTCTATGGAGGTGGTGAGTGGCATAACCACATGACCCAGTACTCAAAGGAAATAATGATAAATGAGGGCTCAGATCACAATCAATGGCCTATGATGATCCAAGGATATTGATCCAGTGGTGTGAAGTAAAAGGCATTTTTAAATGCCAATGGCTAGTGCTTAGTAACATTTATGAAAAATGTCATGAAAGGTGCCATATCGATGCCAAATAAGTACAAAGTGATAAAATAGAAGATCTTGTGTGCTCAGAATGTAAAGGGATAAAGGTGGAGGTCAAAATCAAATTTGAGGTATGTATAAGCCTAGGTCTGAATAAGATACTACCATTAAATATCCAAAGCCCTAAGACTTGCATAAAAATCCTTAAGTGAACTCAGATTGATTACATCAAACCTAAAAGAAGTTTAATTGGGATTTGAGCACAAAAAGAGATAAACTAGAGACCATTTGAAACCAATTTGAGAATGATTTACTAATATGGAATTTATGGTAGCTTGGAGGTAAAAATTAAGGGATGAGACCAAATTATACCTATTTACAAATAGTGAAGGGAGGGTTTTCATTGATACTGACCTAGACACTATGACTTTAAACACTGGCAACAAGAATTGGTCCAAGATATTTTAGACCATTGAAGAGATACAAGCCATCACCAAAGAAGAACAAAGGATTTCCACAATCATTAGGAGGTACTATGACCTAGTTATAGTTTAAATGGATGGTCTCCATCATGCTACTACTAAACCAAAGTTACTCCATTGCATTGATATCCTAGCTCCCATTTTTGTAGATTGTAGAATTAAAATTGACTAGATCATTCATGAGGGTATCTCTAAGAGAGTTGTATATATTTCCACACTATCATTTCAGAGATATTATAAACTTCTAAAACCCCATGTGGACCTACCCATCATTAAGGAATGGACCACCAAGAATGACCTTGACACCTTTCTTAGGCCATGGTTTCTCTAAGGGAGCCATGTTATCCGAGACCCTACTAGAAAAATCCTAGTTGCCATTGTTAATAAGAGTTGGGTATCCTATGTCTTCTTCATAGTAGAAAAAGGGTTCACTCCCCCAATTGGAGACATGATCAACATCCACCTAAGAAATTTACATCTATCAAGAAGAAGACTAGTAAACAATTTTTCATGATGTCTTACCTATTGGACACTTTTATAGCCTCCACCCAAATCTCTCACATAAAAACTAGTCAATTGATGGCAGATTCAAAATCTCCCATCATTATTCAAAACTACATATCTTCCAATATAGACACCACATACAGTTTATTTATGATTATGTCCATCCTGATTTGGTAGAATCCATCATAGGGAACCCTATTCCCACTGTAATCCCTCTAATAAAAAATTATGTATAACTAATAAGAGATATCTAGATTTACCCAAATTGCACTATAATCACAATTGAGGGGATTCTGACTCAACCTTACAAGTTACCTATTTATGTTCCTAAAAAAATAGTAAAGAAAAAAATTGCATTTCATCTTCTTCATGGTGTTGATGGAGTGTACAATGAGAAGAGGAAGGGTCCTTCTCCATCCATTTCCTTTGATAATTGGAAGAATCCTCATGCAAGATTTGAAGTAGGTGGACACCATAGCTAGACATAGAGATTATTTTATTTTTCAGTTGGATGACCTCAGGCATTGGGATCCTAATAATGTAGTGGGTAAACATTTGAAGAGAAAATAGTTACCCAATCTAGTATATGAACATAAACTTGGTCCTTATAACACTCTCCACATCAAGTCCACACAAATTGAATAAGTACTAGCTAGGTTCAAGAGACATAATGTTAGACTTGAACACAGATCAACTATTAATGAAAAACCACCAAGGGACATATGGAAAATGGCACCTATACAATACCATTTGCTACCTGAACCTTCCAAGCCACCTCAGGGGAAACCACAAGTAGAAGGGCATCACCCCCAATCCCAAATCACATAAGGTCCTAGAAAGGAGAAGTTGGAAGAGGGGCCTAATGAGGGACCTTCATCCTCAGCCCTACCTCAAAGACCAACATCTCTCATTGAGTACATGGACATGATAGCCTTGGAGCCAAATGAAATAGTAGAGGATGCACTTAGAGTGTTAGATGAAGCATACGAATCTGAAGAAAAGGAGGATAAAGCTCAAGAAGCTCAAGTTCAAATAGAAGAAGCTAAGGGGGATAAGGGGAAGGAAGTTACCCTAGACCTAGTCCCAGTGGCACAACCAAAGAAGAGGAAAATATAATTGGAAATTGTCCTTATTAGATTGAAGAAGCCAAAGTTAACTCTCACTCATCCCATAAGTAAGATCAACTTGTTGAGTGAGGAATACCCTATTCATGGACCAATCATCCTTGATTGGTTTATTTATGGAAAAATGTAGAAGATTCCCACTTTATCTCAATTGTAGGCCTTGACCCAAACTATTAACATTGATGTACATGGGAATATCAAACCATGGATAAGGACTTTGATGAAAGAGGAAGAAGAAAGAATAGTAGTGACCACTATAGGGTTAGATATCAAGAAGATGAATGCTCCAAGAGCATCAAACAGCATAAGGATGGAGGTCCCATAACCTCCAAAATACAGAGAGTCATCTACCATTATTCAATTCAATCTAGAGATAAACAGATTAGAGAGAGTGAGTATAAGGAAAGCCATGGGGGAAGCTAAAGAGTTCACATTCTAAAAGGTTGAACATTTTACTAGAGTAACTCTAGTTGGAGGGTAATATCCTAGTGAAATACCCATCCATGAGGAAGATATTGAGATCCTAACAAAGGCTCACTCAGCCCAAGTTAGAACAGGCATCAGGGGAATGAAACAAAGAATTTACAACTCGGAGAAGGAAAATGAGAACTTAGGGACTCAAGCCATATTATCAGTTCCTAAGGCTATAATAAATATGTTTAAATAATCCTTTTTCATTATGTTTGACTCTTTAAAGTCAATGAAACTAAGGTAATATGCATTGAGCCAATAGAGTGAGGTGGCTAAAGGATTGATAATAGAATGGCAAGATGCAAAGACAAAGATAAGGGATCACATCAATATATTGATTATGAATAGGATTTATAAGTTCAAAACCATTAGCATATCCCACCTAAATGTTATATTGGGGATAGTGGTGGATAAGATGCAAAGTTTAATTACTTGGTCACTAGGTTTGGATAGACTCCTTAGGGATGATGCAGAGTTGATTGCCAGGATTAAACAAATAATTGGCACCATGTTGGCTAATCCTACCAAGACTATAGTCCTTTGAATTATTGATGATGTATAATATAAGCATAGAGTCACCTTGGTGATGTAGGAAGTAAAGGGCAAAAGCCAGGGTCAATCAGGTAGTGATAATAACATAATTTTGGGTATGATATTCATTACTGAAGAAAATATTGTAGAAGCCAAAAGAATCAAAGAAACTATGGCAAGGGATGACAAAGATATTGAGGACTTATCTGACCAAGAATATGTTTGCCTCATGAAGCCAACTATATATTTGGAGCTTGTCAAGGAACAACATCAAAGAGCTATGGAGCTTCTACAAGAGCAATAGGGGAATCCTTTGGTAATGGGCCCACTAATTAGTTAATATTCCTTTTTATAAAATAATTGTAATATTTAAAATATGAATATTATTTTGTAAAGGCATATGATATTTTGTTACCATATTTGCCTCTAGGTTAGTTTAGTTTTGAAAATCAAATGTATTCTATAACTTTCTGAAGAAGGAGAATTGTCCTTATCTTTTGTACATTTTGTATCTTGTAACTAATCGATATACTACCTTTTATTTCTATAAAAGGCAATACTACCATCTTGTAAAAGGAGAGATTTTTTAGCAAAAATTATAGACTTTGAGAAATTAATACTATCAAAGAATTATGTGAAGATTGTTTCAATTTAATGTATCAATTTTTAGTCATATAAAATGTCCAAATTGGTAATTTGAGTGTGGTTTGTGAGACCCAATCCATAGGTCCTTTTTGCATGCTCTTTCAACCCTTCTAGACACCATTTTGATTATTCCCAATCAAATTGAACCTTTTAAACAATGATTCCACCTCATCTAGGCTATATTTCCTAGGCTAATCCTATTTCCATAGGTCTTGAACCTATAGGACATGAGCACCATACCTAGACTATAACACCAGACCCTAGGGTGTCCCATTTTTAGTGATCCTATCCAATTTCACTTTGATCCCTAATGATCATTTTAATCTGCTTCTTATCCTTCATCATTTTGTCCTAACATGAATACATCTAACCCATGACCAATAGTTCCCTATAAAAACCTATCAAAAGGTCATTTACAAAGGGAGGTGAAAAATCTTACAAAGCAAGCAAGAATACAAGTAAAATACGAAGGAAAACTTCCCTATTCTCTATAAAAATTCACCCAACACAATTGAAAACATATTCAAACCCTCATACCATTCTTTAGCCATCTCAAGCACTCTCAATTTGGTATTTTTTCATCTACATCACACTATTACACAAAATGCATTTAGTGGAAAAACTACATATGACTTGATCCCTCTTTAAATTATTGGTATATAGGTAGCACGCCCACACAAGGGGTGTGGATTACATGTTCAGTGCATCTTACACACACTAATTCCCCCTCTTTCTCAAGTTTTATCAAGCATAATGAAGGTTTAGGGTTTTGAATATTAATCAACTCTAAAAGGAGTTTCATCGACAACCAACACTAAATAATTCATAGGTAGGCTCACACAAGCACAAAAGACAAACCCAAAAAAATTTAGGTATATATGAGTAGTTTGGACAATAGTGTTGGACCCCAAAGTGTCTTATTTTTAGTGCTCATATCCTTTCATTGAATAAAAGATATATTCTAGTTTGTGACACTATGCCAGTCTTGCATACCAGTTTCAAGCTTTGTTTCAGCCATCTCAACCCAGCTTTAAGCTAAGTTACATTTCTCCTTATTTATTAGTATTTTTAGAAAAGTTTAAAAGAAAAGTAAATTATAAAAACTAGGGTGTAATTATTGTAATATTATCTATTTATTTATTAATCTAGACCCTTACCTAAAATAGGAATAAAATTCCATTGTTCCCAAAAAAGTTAAATCATTTGGTGAACTCGACTTACTTCAAACAAATTTCAAACCCTAGGTACCCTTAGGGTTTTTCCTTCATATTTTTTATGCAAAAATTCAATTTAAAAATTGTAATTTTTGTATAAATTTTTACACATTTATTTTATTATAATTTATTTTTAGAATTTAAATTATTACAATAATTTCAAAAATTCTAAAACTCCAATGCAAAACCCTAGATTTCAAAACTAGGTCCTCAAACCCCAAGCCTTCCTCCATTATAATTTTTAGATAAAATTTTTGGAATTTTTGAAAATTATTTGGAGTGTAGAAAATAATTTCAAAATCTCTATGTTAGTATTTTTTTTTTTGAATTTATTTTCGTAGTAGTAATTTTCCATATTCTCTTTGGTAAAAGAAATAAAATGGCTAGTAAGGCAATTCTTCCCTCTCATCCCATAGATAAATTTATAAATTTTTCTCATAATTATGATAATTAATGGACACATTTGAAAAAATTGCACATTAGCAAAAAATGTGGAAAATGATTTCATTTATAATGAATACAATTACTATTGTTGTAATGAGGAATATGATGATGCACATGAAAGTGATAATGAATAAAAAGTAGATGCACTTTCTTCTCTCAAACCTATCTCTTTTCTTCCATATTCTAAAGAAAATAATTTTGATAAATGGGAAAGTTACTTTTTACCTCATTCCCCTATACACAATACATCAAATATACAAATTAGTCATGCAATTCTAGTGAACCTCTCATTGGTGACGATTTTCTTGCATATGAGCCTACTCTCTCTCTCTCTCTCTCTCTCTCTCTCTCTCTCTCTCTCTCTCTCTCTCTCTCTCTCTCTCTCTCTCTCTCTACTTCTATTTTCAAATTACAACAATATAAATGCAATAGAATCAAAATTCCAATGCATAGTTCAAATGATCCATCTCATGCTCTTAACTCTACTTTGTCAAAAGTGTGTCTAAATGATAACTCTCTTTCTCTTACTTCTCATATTACAAATGAAACTAATGCATACACTCCATTCCAAGACAACATAGATACACATAATGTTCTAATTTCACATGACAATTTATTGTATATTAGAAAAGAATTAACATATTCTCTTACCTCTCTCCCTAGTGATAATGAGTATGATAGTGAACATGCAAATGAATATGAAAATAAGAGTGAATATGAATAAAACTTTGATTGTGATAATGCATGAAATAATTATGACTATTATGCATATAGTGAAGAATAAAATGCATCTCATGTTTCTAACTCTTCTCTCACTCCTTCTCTCAAACCCAATGCATTATAAAATGTTGCTCTACTTCTATGCATGATTATATTTAAAATGATGCACATGTCAAAGATAACATAACATCTTATATTTAATTATAATATGATTCACTAAATACTAAAGATGCCAATAAATCTCCCAAACCACCTCCTACTATAGTACCACATATTTCTCACTCTTCACCCAAAGAGAATGGAAGCCCACATCCCTCTACCAAGGTACAAGTTATAATTACTCCAAAGTTTTAAGTGTGAACACCCCCTCTCTATGATACAATTGCTAAATGCAGCATTCCCATGGCTAAAATAAATGATCATAATCAATGTTTAAATGAAACATTTCAAGATACTAATATACCATCCTAGGAGATTATTTATTTAATACATGCAGTTGGTGAATTACAACACCAAGTACACCTTGGTTTGGAAAACAAGGCTTATAAGTCTTGGATGGATGCCCTTGAATTTCATGGTAACCCTCTTTTAAAGAAATTTTTCAAAGCTTCATTGACTAAGCATTTCTAGATACCATCATTACCTTAATTAAATGGAACTAGAAATCCATTCATACACCTTCAGGCATTTTAGAAGCTTTTGATATCTCATGTGAGTCCTTTAAATATAGTTTAGTTATTCTAGCAGACATTAGTGGGTAATGCACAAAATTGGTTCTTTCATCTCATTTTTTTTGGTTCATTGCATACGTATGATCACCTGGAGGAGGCATTTCTCAGATATTACATCACAACAAAGGCCACAAGGTATTATTTCATGTAGCAATCCACCATGACTGCAGATAGATGAGCCTCATTCATAGCATAGTTTTAGTTATGTATCTATTGAGGTTACATCTTATAGAGTCTCCACGTATAACTATAGTTCACCATAGACAACATCAGATACATGGCATTCTCCTACATAGCATGATCAATATGGCCACTTGTTCAGTTGGACATCATGATTTAAATACTGATATAGTAGCCATGGGGCTTATATGCACAGAGTGATATCTTACATCAATGATAATTTTAGGACTCTAGATAGTATCTAACAATAGTATTAACACCTAGGGTAGTAATATTTATGTCTCATTTCTCTACACATAAAACACATATTTAGATAACTTATTCTACTACTAGCTGTGTCCCTAAGAGCCCCACAATTGCATCCACTTCTCAGAGTTACAGGGGGAACCCACAGTTAGTTTCTACTACAAAGATTTTAGAGCACTTATAACATACACAGCTCTCAAATTCATAGTCTCAGCCCTTCCATCATTCTTCATGATCATGAACAATCCCTCTCCTCTATACAATACACCATGATAGGGAGTCTCTCATGAGACTCATTGGTTAGTATCATTTCTTCTCGGTCTTTCTTGTGCATATCTTCTTTTTGATTTATTGTACATAGTTTCCTTATGATTTATTGTACATATATTAATTAAAAATACAAAAAAACTCAAATATTTCAAAAAACCAAAAACAATATAACATGTCAAAATATCAAAACAATCAAAAAAATAAAAAAACATAAAAAACTTTTCAACTATATGCATTATCCATGCTTTACATTTCTATTACCATGCTAGACTTACATTTTTTTGTTCACTACTATTGCTTTTTTATTTATCTAAATTACCATACTTCACTTGATCTTCTTTGAGTGCGTGCAATGACACACAAATCCTTGATTGCTTCACTCTACCTATTAATATGGCATCCTACTTCTACATTTGAGACATACACCAACATATCTACCCACTAGGGGCATCTTCTACACGACTACACCATCTAGGTTATGTCATTCTTACACCACACACTCTAGTTATCATGTTGATGTACATTACTTACTAGCTTACATAGATTATTCTACCAACACTCACTAGAATATAGTACTTGTGCATCTACCTAGTCTTATACTATATGTTTTACATACTTTCATATTATTGATTTGATTAGTTAGATGTGATAGTATTTAAAACATTTACATGCATTAATATATTTATTTGGGTAGATAGACATGATTTCAATTCTCAGTTCCTATTTTTTTATTTACATGTGCTTTAGGAAATTTGCCAATGTCCTTTGCTTGTACTCTTATATGTGCTTGTGGCCCTCATGCCAATCTTGTTTGTTTACAATTGTATGTGTATCTTGGAATTTGAATATGCCTTTTATGCTTTCTTTCCTAGTTTGAGTGATATGTACCCATGTCCCTTGTTTTCTTAGACCCTTGGCCAGTTTTGTGTGATTCTTACCTTGCATGCTTTTTTGCTTTTCAATTGCTTGCAAATTCCATGATCCACATAATGCATTATCTTTATTTCTTGGATGCCATGACGGACATAATTCTCCATCCCTCATTGAAAACAAACAACTAACATTTCTAGTTCTAGTTCAGTATACTACACATGTTATTACATTGTTACATATATCTAGGCACACCCCTATTGATCTAATAATCTCCAATACAAACTATGTTATATCTTGAGACATATTTTCAATTATCATTACTATATCATGTATTTTATATCATAAAAAACTTGTAGGGATCTTCCTTCTAAGGGAAATCATTGTAGGGTCTTCATTCCTACGCTCAGAAGAAGGGGAAATAAATAGATGTTTTGTCATAGAGATCAAAACCCTTTATCAGTCAAAAAATCAATTTTCAAAACACTTAAAATAGAATTCAAAATTCAAACTAGGTAAAATAGACTAGAAAAATAGTGATGAATATATAATAGTGATCATAAATAGTAAAATATAAGAGCACCATATTTGGAATACAACACTAGAAAATAAAGTGTCCTATTTTTGGCACCCCCGTCCAAATAGTTAAAAATCTAGATTTTCCAAAAATAGATAAAAAGGTAAGTTTAGTTATAGTTTTTTCAACTATAGTTCAAATCATATTCAGTAATTTTAGTACAATTTTAAATAAAGAATATAGATATAGGGGGCATCATGCACAACATGATATCTCTCACTGCTAGTTTTAGATTGGGTAGTTGGTATAACTTCCAGATCAAAATCCATGTTACAGACATAAGTGTTTGGAGGTAATGTGTGCAGAATGTTTACCTTATTTTCTTTCTAAGTTTATTACATCACCTAGATATTCTCAATAATTGTGTGCCTTATTCTATCTATAGGTGGTTAGCATCATTTTAGAGTGGTTTTCATACAAGCCTACTTTCCAGTTTTGGAGTGGCTTTCATACAATCCTAATCTCCACTTTTTTGAGTGGCCAAGATTGGCCTATTTCTAGTACACATTTAACTATTCATGCCACCTTATTAGGTTACAAAGCATTCATAGGCTTCAAGAACCATCTTGTACAACACACATCCATACTAGTATCAGTTCATATCTTCACTTAATGGGTAATGATGGAGCCAAAGGACTAGTTAGCCTTTATATTCTTAAGCCACCTATTTAGATGGATTGAATAGATAGTCCAAACATCTATCAACACACACATAATTACATAGCTTCACTTAATATACAATGACAAAGCCAAAGGCTAGCCTTTATATTCTTGAGCCACTCTTAGGGAATTGAGCACTTAGCTCTATTTTTGATATTAATTTTGGTATAGCACATACCTAGCATTACTTAGCATTACTCAACATCCCACATCTACATGGGCTTCACCCTTATAGGTAATTTTAGGTATGCTTTCTATTTTTCCTTTATCTTAGTATTTTACTTTGTTGCATCACAATAATAAAGCGGGAATGTAGTCATACAAAATGTCCAAATTGGTAGTTTGAGTGTGGCTTGTGAGACCCAATCTATATGTCCTTTTTTCATGCTCTTGTGACCATTCTAGACACCTTTTTGCTTATTCCCAGTCAACTTTAGCTTTCTGAATGATAATTCCACCTCACTCATATTGTATTTCCTAGGCCAATCCTATCCCCATAAGTCTCAAACTTATAAGATAAGAGAGCCATACCTGGAATATAGTACCAGACCCTAGGGTGCCCCATTTTCAATGTTCCTATCCAATTGCACTTTTACTCCCAATGATTATTTTCAATTTATTCTTATCCTTCGTCATGTTATCCTAGTATGAATACATCTAAACCATAACCAATAGTTCCCTATAAAATCCCATCCAAAGGTCAATTATAAAAAGAGGTGCAAAATCTTACAAAGCAAGCAAGAATACAATAAATAAATGTAACATTCCCATGGCTAAAATAAATGATCATAATTAGTGTTTAAATGAAACATTTCAAGATACTAATATACCATCCTAGGAGATTATTTATTTCATACATGCAGTTTGTGAATTACAACACCAAGTACACCTTAGTTTAGAAAACAAGGCTTATAAGTCTTGGATGGATGCCAATGAATTGCATGGTAAACCTCTTTTAAAGACATTTGTCAAAGCTTCATTGACTAAGAATTTCTAGATACCATCATTGTCTCAGTTTAATGGAACTAGAAATCCATTCATACACCTTCATGCATTTCAGAAGGTTTTGCCATCTCATGTGAGTCCTTTGATTCTACTTAAGTTGTTCTAGCAGACATTAGTGGGTAATGCACAAAATTGGTTCTTTCATCTCCTTTTTGTTGGTTCATTGCATACATATGATGACCTGGAGGAAGCATTTCTCAGATATTGCATAACAAACATGGGCCCTCATGTTACATATGAGAAACTTTATGCATTACAGTAGAATTATTTAGATCAAGTTAGTGATTATATCTTATGATTCAAGACTCACATGTTATGATTAATATATAAACCAATAGATCTAGAGATTCAACATATCTTTATTAAGGGGATTCACCAACCCCTCCTAGAGTATATACTATATCAGATAGATTCTTCTTTTAGGTACTTATGTTATATAGTTTTAGCCTTGGAGAAAAAATTGGGATTGATTGAGGTAGATTCAATTGATCAGCTTACTCTAGATTTCATAATATTAACTTCATATATAGCTCCTAACACACAGCATCCACTATGTCCTAAATAATATAGGACACCACAGCTAGAAAAGCAACTAATTAAAAATAAAGAGCCAATTTTTAGAGCACCACCTACAATATTCATTATAAATAATAGTAGTAAGGCACCACTATAGTTTGATTCATAATAGGATAATCCATATGTCATACTATCAACACTACTAGATAGGAGGTTAATCACATTGCCTTTTACTCATCAATGAGATCCACATCTCTTACATAGATAGACACATCGACCCTTTTATAAGTATCATTATATTCATGGATATAGAAATAATGATTATTATGACTCAAGGATTGTATTAATAGATGTATTGTAATGACATCATAACATTTACACTGAGGGTAGTAAGATCTCCTCCATCATGGATCCATAGACCTCATTCCTCTATGATTGAGTCATCCAAGGACATTCCTTCATAGGAATCATTAGTTACTCATCATGAGAGTAATGTGGTTTCTAGGATAGAGCCTCATAGGAGATCTCTTGTCCCACTTACTCAGAGCATTTGGAGAGTATTATAATGAGATAAACCTACATATAGTAGTATAGTCAATGGAGTACATAGTGTAGTTCCATATACATATCCAACACAATCATAGGCATTACAGTAGAGTTTTTAAGGTCCTATCTCACATAAAAACCTGCTACAGTTAAGATTAGATGAACCCACATCACAAATTATTACTCCAAATAGATATTAATTACAACCAAATTTTTAGGGACCTATTTCACATAGGAACCCACTACGATTAAGATTAGATGAACTCACATTATAGAGCATTGCTTTAGATAGATATTCACTACAATCAAGTTTTTAGGGACCTATTTCACATAGAAACCTAGTATGATTGAGATTAGATGAGTACCCATCACAAGTTATAGTTTCATATTGATCTATTACTCAGTCATACACATCACAACAAAGGCCACAGGGTATTATTTCATGTAGCAATCCACTATGATTGCAGATAGATGAGCCTCATTCATAGCATAGTTTTAGTTATGTATCTATTGAGGTTACATCTTATAGAGTCTCCACGTATAACTATGGTTAGTTCACCATAGAAAACATCAGATACATGGCATTCTCCTACATAGCATAATCAATATGGCCACTTGTTCAATTGGACATCATGATTTAAATATTGATATACTAGCCACGGGGCTTATATGCACAGAGTGATATCTTACATAAACAATAATTTTAGGACTATAGATAGTTTCTAATGATAGTATTCATACCTATGGAAGTATCATTTATGTCTCATTCCTATACACATAAACCACATATTTAGATAACTTATTCTACTACTAGATGTGTCCCTAAGAGCCCCACAGTTGCATCCACTTCTCAGAGTTACAAGGGGAACCCATAGTTAGTTTCTACTAAAAATATTTTAGAGCACTTATAACATACACAGCTTTCAAAGTCATAGTCTCAACCCTTCCATCATTCTTCATGATCATGCACAATCCCTCTCCTCTATACAATACACCATGATAGGGAGTCTCTCATGAGACTCATCGGTTAGTATCATTTCTTCTCAGTCTTTCTTGTACATATCTTCTTTTTGATTTCTTGTATATAGTTTCCTTATGATTTATTGTAAATATATTAATTCAAAATACAAAAAAACTCAAATATTTCAAAATATCAAAAACAATATAACATGTCAAAATATCAAAACATGCAAAAAAAAACATAAAAAACTTTTCAACTATATGCATTATCCTACTTTACATTTCTACTACCATGCTAAACTTACATTTTTTTGTTCTCTACTATTGTTTTTTATTTATCTAAATTACCATACTTCACTTGATCTTATTTGAGTGTGTGCAATGACACACAAATCCTTGATTGATTCACTCTACCTATTAATATGGTATCCTACTTCTACATTTGAGATATACACCAACATATCTACCCACCAAGGGTATCTTCTACATGACTACACCATCTAGGTTATGTCATTCTTACACCACACACCCTAGTTATCATGTTGATGTACATTAATTACTAGCTTACATAGATTATTCTATCAACACTTACTAGAATATAGTACTTGTGCATCTACCTAGTCTTGTACTATATGTTTGACATACTTTCATATTATTGATATGATTAGTTAGATGTGATAGTATTTACAACATTTAAATGCCTTATTTTATTGCTTTGGGTAGATAGACATGATTTCATTTCTCAGTTCCTATTTTTTTACTTACATGTACTTTAGGAAATTTGCCAATGTCCTTTCCTTGTACTCTTGTATGTGCTTGTGGCCCTCATGCCAATATTGTTTGTTTACAATTGTATGTGTATCTTGGCATTTGAATATGCCTTGTATGCTTTATTTCCTAGTTTGAGTGATATGTACCCATGTCCCTTGTTTTCTTAGACCCTTGGCCAATTTTGTGTGATTCTTACCTTGCATGCTTGTTTGCTTTTCAATTTATTGCAAATTCCATGATCCACATCATGCATTATCTTTATTTCTTGGATGCCATGATGGACATCATGCTCCATCCCTCATTGAAAACTAGCAACTAACATTTCTAGTTTTAGTTTAGTATACTACACATGTTAATACATTGTTACATATATCTAGGCATACCCCTATTAATCTAATAATCTCCAATACAAACTATGCTATATCTTGAGACATATTTTCAGTTATCATTGCTATATCATGTATTTTATATCATAACAAACTTTTATGGATCTTCCTTCTGAGGGAAATAATTTTAGGGTCTTCATTCCTACCCTCAGAAGAGGGGGAAATAAATATATGTTTTGTCACAGAGATCAAAACCCTTTATTGGTCAAAAAATCAATTTTCAAAACACTTAGAATAGCATTAAAAATTCAACCTAGGTAAAATAGACTAGAAAAATAATGATGAATATATAATAGTGATCATAAATAGTAAAAGATAAGAGCACCATATTTGGAATACAACAATAGAAAATAAAGTGTCCTATTTTTGGCACCCTTGTCCAAATAGTAAAATATCTAGATTTTCCAAAAATAGATAGAAAGGTAAGTTTAGTTATAGTTTTTTCAACTATAATTCAAATCATATTCAATAATTTTAGTACAATTTTACTTAGATAATCTAGATATAGGGGGCATCATGTGCAACATGATATCTCTCACTTCTCGTTTTAGATTGGGTAGTTGGTATAACTTGTTACAGACATAAGTGTTTGGGGGTAATGTGTGCATAATGTTACCTTATTTTCTTTCTAAGTTTATTACATCACCTAGATATTCTCAATAATTGTGTGCCTTATTCCATCTATAGGTGGTTGACATCATTTTAGAGTGGCTTTCATACAAGCCTACTTTCTAGTTTTGGAGTGGCTTTCATACAATCCTAATTTCCACCTTTTTGAGTGGCCAAGATTGGCCTATTTCTAGTAAACATTTAACTATTCATGCCACCTTATTAGGTTACAAATAATTCATGGGATTCAAGAGCCATCTCATACAACACACATTCATACTAGTATCAGTGATGGAGCCAAATGACTAGCTAGCCTTTATATTCTTAAGCCACCTATTCAAATGGATTGAACACATAGTCCAAACATCTATCAACACACACATAATTACATAGCTTCACTTAATATACAATTATAGAGCCAAAGGGCTAGCCTTTATATTCTTGAGCCACTCTTAGGGAATTGATCACTCAACTCTATTTTTTATATTAATTTTGGTATAGCACATACCTAGCATTACTTAGCATCACTCAACATCCCACATCTACATGGGCTTCACCCTTATAGGTAATTTTAGGTATGCTTTCTATTTTTCTTTTATCTTAGTATTTTGCTTTGTTGCATCACTATAATAAAGGGGGAATGTAGTCATACAAAATTTCCAAATTGGTAGTTTGAGTGTGGCTTGTGAGACCCAATATATATGTCCTTTTTGCATGCTCTTGTGACCATTCTAGACACCTTTTTGCTTATTCCCAGTCAAATTTAGCCTTCTGAATGATAATTCCACCTCACCCATGTATTTCTTAGGCCAATCTTATCCCCATAAGTCTTGAACTTATAGGATAGGAGCACCATACCTGGACTATAGTACCAGACCCTAGGGTGCCCCATTTTCAATGTTTCCAATTGCACTTTTATTCCCAATGATTATTTTCATATGATTCTTATACTTCATCATGTTATCCTAGTATGAATACATCTAAAATATAACCAATAGTTCCCTATAAAATCCCATCCAAAGGTCAATTACAAAAAGAGGTGAAAATCTTATAAAGCAGGCAAGAATACAAGCAAACTACTAAGGAAAACTTCCCTATTCTCTATAGACAATCACCCAACATAGTTTCAAACATATTTAAACCCTCATACCAATCCCTAGCCACCTCAAGTACTCTCAATTTGGTATTTTTGAATTTGCATCACACTATTACACAAAACATATTAAGTGGGAGAACTACATATGACTTGATCCCTCTTTAGAGTATTGGTATGTAGGAAGCATGCCCACATAAGGGTGTGGATTACATGTTCAATGCATATTACACACACTAACCCCCCTCTGTATCAAGTTTTATCAACCATAATGAAGGTCTAGGGTTTTAAAAATTAATCAACTCTACAAAGAGTTTTGTTGACAACCAACACTTAATATTTCACATGCAGGCTCACACAGACATAGTGGAAAAAATAAAGAAGTTTTAGGTCTCTACAAGTAGTTTGGCAATAGAGATAGAAGTGGAAAATAATACCAGACCCTAAAATGTTCTATTTTGACACTCTTGTCCTTTTTTCAAATGAAAGCTAGATTCTAATTTGTGACATTGTCCCAGTCCTTTAAAAATAGTTTCAAGCTCTATTTCAAAAATCTCAACCTAGTTTCAAGCTAAGTCACATTTCTCCTTATTTATTACTATTTTTAGAAAAGTTTAAAAGAAAATTAAATTATACAAATCAAGACTATAATTATTTCAATATTATTTACTAATTTATTAATCTAGACCCTTAACTAAAATAGGAATAAAACTCCATTATTTCCAAAAAAGTTAAATCACAATGGTTAATGTGGCTTTCTCTCAATTGTTGGTTTTAAAGATTGAATTTGAATGGTTTTATGAATTTTGAATTTGCATTTGTGAGACATGGTTGCTAATTTGTGATTATGCTAGATTAGTTTAAGAATTTTTATTTTACTTTACTTCATTTATTCTATATATAGATGTGTTAATGCTATTTGAGTTTAGTAACAAATCTTTAAATTAAAATCCAATTATTACTTGTATAATTTCATACTATCCTTAGAAATTTACTTGGTGTATGGTGAAATTTGAGTTTAATCTATTTTGTATCATATACTAGTTAAATATAGGCTCGGTTATAATTGAAACTTTGCCATGATATTTAAGTCAAGGATCAATAATCACTTGTATTTTTTTTGCCTTACCCTTTTTTTTATTCTTTTTAAACCAGAACACTTTAGTTTAGACTTCATTATAAAAATCTATGTAGATTAGTTTGTAGTTTTAGATTTGATCACAATTCATTATTATTACTAGAGTACTTAAAATTTACAAAGAATTAAACCATGATGGCTCCCAACCATCAATTAAAATAAATTTTGTGGAACAGATAAACATTGTTTTGTTGTTATTTCACCATAGGTAATATAAGTTGCTGAAACATGATACTCGTGCTCTGAATTCCTAAAATTTTAAAATGAAAAGTATTCTTTGAACACAAAGGACATCTTTGGTACACATAGAGGCATCAACAAATCCATTATTTTTAAAGGTTTCCAAAGGCTTTGAGAAATGATGCAGGGTCTTTATTTTCATCATATTTGATAGTTAGAGATATGCTACCAATATCAATGGATCTAATAAAAGGGGTTAAAGGTCATTTTGAATAGTTTGAAGCATATTATTATTCATTATGGGTTGATGAATAACATTGCCTGAGGCATCTCTAAGATATCGAGGAATATAATTGGGAATATCTTGAGGATGGATATTTGGAGGTTGATTAGCCATATTAACTAAATGTTGTTGAAATTGCATCATTTGATTAGTGTTGGTGTTTTGCATTATATTCATTTGTTTAAAACTTAGGAAAGAAGTTGGGCTGTATTAGGAGGTGGGTTGGTGTTGGTAGAAGCAATCCACAAATTGGTATTAGAGGGAGGGTTACTAGATGATGGATTATGAGTGGAATTATTAATTAAACTCATATCAATCAATCCCACATTAGTTTGAAAATTTTGGAGATGAGAAGTATCTTGGTAAGTATATAAAGTATTAGACCCATCAACTTCATCTTATGGTGTGATTTGCATCATGTTACAAATCATGGATGAAAGAGGGGAAGAGGTGCCCCAAGAGTGATGGTGCTCTTGGGAGGAAAAAAGAGGAATACATGAACATCCCATATAGTATCTAAAAAGATTCAAGCTATCCAAAAATATTTTGATAGGAGACTTCATTATGATTGAAGAGAAATGAACATAATGCTAAAAAGGAAAGATAGTGAGATGAATTAGGAAATATAGAAGGTAGAAAGCAGTACAGGATTAACTAGGTTGATTTAGCACAAGGAATAGGGTCTACAAATAATACAAGGTTGATTGGTTTGATCCAATATAACAAATAGAGGCTAAAAAATATATAGGGTCGATTGGGTCGATCTAGTACAACAAACAAGGAGAATCAAAAGGTCTATAATAGACTGTGTCAACTAAAATGACCAAGCATTGAAATAAAAATAACTTTACAAGTACTTAGAAAAGCAAGAACTGAAGGGAAACAAACAATCAAATGGATCAATAAAGTTGATCCAATTGAGGCACATAACATAAAACCTTACACCAATGATAGCCAATACAATTTTTTACAATATAAAATACAATTGAGCAAATAGCAAGAAATCAACTTGAAAAGTAAAAGCTAACTAGATGGTCAACCTGAATTTTTTTAGATTATTAAAATATAGTTTTAAATGTGATAGGAAGTTAGCTATAAGCAAGAAACTAAAAAATAATATAAGGATGATTTTAGGACATTGGGCTGAAAGGGATCTATATTGGCAATGGTACAGGCTTGGTATTGGGGCCTACCCCCTCACTTCACACACCATAACAATAAAGGTGTTGGGTGCTTAGCTAGAATATACTATTAACCACATATTTATACTTGGCTAGAAAACCAAGTTAGCTTCCCTCTTGGTGATGAAATCCAAGTAAGTTGGCCTTGCGTAGATAATTATTAAAGTGATTTTTAATATTTTATGATTTGGTCAAGTGTGCATAAAATATAAAATAGTGAAACTAAATAGTAAATTAAAAACCACCTAATTTAGACTATGTGTTCTATTATAAGAATGCAAGAAACAAAAAATGAAAGTGTGAGACTAATCACTAGCATATAAAGGTTAATTCCAACTTTCGAACATGGTATAGTGTTGATATCATTGACAATGTTTGCATAAAATATAGACATGGTTGATAGTGTCACCACTATACTATAGAAACAAGGTTTGAAAATGAATAGGGTCAACAAAGTCAATCTAGTTATCCAGACAACACATAGAATACAAAACTAGGTCGATAGGGTCGATCTAATTGACTACATAAGGGTAGTTTTAAAGACTACATATTTTGAAAGGAAAGACTGTAAGGAAAGAGGGAAAGGATAGAAAGGAACCATTGGCTAATTTTGGCCTACATATAGAAATTTGCCTAGGAAGATCAATTTTTGAAAGTTCTTGGATGGAGTATCAAGACAAATAGAGTTCTTGATCGATTGAATGGACCTAAAGTAAAATAATAAGATCTCATATTTGTTATAAAGCTTTTGAAACACTTTAAGAAAGCTTAAAGTGCAATTTATTGATCTTTGTGAAGTAGGCTTGGAAATAGGTCTAAGATTGTAAAGTGTGAAGATCAACAGGTTCTCATGGTGATCATGGCCTTCATGGACATAAATCAAGTTTCATAGGTCTCAGAGACTCAATTTGATCCTTTAAAATTTAATCACAAGCTTTGAAGAGCCAGACCATCATTAAGATGTCATGTAAAAATGGACTGGTCAGTTCATTTATGCATTTTATAAATATGATTAAAAATTCAATCAAGGATAAAATACCACATAGACATGATGTTTTTTATGATAAGATCATCCTCTATAAATTTCATGTCTTGATGTATCTTCTTTCTCAATATATAAAGCTTCAAAGAGAGATTTACATAGTGAAACGTGCATAGGGATGTCAAGTTTAGGTTTCATGAACTAGCTATTTGAATTCAAATGTCTAAGATCAATGGTTGGTATTCAATCAGATCAAATCCAATGGTACAAAAGTATATGATAGATGTCATTGGGTCTAATAAAATTAATGGTGAATATTTGATCATATATTTTAGATCAATAGTGAGCATTAAGTCAAAAAGTCAGCATGAATGCATTGATGACAAGTGTTAAGCTCTCAGGTGCTTGAACAGAGATCTAACAATATGCAACATCTGATAGATATAAGTGGATCTAAGAAAATCAATACCATGATATTTATCATAGATTCCAATCAATGGTGAGAGATGAGTCAACAAGTAAGCATATCTCAAAAATAAATGAGAAGCTACCAAGTGTCTTAAGTAGGTTAAACTAGTAGAAGAACTATGGCTCGTAATCATTTGTACAGAGGAAGATCAATGGTTTGTAATAGTCAATATCTAATGGTTCTCATATAATTTGGATCAATATCAATGGTTAATATTTAAATTTGAAGATAATGGATCCAACTAGATCAACAATGATTTTTTAATCATGAGGAAGTAGATCAATAGTCAATATTAAAGGTCAAAAGACCAGAGATTTCAAGTGGAAAATGATTGTGACCTAGGTTACAATGGAGGAAAATCATAAAAATGTCATCCTATCACCATTATAACTTGATAAAATATCACAATAAAACATAATTATACATTTGGAGGTTGTCAACATAAGGTTTTGATGCCATGAACCTCTGGTTTGAAGATTTGGAACACACAGGGTCCATCTTTTTAAGTTGTAGTATTATTTTATGACTATGATATCTTCTATTTAATTAAGGATCCATGCATACAATGATTTCTTATGTTTCATAGGGTCCAAAGGTAGGATAGGTCTAATTTATACCTAATAAAAATAAAGGAAGTGATGTGACCTGTAGGTTTTGCATTGATATATAAATATAAGAAAACTAATGAAGGAGATTGGTTTTCAATCTATAGTAGACCTATGATCAGATATTGAGTAAGGGAATATATGAATTATTATGGAGAGGTGTATCACTTTTCAATATGGTCCTAGCTCATACAAATAGCCACTAAGAGTAGACTTGGGCATGGCTCTATCAAGTACATGGATATAAAGACCTTGACCTCATGATGAAGCAAGTGGAGATAGTGTAAGAAGTCATGGATCAGATTAGGGTATTAGAGAAATAAATTGGATCATTAAATGATATTCAAAACCATAAATATATTTTCCCAACATACTTATTCATGACTCACCACCTTTGGCAAACTCTTGTCCTCTAGTGTGTTGCTCAAGCAATGAAATGATTTGGAGGCTATTAGGACAAATGAATACTATCTTGCCTATGATATATTTGTCCTAATTAGACTAAAGAGATGTTGGAGCATTCACTAAATGTGGAATCTCATTTAATGACTTGGGATGGCATTCTCACTCTCTCCCTCCCCTTTCTCCTATATCTCTCGTTCTTTCACATTTTGGACAGTCTCTCTAGGATTTTAGGACACTCTCTCACTTTTGATAAGAAGTTCTCTCAATTATGTAAGAGTATATAATCTCATCTAATAAGGATATAACCTATAAAAACTTGTAGTAAAGACCTATTAAATCTAATAAAGACTTTCTTTGCCTATCTCCTACTTTTGAACTATGTCTAGTAAGCTTGTGTATGATGGCATTGTGAATCAGAATATTTCATGCCCATTACCCTTATTTCTTGACTATTTTAGGGTGTTTTATAGTTGATTTAAAGTTTGAATTTGTGTTATTTCTACCATCAATGTAATCTTGCTGTGAGGCTTAGAATTCCTCCTAGTTTCATTCATTGCTTCTTAAACCTATTGTATGAAATACTTATGCAATTAACTAGATTTTGAGATTGTGTGAGCTAGTACTATCTTATGCTATTTTAGTGTATATTTCATTCTTGTGTGAGTTATCATTTAATTTTTTACATCACCTTGTTATCTTTTTTAGGATCCCTATTTCCCCTTTCTACCCCATTTTCTAAGTACAAAAACTAGTATAGGTGATCCATGAAGAGGAATTCAGCCTTTTTTAAAGGTTCAACACCACCATAGGTGACCCACATCCTAGGGTTATTCCAATAGTATATATCAATTAGAGGGATCCTAAATAAATCCCCCCCAGGGTGAAAATTGATACTATAATAGTTTTTGACATGCTTGATGGGACCATATTTGAAAATGAGATTGGTAAAAGTTTGATGCTGGTTTGATCAATTTGTAACAATCATAGCTTCTAAGAAACAACATCTGGTGACTCCAAAAGAAGATTTAACATTTTGGTAATAGAGTAGTGACTACATCTTATGCTAAAGGTGACTACAAGATTAGCCTCTAAAGGTATTCCCTTTGAATTCATTAAACTTCCTTTAAATTCAATCAAAAGGTTAAGGTTTGATAATACACACCCATATAAAGGCAAGTTTGTTCCTAGGTCAATTTCAAGGCCTACCCCTACAATAAGATCTTTGTTAAACCCTTTCATAGCCATGGTAGTCCCTAGAGCATTTAAGGATTTTAATGGCCAAAGTCCTTTGCCCCCCACTTCAATATGATCCTATCCTAGTAGCAACTCTTAAAAGTGTCCTTTATTTTATTGAAGACTAAGCTATAAACCCTTTTGAACACCTCATGGATATAGATAACTTCTACAACATTCAAGATATCAATGAGGAAATGTGGAAATTAGGTTGTTAGCCATCTATCTCAAAGGTAAAGCCTTAGACTGGAATAGAATCCTTGCTACTAATTCTATTGCCACATGGGACCAATTAGGATGGGATTTATGTAAAATATTTGAAGATAAAAGTGACCATTTGTCACTTGCAGAGTAGTTGACCACAATAAAAAAATCCCCTCATGAAGTTATGCAAGACTTTAACATAAGGCTTCAAAATATTTGGGATAAAATACTAGTCTCTATTAGGCATACCCCTAAATTTGCCTTCATATACTATTTGAAAGACCTTAATAGTGACATTACAGTAATGATCCAGTCTATGGGAGGGAACACACTACCAAATGTATATGAGGTGGCAATCAGAGTATAAAATTGTCTACTCCAAGTTGGCAAGCTAACACCTAGACCACCAATGCCTTTGTTCATTGAGATTAGACCATCCCCTATTTCTATTTCTCCCTTTGATGTCATTCCTCATATTCCCACAATTGATGTTATACCCTCACCTAAGTAGGAAAAGGCTTCCACTAGTCAATTTAGTGATTCCCAATAGCATAAGAACTTTCAAGAGCTTAATAACATGTTTTAGTTGTTAGGAAATGAACTAGTGAATATTAAGAGGTAGCAAGCCTTCAATAGGCCTTACCAAACCTCATACCAACATCATTAACAACTATATCAATAAAATATGCCAACTTACAAGGGAAAATTCCAAGGCCAAGGTCAAGGCTAGGGATAAGGGAAACCTAACTATAATAGATAGAGCAACTATAATCCAAATGTTGTAAGCACTTACAACACTTTAGTCCCTATTCAAAAAAATGTTGCTCAAGAAGATGAGGGGAACATGCCTTAGAATTAGTATTTTGGGAAATCTATTGTCCTAAATACTAATTCCACTCAAGCTTTCAATGATCAATGGCAATAGGTTACCAATAATGGGTACAATCAAGCTCTTATGGCTCATAACACAGAGGTAACCATGATGACAAAACCAAAAGAGCCTCAAAAAGGTTAAAACCCTAATCAAAGACCAATCTAATTGGGTGATACAATTGTGAATTATAAGTAAGAAGAGTGTTATGCACTCAATCAGTAGGCTAGTTATAGCTAGACATACATTCCAATGGTAACAAATACAAGGTTCAATATAATGAACATAAATGGTAAGTAGGATGCAGTCAAAGAGCCTCCTACCATTACTCCTTAAATATCAAAGCCAAATGGACTTGATATTACTAAAAAGGTTATAATTGATCTAAGGAATAAAAATTAGGGGGATGTCCTTGTCCCTCAAAACTCATAAAATCAAGGAGTGGTTGTGGCTCCCAAAACACAACCAAAGGTTGGTGGTTCACCCATCAACATCATGGAATAGATGAAAAGGTCTAATGTGAGTGTGACAATGTGGGATATGGTCTCCATGCCTAGTTAGGTAGACATCCTCTAAGAAGGGCTTCCAAGGTTCAAGGTTCTTGAGAAGGAACTAGTCAAAGAGAATGTGGTTTTCACTAATGCAACCAAAGGATATAGTGAAGGGAAACTAGGTGAGGTGATCAAGCCTCCTCCATTCTACATTTTAGTAATTATTGGTGACTCTTTAGTAAATAATTATTGGTAGACAGTGGGAATATCACCTTAGTAATGCCAAAGTCTATAGCATACCAACTTGGTCTAAAGTATGAGCCTCAATCTAAAGGAGTGCTAAAACTTGATGGTTCTTCTACCAAGCCATCTGGCATAATGAGAGACCTCAACTTGAACCTGCATGTTTATCATAGTGTCTCAATGGTTCAAGATGTGTTTATCTTAGATGTACCTCCTCATTTTTCCCTATGCCTATCCATGGAATTCACTACAAATATTTGAGTTTATCTTGTAGCATATTGTTTATATATAACAAGATATGGAACCAAGTTATCACTTAAAGCTGATCCAATTACACAATCCCACATAAAGCCTTATGGGCTAGATAATATAAACCTTAATTACACCATCCTAGATTAGGATGAACATGTGGTGGGTTAAGAATTAAACACTCACCATAAGGAGATACCAAATATGTTATTAGATTAACTATGGAATGGTAATCATTTAGTTGATCTCTTGGAAGTTGTTGAAGAAAGGGACATGGGTGTCTACTAGTTACATGAAGAGAATCAGTCCATTCCATCCCTCATTGGACCAAAATAAGATCTTAGTGGCTTATGTAAACTATTCTTTGATGGCTCAAAGAGAAAACATGGAATGGGTGTAGGTGAAATGCTTCTATCCCCTTCCAATGACAAGTATTTCTCTTCTTACAGGTTTAAATTCAGTTACTCTTGAAATGTAGTAGAGTATGAGGGCCTTATCCATGGCCTTCAATGGGGTAGTAAGAGGGATCCATTGGTTATAAGTTTATGGAGATAGTGAATTGGTAGTGCATCAGGTTAGAGGCTAAAATATCAACAAGAATCCCTTGATGAAGTCTTATAAACATAAAGTGTGGGACTTAATTGAGGATTTGGAAGCCTTCAACATCCAAGAAGTACCAAAGAGCCAGAATGGACATGTAGATGGGTTTGTAGCTATGGTAGCTTAATTTTATATCATTAATGAGTTAAAAAAGACCAATGTACAACCACATGTCAAAGTGGTAGTAAGACCATCAGTGCTAGATAATGAAGCTCATTAGCAGGTCTTTGAGAAGACAAGAAAATTGATTATTTCTTTCAAAATGAAGTAGAATTCTCTTCAATTAACCAATAAAAGTTTCAACATCAATATGAAGAGAAAATAGTTCAATTGGGATCCAATAAGCTTTCTAAAGGACTAGTCACCTTTGAATGTATTTTCCATGAGGGAGATCATATGAGAAAAGATAAGGCAATGATATCAACAAGTGAAGAGAACTATGAAAGAGTTATTATCTTCAAGGATAAGATCTTCAATCTTGGGAAGGTTAGAACTAAATATGAAAGGCATGATTTCATAAAGATTTGTAAATAATATGTAGACATCTTTGCTTGGGAATATAGTGACCTAAGAGGTTTTAATCCCAAGTTAGCCCAACATACTATAGAATTAGAGGCTAATTCCAAGCCCATCAAGCAAAATTAGAGGCCTATAAATCCCTAAATTTAAGAGCTTATGAGGAAAGAATTGATGAAGCTGATTGAATACAAGATCATCTTTCCCACTAAGCACTCCTCATGGGTAGCCAATTTGATACCTATGAGGAAGAAGAGTGGGGAGATCAGATTATGTGTTGAATTCAAGGATCTAAATAGGGTATCCTTGAAGGATCACTATAATTTTCCATCCATGGAGCAACTACTTTGGATAGTTTTTAGTTCAGAATGTTTCTCTCTTTTGGATGGGTATTTAGGTTACAACCAAGTGCTGATGAGAGAAGAAGATTAATATAAGACCCCCTTCACCATAAAGTGGGGGCAAATATGCTTACCAAAAGATGCCTTTAAGATTTTGAAATGTATGATCAACTTTATAAATAGCCATGGACATGGATTTCTAATGGTTTCTAAATTAAATGGTGTTGGTCTACTTGGATGACATCATAATTTTATCCAAGAAAGCTAGTGAACACTTAGATCATCCAAGGTTGATATTTGAAAGATGTAGAGTATTTTATCTCTTTAAATCCCATGAATTGTGTGTTTGTTGTTTATGAAGGAAAAATTTTGGGTCACATTGTCTTAAAAGAGGGATTATCCATTGACCCTGATAGAATAAGTGTTATCTTAGTACTCTCTTTACCCAAGCACAAGAAATGAATCTAGAGCTTCTTTGGGAAGATAAACTTTGTGAGAAGGTTTATACCTAGTTTTGTAAACTTGGTCAAACCCACACCACCATGATGAAGAAGAACCAAGTGTTTGATTGGTCAAATGAAGATAAAAAATCATTTGAGGCCATCAAACAAGCCATTGCCCAAGCACCTTTGATGATGAATCTTGACTTCTCAAAGGATTTCATATTATACACCTTTGCCAATATTGACAACATATCAGCTATGTTGATGCAAAAGAATGGTGAAGGACTTGAGTAACCAATTACCTTTTTTAGTTAAGGGATAGAGGGATATGAAGTAAGGTACACATTCATAGAAAAGCATGTTATTTTAGCTTTGATAAGACTCAAAAATTTCAAACCAATGCTATCCAACAATAAGGTTTATATTATGGTGTCTCATCTTAGAGTTAGGGACTTCCTCCTCAACAAGGATTTGAATGAGAAAAGAGCTAGATAGATTACCAAAGTCATGGAGTATGATGTAGAGGTCAAATTCACGAAGTTGGTAAGAGGAGAAAGCTTGTGTGAGGACATGGTAGATGATCTTCAAGAAGATAAAGGAGTTATTTTGATGACATAAGATAATTCATAGGCAGATGCACATCTACCTCAAAATAGTTGGCTTTAGGATATGACACATTTATTAATAATAGGAGAATGCCCTCAAGGTTTGGATAGAGTAAAAAGAAGGTATTTAAAAATTTAGTCTATACCTTATGCAATAGTTGATGGTGTTCTTTTCAGAAGGGACCTCAATGGGGTACTACTTAGGTGCATTGATGATAATCAAATGACAAATCTCTTGTATCAATTTCATGATGGACCTACATGATCCATTTTGCTCCAATAACAACAACAACAACAACAAATGTAATGAGATCTGGTTATTACTAGCCCAACCTTTTCAAAGATGCCTATGCATGGGTTAGGAAATTCCAAAAGTGTGTTCTATTTATAGGAAAACAAATATTAACAAACCTTCCAATCAACCCAATATAGGAGGAATAACCCTTCATGTAATGGGGTTTAGATTTCATAGAGTTGATAAATCCACCTTCAAGTATAGGGCATAAATAGGTGATCATTGCAACTGACTATTTCACCAAGTTGGTGGAAGCAATTGCCTTAAAAGAAGCCAATGAAATATTAGTGTTGGACTTCTATGATACCATAGTGACTAGGTTTGGGGTCCCAACTACTATAATTTCAGATAATGTCTTAGCATTTGTGGGAATGAAGATAAGTTAATGGGTAATTAAGCTAGGCATCTTCCTCAGTACATCCTCTAATTACTACCCCTAAGGCAATGGATTGGTAGAGTCCAAAAACAAGAATTTTCTAAGGATTATCAAGAAGACCATGGAAAATCACCAAAGAGTGGCATACAAAACTAAGGACAACTTTATGTGTTGATAAAGTGACTTGAAAATATACCATTGGCAATTATCCATATGTCCTTATTTATGGAAGGGAATCTAAATTGCCCATTTTTATTAAATTACTTACTTTGGAGTTAGCACATCAGCTTGAGTTGATGGAAAGTGAGCCTATGAGTGTAAGGATGGTAGAGCTCATGGAGCTTGAAGAAATTAAGGACCTTGTAATGAAGACATTGGAGTCACATCAAGCTCAGGTCAAGAAATCCTTTAACAAGAGAGTCATAACAAGGGACTTCAAGGAAGGGGACCTAGTACTTAAATGGGACTCAAATGAGGCCAAACCAGATAACCATTCCAAGTTTGACAACTTGTAGTGTGGTCCTTATTTGATCCATGAATGCAAATAGAATAATGTTTTTCATCTTGCCCAATTGGATGGATAGGTATTACCCATCCCAGTCAATGGCATTCATTTAAAGCCTTGTTATTAGAAAATTTTGCATCTAGTATAAAATATTATAACATATTAGAATATATTTTATGCTTTCCTCTAAGTGCTTTGAGCACATCTCTTTCAATTGTGTGTTTCACTTTCAATAAGCACCTTGGGCACATTTGTTGTTTTGTTTATTTTGGTCCTTGTTAGTTCAAGAGGAGTTTATATAGAAAGGGGTCTCTTGATCTAGGTTTATGCACACCACAATTGTAACGAGGTAACCTATAATGTTTTAGGATCTTAATATAGGTAAACTCCATTTGAGGGCATGCATTATAGGTATACAATATGTTATAGCTTGTTGATGGAATCGCTGGTAGGGCATGTAGGTTTTTTATAAGGTTTTTGGATGGAGGTGTGGTTCCTAATGATTGTGAATATCTATGTGAATTGGATCTATGGATGGCTTCTAATCTAGAGTGGGTAGGTCTTAAAAAAAGGAGGAAAGGGTAAGGTAGAAAATAAATATTCTATGGTTTTTAGGAATCACTCTCCTAGATGGTTTCTAAAAGGATAAGTACTCTCATAACCTATGCCTATTGCTAGCAGTGATTGCACATAACAGTCAGACATGGATAAAAAGTATAAGGATATAAAGATGTAGAAAATTCACAAGTGTCAAACAAAGGATTCTCCATTTAGAGTAGTTGTTTCACATCCTTAATTAGGATATGATGTCTCATGTTAGTGAAGTATCTGAGGTAGTTGTTACACACATAAAACTACATCCAAGAAAGTATTCATGCAAAAACAAAATTATGAATAAATTTGAACTTGAATATCTTAACCAATATAGTTACTAATCTTTCAACAACTATTTCATATCTATAGATTAGTATATCAATCAAAATAATCAAGAATCCATTCAGATATTTTGTACACTAAAGATTATTGAAACATACAATCAACAAAAGTAACAACTAATTAGATATAAATTAGAAAGAAAATACACAAACACATTCACTATCAATCAAAATTGATGCTACTCTTATATTCAAAAATTCTCTGATAAAAATCCAAATTGGATTAAATTTTTTTATATAGTCTTGGGGAAGGGGTCACCTCATCCTCCAAGTTCATGCAAGGTCATTACATGTGATTATCAGTGTTAGGTTGTGGAGCTAAAAGCTTCAACTATGCAGATGAAGAGGATGTTGCTAAAGTTTCAGAAGTATTGGTGTCAGCAGTATGATCGACGTCAGTCATGATCAATGAAAAAGGCAACCGACATTGGCAAGAAGTCAGCTGATGTCGGTCAGCACCATTTAGATAGGGATGGACGTTAGTCACCTGTGTGTTCTAGAACTATTCGTTGCACGAACAGTTAGTTAGTTGAACTGAGTGTTTGCATGTAAAGGCTATTTCGAGTCTTGAGCTACGTGGATAATTATAGTAAACTAAGAGTCTAAGTTATTGTTTAAGTCCGGGTTCTATTTATAGACCCATTAGCATGTATTGTAATTATGAGCTAGAAAGGAAGGCAAGGAAGATCCTTCCATTGTAAGATCATTGAGTTGCAAGTTGTTGCAAGCTCATAGGATATCTACATGTGTAAGTATGGTCTATTGAATTGTAGGTTACAAGTTCATGGGAGATCTACTTGAAGTACTTTAGAGTGCTTGGTGTACTGGCAAGGTTATTACTGACTGGTTGGAGAGGTGAACACCAATTCTATGTGTGATTTGTGTGTTGGGACCATTTTTGGAAGGAGAGTGAACTTTTGAAGAAGAATTACTGTACACTTGAGGTGTGGCAAGCCTCTGTAAGGTGGAAGAGTGTGGCGTCTCTTTATTGTATTCTTTTCTGTACGAGTATTAATACAAGATAGTGTATTGTCTCTCATATTCTGTGTTATTTGTGAATTCTAGTTACTTGTACTTTTGGATAATTCTGCATGTTTAATTGCTCATATTTGGTAATCATATTGTGCTCTTTCTGAGGAGCAAGATCCTAACAAGTGGGATCAGAACAGGTGTGTTGTTCTTGGATTCCCCAACAACTGGTATCAGAGCTTTTGGTTGGGATACTAATAGGTTGGTTTAGATCTGATTAGTGTGTGTTGATTACAAGTTACTCACAAGGGTTTCTGTTTGAGTGGGAGTAGAGCAATGGCAGAAGACAATAAGCTATGAATGGAGAATTTTAATGGCAAGAACTATCAATTATGGAGGATGTAGATTGAAGATTATTTATATCAGAAAGATTTGTACTTACCATTGGGTGGGGTTGATTGCAAGCCCCGGGATATGAAGGATGAATAATGGGAGGTTCTTGATCGAAAGGATCTGGGATCTATAAGGTTGAGTCTTGCATCATCTGTGATTTCCAAATTATCACATACAAAGACAATGATAGAGTTGATGGAATCTTTGGCAAATTTATATGAAAAAACCTCAGCGTCGAATAAGGTATTTCTTATGAAGCAATTATTTAATTTGGAAATGTTGGAAGGTGGATCTATACATAGTCATCTTAGTGATTTCCATGGTTTGGTAAACCAGTTAAATTCAGTCAATATTGTTTTTGATGATGAAATTAAGGCTCTCTTAATCTTATGCTCATTACCTAAAAGTTGGGAGAGTTTGGTAATGGCAGTTAGCAATACTGCGTCTGCTTCAAAAATCTTAAAAGTGGATGATATTGTGAGTGTGATCTTGAATGAAGAGATGCGCAGGAAAAGCACAGGTGAATCATCAGGAAATACTTTGAGTGTGGAAAGTAGGGGAAGGCAAAGAGAGAAGATCGAGCGTGGGAGATCAAGGTCAAAGATAGGCAGGAGATCTAAGTCCAGGTATGGCAGAATAACCTGCTAGAAGTGTGGAAAGCAAGGGCACTTAAAGAGAGACTGCAGGTCAGGTGAAGATCAACATGAAGGACATGAAGAAGAAGTAGATGTTGTGGATTTCATTATACAGGATGCTCTGGTATGTTCTTTAGATAAAGTAGAATCTTGGGTTTTATATTCTAGTGCCTCTTCTCATGCATCCCCAAATAGGGAATTTTTTCATGAGTATGTCTAGGGAGACTTTGGAGAAATTTGTTTATGGGATGGTAAGCCTTGTCAAATGGTTGGCAAAGGGAAAGTGAAGCTGAAATTGCAGATAGCTAACACATGGGTGTTGAAGGAGGTCATGCATGTCCCAGTTCTGGAGCTAAATTTGATTTTTGTTAGAATTTTGGGTGATGAGGGTTGCACAGTAACTCTCACAGCAGACTCTTGGAAGGTTACCAAGGGTGCACTTGTTGTAGCAAGAGGTAAGAAAGTAGGTACGCTTTATCTATCTACTTGTATTACTGATTCTCTTTCTGGGTTATCTACTTCAGCTGTAGATTCGAAGATGTGGCTTAATAGGCTTGGTCACATGAATAAGAAGGAGATGCATGTTCTTGAGTCAAAGGATATGCTTTTAGATTTGAAAGGCATATATCAAGGTTTCTGTATGTAAAAGAAGAAGGTGACATTTCTTGAGGAATCTAATGTTAGTGACAAGAACAGGAAAGCCTTGGTTTTCAAGGAGAAGGTGATGGATAGAGTTCAACACAAGGGGCAAAATAATTTTGAGTAGAGCAAGGGTGATTTGGACAAGGGTTTGATCCAAAAGGAGCTCGTAGGTAGAAGATAGTTCTCACAAGAAAAACATAGAGACCAATGTCAGCTAGAAAACCAACGTCGACGTCCAGATAGGGATTGATGTCGGCTATGTGTAGACTGACATCAGTGACTTAGGGATAGATAAACACCAGTGTCGGCCAGGGAAAACTAACATTGGTGATGAGGTAGTCACATGGAACCGACGTCGGTCAGGTGCAGACTGAGATGTGACTGACATCGGTCACTGAGACAAATTTTGGGTAGATAGCAAGCTGTCAAGGAGTCTCAAGTGCCCATATGGAGGACTTAAAGGGTATGTAAGCCTCAAATTCATCATTTACCTTCTTTACACTACTTGTTGCTCACTTATGGTAAAGAACCAGGAAGTTATTAAAGAAGCAGAGCAGGTAGATCCAGGAAACAGTGGGAGCTTGGCATGGATGAAGGATGTGATTCCTTGGAGGAGAACCAAATGGGAGTTTTGGGTGGAGTTGCTAGCTAGAAGGAAGCACTGAGAGATGAATGAATGTTCAGGATGAAGAAAAGTGGAAATGGATATGTGAGACGGAAGGCCAGGGTATATGGTCTTGTATAAGCTGTAGGACAATGGAGGTTTGATCATTGTGTTTCTCTTTACCAGGTTGGATAATATTAGCTACATTATCCTATTACTATATGATGTGCTTGTTGCAGGGTTACATATACAGGGAGTTGCTAAACTAAAGGTAAAGCTAGTTTAGAAGTATGTCATGAGGAATCTAGGAGCAGCAAGGTTCTTTGGCATGAGTGTGTTTTAGAGACATGGAAGGTCATATGTTGACTTTGTCTCAGGATGATTGTGTGAGACCGGTTAGCATGCTGATGGTTGAACAATTCATAGAATAGTGTCTTGATTCACATAATGAGGTTGAGTACATGTGTACTAAACCTAAGTTTTCCCAAGCAGTGGGAGTTGTCACAAGTTTGGAGCCAATTCGAGAAAGAAGCATTGGACTACAGTTCAGTGGATTCTTAGAGGGACCAACAGCAGGTGCACATGTTATGCAGGGTCAAGTTATTTTCTACATGGTTTGTAGATGTGGATGTGGCAGGTGATTTGGATGATAGGTGTTGCACCATAGGTTTTGTGGTGGTTGGTCTTCAAGGGTGATCTTGAAGAGGGATACAAAGCTAAGGGAACAAACTAGATGATGTACAGGTATAGGTATAGTTGTAGCTATTTATCTCCAAGTGGGAGATTGTTAGGTTGTGGAGCTAAAAGCTTCAACTATGCAGACGAAGAGGAGGTTGCTGAAGTTATAGAAGTACCAGCATTGGTAGTATGACCAACATTGGTCATGATCAATGCAGAAGGCAATTGGTGTCGGTAGGAAGTTGGCCGACATCGGTCAGCACCAGTTAGACAAGGACCAACGTCGGTCGCTTGTGTGTTCTAGAACTATTCATTGCGTGAACAGCTAGTTAGTTGAACTGAGTGTTTACATGTAAAGGCTATTTCGAGTCTTGAGCTGCGTGGATAATTATAGTAAACTAAGAGTCTAAGTTATTGTTTAAGTCTAGGTTCTATTTATAGACCCATTGGCATGTATTGTAATTATGAGCTAGAAAGGAAGGCAAGGAAGATCCTTCCATTATAAGATCATTGAGTTGCAGGTTGTTGTAAGCTCATAGGAGATCTACATGTGTAAATATGGTCTGTTGAATTATAGGTTGCAGGTTCATGGGAGATCTACTTGAAGTACTTTAGAGTGCTTGGTGTACTGGCAGGGTTATTACTGATTGGTTGGAGAGGTGAACACCAATTCTATGTGTGAGTTGTGTGTTGGGACCATTTTTGGTAGGAGAGTGAACTTTTGAAGAAGAATTACTATACACTTGAGGTGTGTCAAGCCTCTGTAAGGTGGAAGAGTGTGGTGTCTCTTTATTGTATTCTTTTTTGTATGAATATTAATACAAGATAGTGTATTGTCTCTTATATTCTGTGCTATTTGTGAATTCTAGTTACTTGTACTTCTGGATAATTCAGCATGTTTAATTGCTCGTATTTGGTAATCATATTGTGCTCTTTCTGAGGAGCAAGATCCTAACAAGTGGGATCAAAATAGGTGTGTTCTTGGATTCCCTGACAATCAGAACATGAGTTATAACTATGGTCTAAAATAGTATAAGAGTCTACTTATAGTTATCCATTTAAATTAGCCTTTGCTAAAGCTATGAAATGTGTGCATGTGTATGAAGACAAAGACAATTTTTAATAATTATAGCTCAAAATATATGCAAAATTTAAAATATATGCCATTTACCAAAACTACACTTGCCTCCTTTTATAGGTTATGAAAACAAACTATTGATCTTTGAGATTAATCACCTTCAAATGGAACTCTAACATATACATGAAGGACCAAAATCACTTTACCAATATTTGAGAACCAATGATACTATTATTATCCATGGCTAACCTAAACTATGCATTACATGCTCACCCATGCCTTTTATAAAATTTAGATCTTCACTTTTATATTCACCATTTAGATTAAGACATGCGTGTTCATATTATAGCTTAACTATGAGACCTAATGTCTATTAATAAATATAGCTCAAGTGTCTAAAGATATAACTATTCTATCCATAATGCCTTGCTATCTTTCAAAATGGGATATGTGTCAACACCTAATTGAGTCTAAGATCTTTAAAAAGTCTACCTAAGACTCCCATTATTGATCCTTATGTACTAGTTTAACATGGTTCATTGGATTTTAGTGCTTTTGGCTTATTGAATCCCATGTGATTGACAGTTATCATTCCCTATTTTGCTTTGCTTCATATGTGTGCCACTTGGTAGCTGCTTAGGGCTTTTAAGTTCTATGTAATAGGATCCCTACTTTTTCTCATGAGTCATAGGATTTGTGTACTATTCTCCCATGATGGTGATATTTGTCACTCTCATAGAGCCTTGACAATTCAACTTGCTCTCATGTTGTTTGATCAAATGTGCCCAAATAGATGCACGTCATAAGATCTTGGCTTAAACCTTTTGACTTGTACTTTGATCATGTAGGTATGCCACTTGAAAACTTATCTATTTAATCTGATACCTTTGAAAAGTCTCCACTGAGCTCACACCATTGGATCAACTATATGGATCAACACAAACTATCAATCTAATAGGTCCACTTTTGAATCTAAATGGGTAATATATGAGGTTAAATTTGATGTTTGCATGACCATCAAATTTAATTCTATAAATTAGTCATTTCTAAGGTTAAACTTGATGTTCACGTGACCATAAAATGACATCCTCATAAACATAAAATGATGTTTGTATGATTGTCAAATTTAATCTCATAAGTTTGACACATTGTTGAGGTTAAATTTGTCATTCACATGATCATCAAATGATGTTTGTATGACTGTCAAATTTAATCTTGTCAACTTGACACAAGTCACTTTTTTAAGATTCCATATTCCTACAAACATAAGCAAAAAATGACTTAGCATAAAAAATATGATTGGGACCCTTGGCTAAAATCTTAAATTAGGCTCAAGACATAATACAAATGTTCTCTAAGCAAGGATGACATTTGGTAATGTGGTATTGGTCTTAGGGAAATTATTTTATGGGAAACATCACAGGCTTTTTGTGTAGGGAGTTATTTTAGGATTTATGTCTGGGGAATTATTTTGGACAAAATGTCTACAACAATTCTCCTAAAGGCTCATTTTTTCAAATGAAATGTCTAAGACATAAATTCTATAAGAATTCCATTAGGGGAATTATTTTGGACAAAATGTCAGTAATAATTCTCATGAAGGCTTGATTTTATTAAACAAAATGTTCAAAGGAAAGCCTGAAGGGATGGTCTCAAAAAGGATGAAGAGCATGATGTTTTAGACAAAATGTTTGAAGGAATTGGATAAAGGGAACAAGGCCTAGGACAAAATTCTTGATAGAATTGGCTGAAGGGCAAATGGCTTGGGATAAACATCTCAAAGGAATTGGCTAAAGGGCAAAAGGCTAAGATAAAATTATTGAAGGGTAAGCTCAAAGGGAAAAAGGGTCCAGAATGAAGTCTTTAAGGGTAAGTGATCACTTTAAAAATCCTGAAGGGTCTTTTTCAAAATGTCCAAAGGGTCAGTTCAGAAAGTCTAAAAGGCATGTGCTGTTGGGGCAATTATTTTAGGATTTTTATGTTAGACAAAGTGTTTTAGATAAAAAGTTTGAAGGAAATGGCCTAGGGTAAAAGGGCCTAGGAAAAAAGTCCTAAAGGGAAGGCTTGTAGATAAAAATGCCATTACAAAAGTCTCGAAGGGTAACCAAAAAATTCCCAAAGGATACTTTTAAAAGGCCAAAGGGTATGTTCAAAAAGTTTGAAGGAATTTGTGTCCTTGACAAAACTCCTGAAGGGTAGGTGTAGAGGGGCCGAAGGGAAATTAAAAAAGGTCTAAAAGAATTATATCAAGAAAAATGGCCACAAAAAAAAGGCCAAAGGACATATTTAACAAAGACCAAAGGGTAGGCTCATAAGGTCAAAGGTCATTTTAAAATTTATAAAGGGAAATTTCAAAATGCCAAAGGGTCATTTCAAATGCTAATGAGTATTTTCTATCTAGAAACAATCTAAAGGGTCTAATTTGTAGGTCATTTATCCATGACAAATGTACCAAAGGATATAATTCATAAAGGCTAAAGGGTAAGTTGCATAAAGCCTAAAGGGTAGGTTCAAAAGGGAAAAAGGGCAATTCTATCAGTGAAAGTGTATCAACAAGATTGGCTGTAAGAATAAGTCTATTTTAGGAAAATTGTTTTAGGAGAATTGTTGTGGGGAAAATTTTGTGAAGAGAAAATTTCATCGAACAAAATGTTAGACATAATAAACTTGAAGACCAATTCATGTGAAATAAAATTTGCAAAGAGAAAAACTCAAAAACATAAGTCCTAAAATATAAAGCTTGATAAAGACTCTCAAAGAAGGTTAGTTCATGAAAACACAATACCAATGCTACTTTTTTGAAGTATAAAAATTTAATCAGTTATTCTTTTCCTAGAATTTTGTTAAAAAACATAGAAGAGGGGCTCAAAATCAAGACCATAGTCTAAAAAAAGTGGGTCCCCATTTCCTTATGGAAAAAGGGGGTGTGTTAGGTACAATAAATGGTGACTTATAGGGGGAATACTCCTAAGTATTCAATAACTTAGAACTCTAGTTTGAAATCCTAAATCAATCATGAAGTGTGTCATAAAAGAATACTTAAATCACAAACATGAAAGAGACTCCTAAGTTAATTCAGACAACATACTCGCCTTCTAATTTATTGGATCTATGTGTGTCAAAACGTGTAGTTTATTTAACCCCCACTATGATGATTTTTTCAAGGGATTTCATGGGGCTATGGGCTTCATTATAGTATATATTAAATCTCAAAAAATAAGGAAAGATCAGGAATTTCTCTACTACCAGCCAGACATCCATATCCCTAACAAAGATACCTTGAGCTTCTTCTCTTCTCATTCCATTATTTTCTCTTGATCATGATGCATGGTACATTGACCTTATTTCATCATGTGATCCTTTTTATTTTATTTTTGATCTTTTGAATCCATTGGTTCTTTCTTCTTTTATTCTTGAATGGAAAAGAGAAGAGCTAGAACTCCAATGAGCTGGTATAATTATAAAACAAATCATTACTAGAATATCCTTGCTAGTCACACTTATACCTAGAATTATCACTTTCAATAGGTATTGTAATGTGATAAGTGTATTTCATCCCATAAAACAAGAAAACTTTCTAAATTTGTATCAAGTACTCTAAGATCAACCTCCACATGCCTAGTAAAAGTATTCAATTATGACACAATTCAGATTAATCCATGATTACCTACCTTCATCTTAAAGACTCAAAAACACATAAATACACATAATCTATAAACTAGTACCAAAGTGTCAATATTTTAATTTCCCCCTTTTTTACAAGTCATAAGCTCAATTGGTTTGGATTTTAACTTGGTTATAGTCAGAGTAAACACAATTCTGATGGTCAGAGAAAGCAAAAAACAACTAATATAAGAAAGCATTAAAATCTAATCTAAGAAAGAACTAAAATATAATCTAGAAAGCACTAAAATCTAATCTAGAAAACAAAATACTGATCTATGAAAGAAAAATAATGAAAACAAGAAAGATTAATCTAGAAAGAAAACAACAACCAGTCTATGAAAGCAAAGAATCTAACCTAATCCTACTCTAAAGAAAACCCAAACAAGATGGGGGATGTATTTGGAAATTTTGTTTGGTATGCTTCTCATTCTTTGGTAATAATAAGGTTTTCCCCATTAAAGTTTTGAAATAGGTAGGAACATCTTTGTATTCATTTAATAGAATTTTGAGCCTTTCCCTCATATTGTAGAACAACAAATCAAGGTTACTCATTAGGACATCCTATAAACAATAAACAAATAACTCATCTATGATACATACATTTTAAATGATCACCATTATTACTCATGTATTTAGGAGAACCTAATTCAGATAAATAATCCTTGAAAGTACCTACTGAGATGGATATTAGATCTAACTTGTAGTCTTGAATGTCATCATCCTCTATGAACTCATTATGGGAAAGGTCATCAAAGATATAATCATAATGATAAGTATAATCATGAATAAAAAATTTCTCAAAAACTTCATCTAAACTCTCAATTTGAGTGCAAAATTTAATATTTTAATGAATCAACTCTTGACTTTCCAAATCATGAATAAATTTTTTATTTACTTGGGGTTCACTATTTATGATTTTAGGAGTGAGATATTCATTAACTATTAATTCCAGAGGGATCATCTCATCCAATACATGTTGTTGATCCTTTTGTTATTGCTATTTTGAATAGTTATGCTCTAGAATATATGCAAATTCAAGGGCATCATATGTGTAATCAAAGGTCTTTGCTTTAATGCTGAGTAATGTTGGTGTCCACACACATGGGGGTTCTTGGTCAATCACATAATTAACCATAGTGTCTTGCACATTAGAGTTAAGTACCAAATTAAATTTAGCATCTATCAAATCAAGGCATGAACATCTACGTGAATTGATTCCATTATAACTGATATCAAGAACATAATAAAAATTATTGAGGGAAGTCAACATACCTTTTTCATTTACCCCATGATAAAGATACATACCTGCCTCAGGCACGCCATAATCTAAAATCCCAATATTGGAGCCTGCATGATTAGAAGGGAATAAGTTAGGAATACAATCATCAAATGAGTATTCTAATAGATATTATAATTTAAAATAATATTCATAAGAGTCATAAACACCATCTTCAGAGCTAATATCTTCTTTTGTAAGGAAAAACAATTAATCCTCTACCTGGGCATATGTTATCTCATAGAGCTACTAAAAAGGTTGGGAATTTTCTTTTAAATTGAAACTTTATTCACTTTCATCATTTATTTATTTAATTATCTCATAAAATATTTATTTCATTAATTATCTCATCAAATAGTAGGATGTAATTAGCATGGTCCAATTCTCCTAGCCTAACATATTCCTCTTCTTATTGTTGGTATCTTAATTTCCCCTGTAACATTGCAATTTTTTTTATTAATGGCTACAATACATTATTCTACCTCTTTTATGATCCAATCATCCTCTCAATTTGGGATATCTTTTTCCTTGTGTATAGTGCCTAGATCAAAAGGAAGCCCTTCCACTATATTTTAGTTTGGGCATAGTAACAAACTTTCTATTTGGATGACTTCTATACAATTCATATCCAACATACCTACATAGAACCTCATAGAAGGTGTTAAATTATTTTTTAAAACATGAGCATCAATATTTGGACTAAATCATATCAAAAAATATTCCTTAAGATCACTCTAAATAGTAATAGAACTAGGTGCCAAATCTACAATCTGATCATGCATTTCTTCTCCCAATGTGAAAGGGAACAACCTATAGATTACATCCTCAAATTTTACATCCATAATATGCATATAATATGTGTAAGTATGAATATTCCCTTCAAAAACTCTTGGGTGATTATAATATAACTTAGGAAGGTATTTAAAAGGGTCATTGGGGAAATCATCTTGAATACCTAGGATATCTATGGGTCCTTTTTCAAGCCAATCCATTCTCAAAACTTTTAGTACAATCAAAGGTGTTAGCACTCCTTCTAGTGCCAATTAATGATTAATGTATGTTTATGTAAACCACAATCATAATGAGGTATCCTTTAATGTTTTAGGATGTCAATGGAGGTAAACTCCACTCTATGGCATGAGTTATAGGTATATAGTCTATTACAACTTATTAATGGAATAATTGGTAGGGCATGTAGGTTGTTCACAAGGTTTTTGGATGGAGGTATGGTTTCTAAAGGATTATGAATCTCTATGTGCATTAGATGGGTGGCCAACTTCTAATCTAGAGTGGGTAGGTCTCAAAACAAACTCAAAAAAGGAGGGAAGGGTAAGGCATACAAGAAAGCTTATGTGGTCTTTAGGAATTACTCTCCTAGCTAGTTTCTAAAAGGACAAGTACTCTCAAAACTAATGCCTGTTACTAGTATTGATTGAACACACATAGTCAGACATAGCTAAGAAGCCTAAGGAGATAAAGATGTAAGAAATTCATAGGCCTTATACAAAGTTTTACCCTTTTAGATTAGTTATTATACACCCTTAATAGGAGATTATGGCTTAGGCTTATAAAGTATTTGAGGTAGCTATTACACACACACACACACAAAACTACATCAAAGAAAGCACTCATGCACAATCAGAATTCTGAATCAATTTGAACTTGACTATCTTAACAATTATATTTACCAATATTTTAATAGTTGTTACACATCTATAGATTAGTATATAAATCAAAATAATCAAGAATCCATTCGTAACTTTTGCACACTAAATATTATTGAAATATACAACCAATGAAAGTCACACCTAATTACATAGAAATTAGAAAGAAATACACAAACACATTCACTGATGATCAAAATTGATGGTACTCCTATATTTAAAAATTGTCTAATAAAAATTAAAGTTGTATTATAATTTTTTATATAGTCTTAGGGAAGGGGTCACCTCATCCTCAAAGTTCATGCAAGGTCATTACATGTGATAATCAGAACATTAGTTCTAACTGTGGTTTAAAACTATATAAGAGTATACTTACAGTTGTCCATTTAAATTAGCCTTTGCCAAAGCTATGTAATGTGTACATGTGTATGAAGAGAGATTTAATTTTTAACAATTATAGATTGAATTATATGCAAAATTTAAAATATGCACCATTTACCAAAACTACACATGCCTCCTTTTATAGGTTATAAAAATAACCTATTGATATTTGAGATTAACACCTTTAAATAGAACTCTAACATATGAATAAAGTACTAAAATCACTTTACCAATGTTTTAGAATTAGTGAAACTATTATTAGGTGTGACTAACTTAAACTATGCATTGCATGCTTGCCCATGCCTTTTATATAATCTAGGTCTTCACTTTATATTTGTCATTTAGATTAAGACATGCATGTTCATATTCTAGCTTAACTGTGAGACCCAATGTCTATTGATAAATATAACTTAAGTGTCCAAAGATCTATTTTTTCTTTCCATAATGCCCTGATAGCTTTCAAAATGTGACATGTGTCAACACTTGATTGAGTCTAGGATCTTTGAAAAGTCCAGTTAGGACTTGCATCGTCGATCCTTATGTACTGGTTTAATGTGGTTCATTGTATTTTAGTGCTTTTGGCTCATTGACTCCCGTGTGCTTAACACTTGTCATTCCCTTTTTTTCTCTGCTTCATATGTGTACCACTTGGCAACTGATTGGGGCTTATGAGTTCTATGTGTAGTAGGATTTTGAGCACACTATGAATTAAACAAGCTAATTCAAACTCAAAACATAAACTACTTATTAAGAAGGAATCATAAAACAAATTAGAATGATATGAGACTTACCAAATTCCTTTCTTCATATTACCTACTTCCAAGATTTGCAAATGATCAAGTGATTGCATATAGAGTTAGATTATTGACATGGATGCTTGACCAAAGATGATGGATGCCTGATTTAGGATTGATTTTGGCATATTGGTGTTATAGAAGCTAGTTGATTACTAAATGGGCATGGATTTGATATGAAGATTCAAGTTAGTTTGCCATTGCCCAAGCATGGCTTTTTATAGGATAATGGAGGGGAATTTTAAGGAATTTAAAATTATTTAAAAGTCTCTAGTTTAGAATTTTCTAGACACTTGGAGGAACTTATCCAATTCTAGAGACTTCTCTATTAGCTTAGGGACAATGGAGGATTAGGGGGGATTTGAAGAGAATTAGGATTCCTAGGGATGTAGGAATACCTAGGGAGTAAGTTAGTAGGTGGTTAGGTGGGGTTATGGGAATTTTAAATTCCCATATAATGGATAACTAAAATTAGATTAGGATAATAGGGATTAAGATAAAATTAATAAAGGAATGGGATGAATAAGGTTAGTGAATGTAGGATTATTAAAGGGGTTATTAGATAAATGGCTAGAATTAGGATAAATTAGTAGGATAAAATTAGTAAGTAGAATTAGTGTCGACTAATAATATTTGATAGTAATGAAGTGAGTAATTTTAGGTGTATATATTTTTCCCCTCTTTGAAAGGGAATTGTGAGTCGAGGGAAGTTAAAGGAGTAGTGGTATTTCAAAGAAAAACCATGTCACGAATGTATGTTAGTAGACATGATGTTAGTGGATATGATTCCCCCTCAAGGGGACATATGAGGAAGAATAAAGTGGATGGCCACTTGAAATAATAATCAAATCATAGGCTTAATTCAAAAACATCTCTCTCTAGTAAATCCCAAAACTAGGCACTAGGGGTATATCAAAGCCATAATCATCTTTCAAGTCAAAATAATCAATCAATCTCCCCTAGTGAAGCCTAAAATCAAGCACCAGGGTTTAGTCAAAATCAAATCCAATCAAATGATCAAAATCATATGGCTGATCATCCATCAAATAATTAGATCAAAGATGAATCATGAAGTCAAAGCAACTTGGATCTCCTACAGTATTTTGTTGCATGAGACTAATCAAATGAATAATGTTTAGTTCATCTAATGATGTATGCAACTGCTAGTCTTAATCCTCCATCACCCATCACACCACTCTATCATGAACCCATCATCCCATCAAGTCTTATCATCTATTCACATCTCATACATCCCCATCAAGACCTAATCACATCCATACCTCTCATCACCCTCCTAGGTAGCATTATCTCTCCTAGGGGCAATGATGATACCTAGTCTAGATATCTGAAGGGATCATAATCAAGAATCAAACTAGGTCACAAGGTCCCTAATACATCCAATAGTAGTGATGAAATGATCTTAGCATCACACATACCTAGAATAGGCATTAGATAAATAATAAATCTAATGTTTGCACCTTGTATCTTTCCCATCAACTAATAAATTGAGATGCCATCTAAAAGTTAAAAAGGTCAAAAAAGACATTCATCCACTAAAATCATCATCTACTAACTATCATCATCATATCCACTAACATCATCATCTACTAACATTCATCCATGACATGGTTTTTCTTTGAAAGACCATTAATCCTACTTCTCTCCACTCGTAATACCCTTTCAAAGAGGGGCAAAATGTATGCACCTAAATTTGATTGCCTCATTACCATTGATAATATTCCTATTAACTGACACTAATTCTACTAATCTCATCTATTCTAATTCATCCTAATAATTAATCCCCCATTCCTAGCCATTTATTCAATATCCCCCTTCAATAATTCTCCATTTCACTATACTTAGTTTAATCCCATCCCTTCATTAATTTTATCTTAATCCCTATTATCCTAATCTAATCCTAGTTAACCATTATAAAGGAATTTTAAATTCCTATAATCTCACCTACCCACCTACTAACCTACACCCTAACCTTTACTATATCCCTATGTCCCTAATCCTCATCAAATACCCCATATAACCCCTACCTAATCCTCCATTATCCCTCAGCTAATGGAGAAGTCTCTAGAATTGGAGAAGCTCCTCCAAGTCTCTAGAAGTCTTTAAACTACAGACTTCTAAATAATTTTTTAATTCCTCTAAAATGCCCTCCATTTTCATATTTAAACAAGCTCTTCCTTCACCCTCAAACTAACTTGAATCCTCATAGAAAATCTATGTCTATTTAGCAATCAACTATCATTTATATAACACCATTATGCCAAAATCAACCGTCAATCAATCATCCATCATCTTTGATCAAGAATCCATGTCAATAATTTGAGTCTATATGCAATCACTTGATCATTTTCAAGTCTTGGAAGGAGGTAATATGAAGAAAAGAATTTGGTAAGTCTCATATCATTCTGATTTGTTTCATGAATCCTTCCTAATAGGTAGTTTATGTTTTGAGTTTGAATTAGCTTTTTTACTTTGAAGTGTGATTAAAATCCTACTACACTATGTACTGGGCTCCCTGCTTCTTCTTATGGGTTGTAAGATCTATGTACTAGTCTCCCACAATGGTGACATTTATCACTCTTATAGAGATTTGAAATTTAAAATTGCTCTTGTGTCATTCAATCAAATGGGCCCAAGTGGATGAGCATCATAGGATATTAGCTTAAACCTTTTGACTTGTACTTTAATCATACAGGTATGCCACTTGGTAACTTATCTGTTTAATCTAGGACATTTGAAAAGTATTGTTGATATTGTACCATTGGATCAACTATATGGATCAAAATGAACCATCACTCTACTAGGTCCAATTTTAAATCTAAATGGGTAATTTATAAGGTTAAATTTGATGTTGCATGACCATCAAATTTAATTCCATAAATTAGCTATTATTGAGGTTAAATTTAACATTCATGTGACTATCAAATGATGTCCTCATGACCATAAAATGATGTTTATATGACTGTAAAATTTAATCTCATAAGTTTGACATGTTTCTAAGGTTAAATTTGATGTTCATGCGACCATCAAATGATGTCCACATGACTATCAAATTTAATCTCATCAACTTGACACGTGTCATTTCTTTATGATTCCCTGCTCTTACAAACAAAACATAAGCAAAAAATGACTTATCATAAAAAAATATGATTAGGACCCTTGGATAAAATCTTAAATCAAGCTCAAGACATAATAAAAATGTTCTCTAAGCAAGGGTGACACTTGGTAGTGTGGTATTAGTCTTAGGTCATTTGTTATGGGGGAATCATTAGGGGCTATCTGTGTAAGGAATTGTTTTAGGATTTATATGTAGGGAATTGTTTCAGATAAAATGTCTACAATAATTCTCTTAAAAGTTCACTTTATTAGACAATTTTTTTGAGATATAAAGTCTACAAAAGTTTCATCAAGGGAATTGTTTTGGACAAAATGTCTGCAATAATTCTCCCAAAGACTCAATTTTCTTGGATAAAATGTCCAAAGGAAAGCTTGAAGGGAAGGTCTCCAAAGGGTTAAATAGCATAATGTTTCAGATAAAATTCCCAAAAGAATTAGTTAAAGGGAAAAAGGCCTGGGACAAAAGTCTTGAAGGAATTAGCTAAAGGGCAAAAGGTTTAAGACAAAAGTCCTAAGGGAACTGGCTAAAGCGGAAAATTCCCAGGATAAAAGTCCTAAAGGGTAAGTCTCAGAGGGAAAAAGGGTCCATGATGAAGTCTCAAAGGATAAGTGGTCACTTAAAAAATCCTAAAAGGTCTTTTTCAAAATGTCTAAAGGGTCAGTTCAAAATTTTTGAAAAGCATGTGCCCTTGGGGGAATTGTTTCAAGATTTTTACATCGGATAAAAATGTCTAAGATAAAAAGTGTAAAGGAAATGGCCTAGGGAAAAATGGACTGGGACAAAAGTCCTAAATGGAAGGTTCATAGGGAAAAATTCCATTACAAAATTCCTAAAGGGTAACCACAAAAATCTCAAAGGGCACTTTCAAAAGGCTAAAGGGTATATTCAAAAAGTTTGAAGGAATTTATGTCCTTGACAAAACTCCTAAAAGGTAGCTACAGAGGGGTTAAAGGGATATTATAAAAGTTTCAAAGGAATTATATCAAGAAAATAGATGCAACAAAAGGGCCAAAGGATATATTGCATAAATCTTGAATGCTAGGTTGAGAAGGTCAAAGGGAATTTCAAAAGTTTTAAAGAGCAGTTTCAAAATGTGAATGGGTATTTTCTTTTTGGAAACAATCCAAAGGGTTTACTTCATAGGGAATTTTTACATGAAAAAATTTCCAAAGGATCTACTTCATAAAGGTTCAAGGGTAAGTTTCACAAACCCTGAAGGGTAGGTTCAAAAAGGTTGAAGGATAATACTATTAGTGAAAGTGTATGGGCAAGATTGGCCACAAGAATAAGTATGTTTTAGGTAAATCATTTTGAAAGAATTATTATAGGGAAAATGTTTTGAATATAAAATTCCATCAAAAAAAATGTCTAAGACAATAAAATTGATTACCAATTCATGCGAAACAAAATTTTTGAAGAAGAAAACCCAAAAACATAAGTCCAAAAACATAAAGCCTAACAAAGACTCTCGAAGAAGGTTAGTCCATGAAAACATAATACCAATGCTACTTTACCAAAGTATAAAAGGCCAGTCAGTCAGTCTTTTCCTAGAAGCTTGTCAACAAACACATAGAAGAAGGGCTCAAAATCAAGACTATAGTCTGAAAAAAGTGGGTCCCCATTTTCATATGGGAAAAGGGGGTGTGTTAGGTATAACAGGGTAAACCTTGAGTCAAATTAATGATAGATGAGAGAAAATACTATGACTCCAAATGCCTAATGGACCAATTCAAGGCCACTAGTCTTTTGATTAGTAGACATGCAACCCTAAGATGTTGCCAAAAATGTTAGCCAATTTTGGCCTACATATAGAAATTTACATAGGGAGATCAATTTATGGAAGTTCTTGGATGGAGTATCAAGATGAATAGAGTTACTAATGGAATGATTGGACCTAAAGTAAAATAGGAAGATCCCATATTACTTACAAAGCTTTTAAAACACTTTAAACAAGCTTAAAGTTCAATTTGTTGATCTTTGTGAAGTAGGCTTGGAAATAGGTCTAGGATTGCAAAGTGTGAATATCAAAAGGTTCTCATGGTGATCATGACCTTCATGGACATAAATTAGGCTTCATATGTCTTAGAGACTCATTTTGAGCCTTGAAAGTTCAAGCACAAGATTTGAAGATCTAGACCATCATCGAGACATCATGTAAACATGGACTAGTCAACTCATTTATGTATTTTATAAATATGCTTAAAAATCTAGTTAAGGAAAAAAGGCAACATAGACATGATTATTCCAATGCCAAGATCATCATCAACAAATTTCATGTCCTGATGTCTCTTTTATCCCAGGATATAAAGCTTCAAAGTTAGACTTGCAAAATGAAACATATACAAGGATGTCAAGTTTAAGCTTCATGAACTAGCCATTCAAATTCAAATATACAAGATCAATGGTTAGCATTCAATTAGATCAAATTTAATATAATTTAGGCATCTAAAAAATGTTAGTGGGTCCAAAAAAATTGATGATACACATTTAATCATAGATTCCAGATCAATGGTGAGTATCAAGTTAAAAAGTCAACATGATCGCATTAATGACAAGTGTCAAGATCTAGTGCACTTGAACAGAAAGCTAACAGTGCATGATGTCTAATAGATGTTAGTGTGTCCAAGAAAATCAATGACATGCATTTGATCATATATTTCAGATCAATGGTGAGTAATGATTCAATAAGTTAGCAAATCTCAAAGACAAATGAGAAGTTACCAAGTATCTTAAGCACATTAAACTGGTAAAAGATCTACAACTCACATTCATTCATACAAAGGAAGATTGATGGTTCACAATAGTAAAATTCCAATGGGGATCATCTAACATAGATCAATATCGATAGTCAGTATTTAAATTTGAAGATAGTGGATCCATCTTGATCAATGGTGCTCATTCAATCACAAGGAAGCAAATCAATGATCAATATTAAAGGTTGAAAGACCATAGATTTCAAGTAGAGAATGATTGAAACCTAAGTAAAAATGGAGGAAAATCCTTTAAATATCATCCTTTTTTCATTAAATATAAATTTAATTTCACAAGAATACATAATGATATAGTTAGGGGTTGTTAAAATAAGGTTTTGACACCGTGAACCTCTAGTTCAAAGATTTAAAACACACAGGGTCCATCCTTTTGGGTTGCAATATTATTTCATAATTGTGATATTTACTATTTAAATAAGGATCCATACATATAATGAGTTCTTAGATATGTGACCTGTAGGCTTTGTATCAATATATAGCTATAAGAAAACCAATAAAGGAGATTATTTTTCAATCTATAGTAGACCTATGATCAGATATTAGGGTTAGATATGAATGGTTATGGAGAGGTGTCTCACTTTTTAATATGGTCCCAAATATGACAAACAACTACTAAGAGTAGACTTGGGCATGGCTCTATCAATTACATGGATATAAAGACCTTGCCCTTATGATGAAGCTAGTAGAGATAGTGTAAGAATTCACAAAGCAGATTAGGGGATTAGAGAAAGTAGTTTGAGAATTAAATGATATTAAAAACCATAAATATCTTTTCCTAGTAGAATTAGTCATGACTCACCACCTTTGGCAAACTCTTATCCTCTAGTGTGTTGCTTAATTAATGAAATGATTCGAAGACTATTGGGACAAATGAAGATTATCTTTCCTATGATATATTAGTCATGATTGGACCAAAATTATGGTGGATAATTCACTAAAGGTGGCATCTCATTTAATGAATTTGGATGGCATGATCACTCTTTCCCTCCTCTTTGCACTATATCTCCCATTCTTGCACATTTTGAACTCCTTGGGATTTTAGAATGATACTCTCTCACTTTTGATAAAAATTTCTCTCAATTATGTAAGAGTTGAGACTCTCATTTGATAAGGCTATAACATATCAAAACTTGTATGAAAGACCTCTTGAAGCTAATAAAAACTTTCTTTGCCTATCTCTTACTTTTGAATTGTGTCTAGTAAGCTTGTGCATGATGAAATTATGAAGGAGAATCTTCCATGCCCATTGTCCTTACTTCTTGACTATGTTAGGGTGTTTTCTAGTTGATTACAGTTTAGAATTTATGTTCTTTATGCCATCAATGTAAGTTTGGTGTGAGTCTTAGAATTCTTCCTAGTTTCATTCATTACTTCCTGAACCTAGTTTATGAAATACTTATGTAATTAGCTAGATTTTGAGATTATGTGAGATAGTATTATCTTATGCTCCTTCAGTGTATATTTCATTCTTGTGTGAGTTATCATTTAATTTGGTGCATCACCCTATTATCTTTCTTAGGATCCCTATTCCCCCTTTTTACCCCCTTTTCTAAGTGCAAACACTAGTATAGGTGATCTAATAAGAGAAAGTTGACCTTCTCTAAAGGTTCAACCCCACCATAGGTGACCCATAACTTGGGGTTATTCTAGTAGTATAGCTCAATTAGAAGGATCCTAAATAACTCCCCCTAAGAGTGCAAATTTATGCTACAATAAGAACCTTGATGGGTTTGAAGATGCAGAGAAGTAAGATTGTTGTCAAAAAACCTTGAAAAATGCTTGAAAATTATGCTAACAGGATCTACGTGGTCAATTTTAGCTTTGTATAAGCCTATTATTGAGTGCCTAAAATGTACAAGGTTAACTAGGTTAACCTAGTAGTCTGGACTAGATGTTCGAAAGTCTAAAAAACTATATTAAGTTGATTAGCTCGATTTAGTAGCTTGTACTTGAAAACCTATGCATAAAAATTAGAATTGGGTTGATGTAGTCAACCTAATATGGCAAGTATATGATAAAAGAATGAAATAAGTGAATAAATCATGCAAGGGTTAGTTCACATCAAGTTCACCAAAATGTATGTAATCAAAAATGTATCATGTCCATAAATCAATCTTGGCTTAGAAAAGAGAGCATACTTATAATTCCAATTTGGGGATTTACTTGACCTGATTAGGGGAGCACTTATCACAATAAACTATGCTAAGGAGGGTTCCAAAGACTCAATTATAACACAATCATGCAATAACCCTAAGGGGGTCCTAGGTTTTGATATTTCACATTGTTGGGTGAATATTTTGTCATCAACTAACTGATGACAAAATGGGTATATCAGCCATAACATAGGGAGATTTACACCATGAAAAGTGTGGGTTTACCAGATCTGGATGAGGTAAATCTCTCCTCTCATCAAGGGGAGGTTCCCTATGAATATTTATATGTTTATATGCTATATGTATATATAGGTAATCAAAAAATAATACTCAGGGGTAATATAATAGCATCTACCTCTCTTTTTTTAGAGGTGATGTCCAAGGAACAAGAGAGAGAAATCTTGGTCATTGGCCAACAACATTCCTCTTCTTTCAAGAATGGTATCCAGTGTAGAGCAAAAAATTGCCTGAAATATGTAATTAACAAAGTTAACAAAGAAACCTACATAAGCACAAAGTCTTCCATTGTCTCCTTCACCGATCTGGAATACAAGTAACCGTAGAGTGAAACAAAGCACAAAGTCTTTGCCTAAAACTACAAAGGATAATAGGATCACCAAGATGAAAGTAGCTCAAAGTCTCTCTTCTATCTTTTAGAAATGCCCTCAGATAATGTCAACACACACACTTTGCTTATTAAATCAAACAAATAAGAGATTATCAAGAAAGAGGACATAAGAACTATTTCCTAAATAACATAGATAACTTCAACACAAAGTCTGAAATAAACTTGTTTCTCATTCATTCAAAAAAATATGATTTACAAGTTGAGCACAAAGTCTCAAAAAGTGTTTCAATTATCAGAGATCCATTTACAAAAGAGGTCTCCACTATATATAGGGAGACACCTTAAAAAGATTAAAATATAAAAATATCTTAGTCAAAGATGAGTCACCTTTGAATTTTGAGATATTTTTCTAGATTTTTACATGTAATTACATATTACAAAATTGCATGCACTTTTACATGACAAAAGTGCATGAGAAGAGGAAGAAGAGAGAAGGAATGTATGGGTGGCAAAAATTTCTGCCCTTACATATTGGAGAAGTTCTTGTGCATAGGCGGTAAAAATTACCGTCGATGCATGTTGAAGAAGAATGTGCAAGGGAAAAAAAAATCACTGCTCTAGCATATGGAGGAGAGGAAACGGGGATGCATGGGTGGCAAAAATCACCGCTCTTACATATTGGAGAAGTTCTTGTGCATAGGTGGTAAAAATTGCCGCCGACGCATGTTGAAGAAGAATGTGCAAGGGCAGCAAAAATCACTGCTCTAGCACCTGGAGGAGAGGAAATGGGGATGCATGGGTGGCAAAAATTGTTGCTCCTACATAGAAGAGACCAAAAGATTCAAGGGCAACAAAAATTGCTGCTCTTGCATGTTGGGTGTAAACACTTGTCATGTTCTACTATCTTTTTCCATTGGGCACTTTTCCATGGGCTTTTCTCTTCAGTCGAGCTTTTCCTTTGCTTTCTACTTTTGTCTTGGCCTTGAAATCTATGAATATATTCTAGTCTGTATGTTTAAAGGATCAATGACTAGTTCACTGTGTTGAATTTGACATTTTTCAGGTGCGTCATTCCTTTGTCCTCTTTCAGCTTTTTTGTTTGGTATTTTTCTAGATTGAACTTGTCCCTTCGGGTCTTGAGAAATGACCCATTTTAAGTCAGAATAGCCTCCCAAAAGGATATCTATCCTTCAAGTAGTCTTTAAATGGCCTTTCGGGCTTCTTCAGGTGACCCTCTAGATATTCCCCCAGGCTTTTCTTACGCTTTCTCTAGCGAATATTTTCTTTAGAGAAAATTCCCATAGACAAAAAGTCTGGGGAACCAATTTTAGATGCCTTAAACAAATCTGAAAGAATTACCTTTCGGCTTCCTTGAAAATGACCCTTCCAAAGGGTGCTTTGATCGATTAAGTGCCCTTGACTTGTCATTTGGGAAGCTTCCTTTTGCATTGAACCACCCCTTTAAACTTTGGCGATGAACCATTCCATTGAACCAAGACATTGAACCAATCAGTTGAACCAAAAAATGGTTCAAGCCGATGGTTCAATTTGAATGAACTGAGCCGATGAACTAAGCATTGAACCAAAAGATGCTGAAACAAAGGGAATGAACCACCCGAGTGAAATAAAGCATTGAATTGCTTGGTTGAATCGAGCCATTGAATCATGAACCTGTTGAACCTGCTACTGGTGTTTACTGATGGAGATTTCTATTTGAACCAAGGCACTGAAATAGTCCTGAAAAATGACTAAGTGTTGAAAAACTAATTCTTTTGACTGCTTTGACCTTGAATGCTCATAACAATTTTTGAAAGGGGAAGAGAGGATTTTGATCTATAGGTTGTCCCAAAAATGAGTAGTCATTTTTTAGGGACAACAGCTGGCTCCAACTGGGGAACTTCCTTCTATGGCAAAAATTGATTGAAGGGAGTAGAATCCAGAATCTCCAGTGCCTTGAAGTGTGCCATTGGGCTACGGAGTCATGCTACCCAAAAAGAAAGGCTCCAAAAATGAAAATGAAAAGCACAAAATATAAATAAAGACTATATAGATATACATATATATAGATGATCTTATCTGATGCCTCAAGATTTGAAGCGCTTCAGATGCCACCCACTGTGACATAGTGAAAATGGTGTGCCATCCTGATAAACTAACAAAAAACCATCTTATCCCCAGAATTGGTGACGGGTGAATGGAACTCTCCACTAGGAATTCAATCTCTTGTGTCTTCCTCTTGGTTCTCTTCTCTTGCTGCCCCTTGGCAAGACTTGCTTTCTATTCTGAGAACCATGAATCTTGGTTCTCTTATGGAGTCCCTTTTTCTAATTATGATGGGTAGCAGCTTGGTCTATTACCATAATTTTTTGTTCTAATAGTTTAGTCTAGCACATGTCTTGATTGTCCCCTTTAGATGCCTAGCAAACCACCAGCTCAGCATCTCCTTTGTCTCAAGTGGCTCCCCATTCGAGTAACAAAGATTCATACTCGATAGTGTTGTTGGTGTTGCTAAATTGCAACTCATGTAAAGAAGGAAGAATATCCCTCTTAGGAGATATCAACACCAACTTGGCCCCAACACCTATAGAGAAATTGCTGCCATCCATTTCTTGGATCCAAACATCACCATAAATGGATCTTCTATCAGATTTCTCTTCATTAGAGATGGAAGACCTTTTTTCATTTGTACTATGCCCTACCAATCCTTCTGATGTCTAGTTTGAATCAATTCCTCGATCACCACCTATTAAACTTTCATCTCCAGGAACATGGACGTCCTCTGTGGTTAAGAAGTAATCACCCTTGCCTAAAAACTCAAACAAAATTTGAGCTTCAGGGGCTGACGTTTGGGTCTTGACATCTTGTACCAACTTGTCCAACTGATCGGGGTTGGTTTGTAGGACTTCAAATTTAGTCATTTGACTTTTGGTCTTTTTGACATGATTAGTTATGTCAAATGACTCAATTAGACTAGGAATAGAGGATGGGAGTTCATCCTTTTGGTTTTTGGGAGGGGTAAGAGGATTGGACTGCAAAATTGAAGTAGAAGTTGCAGAACTATTTGGGATACTCACTTCTTTAGCAACCAACAGGTCCTTTGGATGGAAAGATAGAGTGGTTATGTGTTCAGTAATTGAAATTGTTGGTTTAGGTTGCTTCTCTATTTTTCCTTTGTCAGCTTGCTAAGCTGATTGGTTCTGGGACCAGGTGAACACAACATTTGACTCCTCAGCTACATTGCCTTCTCTTTTGGGTTCATCTTGATAGTTTAGGAAATTGATGTGGGAGTCACCAGCTAATTCTTATTGATCAAACTCAGGTTGGAAAGAGAAATCATGTTTTGTTTCCAAATATCCAACTGTTGAGTTGGTTAGAGGTGCTTCAAGGGCAAGGTTCCTCTATAGGGGAGGAAGGCGATTTGGCTGTCCTTGATTCCTAGCAGCATTGCCTTGGTATGCCTGATTGGGGAATGTCCTCCTTGGTATATATTTATATAGAGGAGTAGAAGACATACCTTATGCCATTTTCCTTTTCAAGGCTAGTAATTCATTTGTCAGCTTTTGCACCATTGGGTCAGTGGTGACTGCAGGTGAATACTCAAAAGATGAAGAGGATTTACCTTTATTAAGGTCTCTTCTTATCTTTCCTACCAAGATAAGGTCATCTTCTACCTCAGTAGCCAAGTCCTGAGCAGCCTCAAGGTCTATATGTCTAGCCTATCTCAAAAAGAAACCTACTTTAGGTAGTTGTGAGTTGATGAAGAAACACATGAGATTCTGAGGTGTCAATTGGGCAATCATGGGAATCATGTGCATTAGCTTGTTTAACCTAGCAATGAAGTTCCTCATAGGCTCATGAGGTTCCTTCTTCATCTGAGTGAGTTGGGCCAATAATGCATGTGCATCTTCTATAGGCTTGAATTTGGCTTCAAATTTTTCTTTCAGGGTGTCCTAGTCAGTCACTGATCCAGTTTGTAGGTGGTAGAACCAGTCTAAAATAGTGCCTTGTAGTGTCTCTACAAATAGTCTGACTGCTATGTCTTCGAATTCCACACCTATGACACTGCAAGCTATGATGTGTTTATTAGGATGAACTTTCCCATCACCAAAGAATTTGGAGAATTTTTTTCTTGAACTACATGGAAGCTCATGCAGAGGTGGAGTCAAGTTGAGTGGGCCAAAAGAGTTAACCTAGGGGCCTTGAACTGCCATGATTTAGTTATGAAAAATAGGAATAACAAATCTGGGTGGAGTGGCTAGATTATAGAACAAAAATGGAAAAGAACTGGCCCTGCTTTAGCTTGAGGCTTGAGGCTTCAAACTATGTACTTTTTCCCAGTAGCTCTGGTTTTGTAGACTAGATAATATAATGAAGATGGAGGAAGATGATAAGGGTTATAATGATTATGGGTAAGACACAAAATGGAGTCACCAGACTATGTAATGGATAAGGGTTATAATGATTATGGGTAAGACACAGGTGATGTTTCAATCTGAAACTTGAGGTTCCAAATTGCACAAAATTATTGTGTCCCCAGCGGAGTCACCAAAAAGCTGTTGGGTGAATATTTTATCGTCAACTAACTAATGACAAAATGGGTATATCAGCCATAACATAGGGAGATTTACACCATGAAAAGTGTGGGTTTACCAGATCTGGATGAGGTAAATCTCTCCTCTCATCAAGGGGAAGTTCCCTATGAATATTTATATGCTATATGTATATATATAGGTAAGTAGAAAATAATATTCAGGGGTAGTATAACAACATCTACCTCTCTTTTTTTAGAGGTGATGTCCAAGGAACAAGAGAGAGAAATCTTGGTCATTGGCCAACAACATTCCTCTTCTTTTAGGAATGGTATCCAGTGTAGAGCAAAAAATCACCTAAAGTAAGTAATTAACAAAGTTAACAAAGAAACCTACGTAATCATAAAGTCTTCCATTACCTCCTTCACCGATCTGGAATACGAGTAACTATAGAGTGAAACAAAGCACAAAGTCTTTGCCTGAAACTACAAAGGATAATAGGATCACCAAGATGAAAGTAGCTCAAAGTATCTCTTCTATATTTCAGAAATGCCCTCAGATAATGTCAACACACACACTTTGCTTATTAAATCAAACAAATAAAAGATTATCAGGAAAGAGGACATAAAAACTATTTCCTAAATAACACAGATAACTTCAACACAAAGTCTAAAATAAACCTGTTTCTCATTCATTTAACAAAATATGATTTACAAGTTGAGCACAAAGCCTCAAAAAGTGTTTCAATTTTGGTAGAGTTTTTGCTCTCAATTATTAGAGATCCATTTACAAAAGAGGTCTCCATTATATATAGGGAGAAACCTTAACAAGATTAAAATATAAAAATATCTTAGTCAAAGATGAGTCATCTTTGACTTTTGAGATATTTTTCTATATTTTTACATGTAATTACATATTACAAAATTGCATGCACTTTTACATGACAAAAGTGCATGAGAAGATGAAGAAGAGAGAAGGAATGTATGGGTGGCAAAAATTTCTGCCCTTACATATTGGAGAAGTTCTTGTGCATAGGTGGCAAAAATTGCCTCTCCTGCATATAAGAGACCAAAATATGCAAGGGCAGCAAAAATCACCGCTCTTGCATGTTGGGTGCAAACACTTGTCACGTTCTACTATCTTTTTCCATTGGGCACTTTTCCATGGGCTTTTCTCTTCAGTCAAGCTTTTCCTTTGCTTTCTACTTTTGTCTTGGCCTTGAAATCTGTGAATGTATTTTGGTCTATATGTTCAAAGGATCAATGACTAGTTCACTATGTTGAATTTGATGTTTTTCGGGCACGTCATTCCTTTTTCCTCTTTTGGCTTTTTTGTTTGGTATTTTTCCAGATTGAACTTGTCCCTTCGGGTCTTGAGAAATGACCCATTTTGAGTCAAAATAGTCTCCCGCAAGGATATCTATCCTTCGAGTAGTCTTTAAATGGCCTTTTAGGCTTCTTTGGGTGACCCTTCAAATATTCCCCTGGGCTTTTATTACGCTTCCTCCAGGAGATATTTTCCTCAGAGAAAATTCTCGTAGACAAAAAGTCTAGGGAACCAATTTTAAATGCCTTAAACAAATCTGAAAGAATTACCTTTTGGCTTCCTTGAAAATGACCCTTCCGAAGGGTGCTTTGATCGATTAAGTGCCCTTGACTTGTCCTTCAAGAAGATTCCTTTTGCATGAACCACCCCTTTGAACTTTGGCGATGAACCATTCCGTTGAACCAAGACATTGAACCAATCGGTTAAACCAAAAAATGGTTCAAGTTGATGGTTCAAACTGATGGTTCAATTTGAATGAACTGAGCCAATGAACTAAGCATTGAACCAAAAGACACTGAAACAAAGGGAATGAACCACCTAAGTGAAATAAAGCATTGAACTACTTGGTTGAATTGAGCCATTGAACTGTGAACCCATTGAACCTGCTGCTGGTGTTTGCTGGTGGAGATTTCTATTTTAACCAAGGCACTAAAATAGTCCCAAAAAATGACTAAGTGTTGAAAAATTGATTCTTTTGACTGAAACCACCTACAGAAGCCTTTGACCCTGAATTCTCATAACAATTTTTGAAAGGGGAAGAGAGGATTTTGATCTGTAGGTTGTCCCAAAAATGAGTAGTCATTTTTCAAGGACAACACATATTATAATAACAAGAAAAATAAATCTAATCTATTTCTCAACAAAGCTTGTGGTACAACATGAGGGGTTAGTAAATAATCAAAACATGTATAAGAAAATATCAATTAATCTAAATATGAGTAAGACCCTAATACATGGAATATGAAGAGTAGTATTTTTTAAGCCAATACTTATGTTAATTCTATCTACTAAAGAGATGAGCAAAGTTAGAGAATACTTGCCTGAATGTGAACCAGTCAAGACTCAATCTCTGCCTTGGCTAATGGGGATTTGTAAGAGGTTGTTGTGATTTTTAAGGATCACTAATAAATGACAAAGCATCCAAGACTTATCCACAAGACTAGATTCTCCAATTAGATACCCTAAGCTAAGACTCCTCAAGTAGAATGGTGGAAGAGCAGGTTGTAAATAAGTGTGAGTGAATAATAAATCTTGATTGCATATTGAAATAATGATGAAATGATATTGTATTTATAGGTAGATTTAAACCTAAACCCTTCAAAATATGTTGGCTGATAGGGTCAACCCAGTTGATCCTATACAATTTCATTCAATTATTCACTAGGTCTCGAGCTAGGTCAGCCAAAAGCCAAACTAACTCCTAAATGGAAATTACTCAAAATATTATAGGGTCAACCCAATTGACCCTATATAGATGAATGATAACAAGTTACTAAGGTGAGTAAAATAAGGATGGAAAGAGGAAAAAATACTGGAGGAGTGTGTAAGTGAGGATTAATAGACTTAGAAATGGTTTTTAAGAGATGGTTGGATTGGTAATAAGGGACATAAATCCTATGAAGCACCAATGGTCTACCCACCCCTTTATTATTTCACCCCTTAGGGGATACACTCAAAAATATTGAGTCTCAAAAGGTTCTTACAAGATATAAAACATTAGTATTTGATAAACTCTAAAAATATTATGTGTATACATTTTGTTTGAACATCCAATTTTTATTTTGATAGATACATGGGATATTGAATGTTTTATAGCTCCTATAATGCTTAGCAAGTTTCTTAGAAAATCTATATATACGGGAAATTCATGGTCAGTAAAATATGAGAATGACTCAAAAGTCATGGTTGACAAGTGTCTAGTTGAAGTAGTGATTGAGTTACCTAAATTTTCAACTATTTTAGATCTATATGTAGCACCAATAGGGTCATATGACATGATCCTAAGAGTCAATTGGCTTGATAAATACAAGGCTAAAGTTGATCTCTATTTAAATAAGGTTAAGTGTCTTGATGATTTTGTAAATTAGATACAAATTTAATATGAAAAGAGAGAGTTTCACCTTAGGTAGATTTTTTCAATGTAACTCAAGAGGGATCATGCAAAAGGGTGCCAAGATTTATCATCAAAATAAATGAAATGGAGGAACCTAAAGAACCATCCCTCAAAGAATATCCATTTATGAGATATTTTCATGATGTGTTTCCAAAATAATTACCAAGTTTGTCTCCTAAATTTGATTTTGATTTCTATATTGACATCATACCTGGATCAAAACCACAATCTAAGGCACCATTTATGATGACAAACACTGAGTTGGTTGAATTAAAGGCTCAACTCCATGAACTATTATCCAAGGGATTGATTAGGCCTAGTGTGTCACCATGGGGTGCACTAATTATTTTTGTAATAATAAAGATGGTACTCTTTGAATCTGCATCAATTACAGAATGTTAAATAAGGAAACTATCAAAAATAGATATTCACTACCTCATATAGATGATCTTTCTAATTAAATGCATGGATGAATAGTATTTTATAAGATATATCTTAGAGAAAAATATCATCAATTGAGGATTCAGGATGAGGATATTCCAAAAATAGCTTTTAAAACTCATTATGGGTATTATGATTTCATGGTGTTACCCTTTGGGTTGACTAATGCACCAGTAACATTCATGAATCTCATGAACAACATGTTTAGAGATTATTTAAATCACTTTGTTTTGGTCTTTTTGTATAAAATTCTTATATATTATAATAATGAAGAGGAACACCTACAACATCTAGAACTGGTTCTACAATGATTATGAAAGCTTAAGTTGTATGGCAAGTTGACTAAGTGCACATTTTTCTAAGAGAGTGCAATATCTAGAGCATATTATTTCTATAGATAGTATTTTTGTAGATCCATCTAAGTTAAGAGACATTATGGAATAGCCAGTAATGAGAAATGATCATGAGGTAAGGAGTTTTATGGGATTAATAAGATATTACAGGAAGTTTATTCTAAACTTTTCCAAGATAGCTAATCCAATTACCTCCTTGTAATGGAAGAACTAAAAGTTTATCTGGTTAGAGAAGTGTGATGTAGATTTTTAGGTGTTAAAAAGAAGACTTATGTCAGTATCAGTATCGAGAGTTCCTGATCCCAGTGGTCAGTTTTCAATGATCACAGATGCATCAAAATAGGTTTTAAGAGAAGTCTTTATGTAGGAAGGTACTATAGTGGCTTTTGAATCAAGGAAGTTAAAAACTCATGAGATGAATTATGTCCCTCATGATCTTCAAATTGCATTAATTAATCATTCTTTGAAATTTTGGTGAAAATATTTGTTGGGAAAACCATTTGATCTCAAGACTGATAAATTTGGAATCAAATATCTCTTCACCCAACCAAATTTGAATGCTCACTAGAGACATTAGTTAGAGTTTCTTTTCAACTATGACTTTGATATCAATTACATCAAAGGTAAAGATAATAGATTAGCTAATGTTTTGAGTCAAAGAAGTTACACAGTGGCTATAGATAATATCAGGAGTAATTTTAGGGATCATGTGGTTAAGTTCTCACTAGGACATGAATACTATGATAAGGTCATAAAATTATTATTTGATAATGATCAAAATCCTTAGTATAAAGGATTCCATTTTTAGAGTGATGATCTTTTGCATTTTAATGGGATGATATATGAGCCAGATTGAGAGAGGAAGGATTTACACAATCCCCCATGTTCAGGACATCCAAGAGTAACCAAGCTATATTTTTGAAAAGGAATCAAGAAATATGTGGTAGATTTTGTGTCAAGTTATCTAGAATATTAGTGAGTGAAAGTTAAACATGTACATCCAGTTGGATTATTATATCCACATGTTATACTAGAGTGGAAGTGGTAGATGATTAATATAGATTTTTTCCAAGGTTTACTAATATCATAGAGAAGGCATGATATGATCTTGGTAGTTATTGACAAACTAACCAAGGTGGCTCATTTCATACCAGATAATTTGATAGATGATGCACTTACCCTTGAAAAGAGGTTCATAACGGAAGTGTATAAGTTGCATGTATTCCTAGAGAAGATCATTTTAGATCATGATATTAAGATGACTTATAGGTTTTGGGTAGCTCTAAACTCAGATTTGGGTACTCAACTAAATTTTAGCATTGTTTATGACCTAGAGACTGATGGTCAAATTGAGTGAGTAAATTAGGTTTTGGAGGATCTTCTACAAATGTATTGCATGGATCAACACTACAAATGGAAATATTATCTTCCATTGGTTGAGTTTATATATAATAACTCATACCATTCAACTTTGAAGATGACACCATTTAAAACACTATATGAAAGGAGGTGCATGACACCAATCTATTAAGACAGGCTAGAGGATAAGGTAGTCTTTAGGCCTAAGATGCTTTCTGAAATGGAGGATCAAGTTAAGTTAATTATGTAGAGATTGGATGAGGCCAATGATAGACAAAAGAGTTAAACTAATCTAAAGAGGACAAATAGGTAGTTTTCTATTAGTGATAAAGTGTTTTTGTGGGTTAAGTCACATAAGAGCTTGATTAAATTTAGAAAGTTAGTAAACCTATCACCAAGATCTGTGGGACACTTCAAATTATTATTAGTCAATCCTATAGCGTATAAGATTGAATTGCCATCATCCCTAGCTCTATTACATAATGTTTTCCATATATCTTATCTTAAGAAGTATATATCTAATTCTTCAAATGTTTTAGATTGAAATGCTTTGCAGGTTTTGGATACCAAGGTGGTCATGGTAGAGCCAATAAGATTAATTTAAACTCAAAATTTCCATTTTCACAATAGAGAGGTGTCATAGTGTAAGGTCTTATGGGACCAATACTCTAAAGATAGTGATACTTGGAAAGACTATGAAGAGTTATATAGGTTATTTATGTATTTGTTTGCATGATTTGATACTTAATTCTATGCTTTTAATTATATTAAAATCTTTAGATAATCAAAACTATTGTTTGAATAAGTGTCATTAGGATGATGACCAATTTTATGGGGGGGGGGGGATGTTACATCCTGATTTCACCCTATGATCTATAACCTTTGAATACATGGATTAGTATGGTTATTATCTAATTAATATTACTTTAGTTTGAGTTTTATGACATATACTATTGTGGGATAGTGATATTGTTGATTATACTACATAATGTGATAGCTATATTTTCTTATTCTATACATTATGGGTGTGTATTTATTATTTTTGCATCATTGGTTGATATATATAATGACTCAGACTAACTACTTACTTATTGTGAGGTGGATACAAGATTGATCCTACCTTTAGAACTTGATGAGGGAGAGCATCATTGAAGAGGATGGAATAGATGTGATGATTGGGGGATGACAGAGGAATTGCTAGTGACCCTACACACATGTACATTAAAATTAAAATGTTATATGTATAACATTTTTTATATAAGGAAATCTTGTTTGTGATTGTATTTTGTATGTGGATTTAATCCATAATATGAATAAGATTATATACGATTTTTTACTTGTAATTGTCTAGATTTTTGAGAATAAATCAAGAAAATAAATATTTAATTACTATATATGAATAGCAATTAATTATGCAATTATCTTATTTTGAAAACAATTAAAAACCTATCTATCCATTAGTTAAATAAATAACTACCTATATTTTAATTGTTTTCAAGGAGTTCAACTATCCTAAAATGCTAACTTAAAATAAGTTGATCTAAATTTAGTCTCTTTAATGCATGCATGGAATTTCATTAGAAGTTAGAATTTAGATATAATTATTTAATTGGTCAACTTAGTAAAACTCCAATGTCACATATTTATGAACAAAGACTAAGAGCAAAAAGAGCCTAAAACCCTATAAAACCTTTGATAAGGACTTGATTGGGAAAACAAGGATGGATGGATATCTATATGAGTTGGAATGGACATGAAAGTGATTGAAAATTTTATGGGAATATATAGAGATCCTTCCCATCCACTTGAGGTGTTCCCTTCTTGGATGAAAAAGAGGGAAATTGGGTTTATTTGACTATTTTGGGTGTTTTATAGGTTCTAAGGACTTTCAAGAAGAGAAATAAAATTTAAGGGTGAGATAAATACTTAATATAAATAATTATGACCATTAAATTCCTCATCAAAAATCATAATTTTTTCTACAAGTAGCTTCATCTTAGCCATTCAAAACTAGAAAAGTGACCAAGATAGTGAGAAGGGCGACAACCTCAAGTGGATGGGACTTTAAAGTGTACCCAAGGAATGTAAGGCTATAATAGGTCTTTAAATGTGTCATTAACTAATATTTATGGATTTTCATGGAAAAATAAAGCCAAATTTGAGGCCAAGTGTGAGGGGTAAGTGAAATAGCAGTTTATTAGATTGCAAATAGTGATGGCTCACTTTTAGAAGAATTTAGATGATTAGGAATGCAACCAATGCATGGTGGATCATGTATAAAACCCATCCCTCTCATTTAAATTATTATATATATCCAAAAGGGGTAAATGTTGAAGGTAATTTTATTGTGCAAAATGATAACTCCTACACCGAATTTCATGAGTTTCATAACTTGGAGGGCCATTTATCCTACCAGACCTTGCATGGTCTATCTATTAATTCATTATAATACATATTTAACTCATCTTATCATGACAAGTGTTATTATGACTCTTATATTTCTCTTTTCTCATTTCTCTCTCAAGCTCTATAAGTAGCTACCATTTTGGCTTTTGTAATCTAATACCACACCATGTATGGCAAAAACCTACTAGAATGACATTGTATTTTACCTTTGAATATTAATTCAAGTATTTTTTTGAGTTCATGAATAATTTCCTAAGTTTTCAAGTGATGTATGGTGATGCAAAGTGATAATTCTCTATCCTTTCTTCCCTTATCCTTTTATGTTTGTGCAAGAGTTCCTACTATAACAGGTCATATAGAGTGTATTCAAGTGTGTTAGTATCATTTAAAGTGTATTAATATCATTGGAGTGTGAAATATTCCCTATATTTCATTTTCATTGTGTTTCTTCATACATCTCACCTTTATATTAAAATACTCATGTTAGAAACCTTCTATGACTTATAAATTAGTTTATATATCTTGATTCTTAGTAAATGAAGTATGATGGTCATGTGAAAAAAATATTGGTGTTTCAACATCTTAAATTAGTTAATTTCATAAAAACTCTAACTCTTTTCCAATAATCAAGCACTAGTTTAAGTGATAAGGATTTCAAGACACATTCAGGGGTCTAGCCCTTAAATCTAGAGGCTCACTTCCACTATAGGTACACCCACATACCTAGAAGTGTTCCCATGTTACCAAAATATATAAGAGGCTTGAAAAGCCTCTTATAGGGTTTAATATTTTGTAAAAATAGTTCCCATGAGCCTTCCCCTTCATCCTTCCCCATTTCACTCCCATGCCCCCTTTACCTCCACTACATTCCTCCTTCACCCCATCCACTCCCTCCATTTCCCCTCCACCTCATCTTCTACCATTAATAACTATTTAATCCACCCATTTACACCTCTCACAATATGGGTAATGGTCCCAAGGTAATAGGTTTTAGAGATGATTTCCCAAGGTGATTTGAATGTATAGTGGAACTTTGATTGAGCTTCTAGGAGCATGAAGAGGACATTGATGTAGAGGTTCATACAAAAGGGGAACCTAATGGTTTGGTAGAAACATTAAGATTTTTTCTCCCTCACCAAGGTGAGGACTTCAATTAGGGAATAAAGGATGGCTAATGACCCACTTTCCATTCGTTGATCAACTCATTATATGTCAAAAAATATCCTTGAGGACATGTAGAGCCAAGTTTGAACCTTAGAAACCCAAGTGAAAAGCAATTTTCATATCAAGATGATTGGGAAAGTTAAGGATGCCCTCTTACTACTATTTTTAGTCCTTATGAAAGTATTGGAAACTCTATCTAAGACCAACATAATCCAATGGACCCAAGCCTACATAGAGAGGATGGCAAAGATTAATGGAAAGTGTAAGATGCTGCAAGTGGTTATCAACAAAAGGATGTTCCTAGAGATAAAAATAATGTCAACCTTAGACATGGGGTTGTATCAAAAGTATGATGAGAACATAAGGAATGCTATCGAGGAATGGATGGATGTGGATCACACTATAACTAGACCGTTAGAAGAGGGCAATAAAAAGATATTGACCTACTTTAAAGAGGTCAATATCTCTATGCTATTCCAATTGGATGGTACCCTGATCAATCAAGAGAAGTTCAGAGTCCACCTTGGTTAATTTTATTAGGTCATGAGAGAGAAGGTAACTAGTTTAAATTAAGAGGGGGCTTGTGTGGTGCTTGATCTATCAATGTAGTCCATGGTGAGCATCAACTAGGTCTCTAGGGTTCAAGTGTCAATAGAAGCACCCTTCCAAGTCTATAAAATATTGGTGACTCAAGCCAATGTAATATTAAGGGAGCCCCCAATGAACCTTGCCAAGATAGATAAGGAGTTTGACCTTTGATAGCTACATTGGAAGCTAGGGATGCCAAATCAAATCAATTAGGAGCTGAACCTTCTCAAACACCTTCTCATATCAATTAAGTGATACCCTAAAAATATTTTAAGGATTTGAAGGGATTTTATTGTTTTAAATTTTGAATTATGGTTGTAACTATAATGAGTGGCCTTCATGGCCTATAATGGGATCCTCATGCTATTTGGAGGTAATCCCCATTCTTATCTATATAAGGAAGAGACGTATTGTAATATAGGGGTCATATAAAAATTACTTGAAAATGTTGTTATATTATAGCTAGGATTTCACCTACTTTTTCCTTCATCTCTTTAGACTACAAAGTTGGCCTAGATCGATTATTGTAACAACACCTAATTTTTTTAATGAATATAATTCCTATTTTCTATAGAGGGTTTGTTTTGTTTCTCAATTCTCTTTGATTAATACTTTACTATTTCATTTGTGTTATGGTTATGACGTGCTTATCTCTTTTAATCACTATGTGAGTTTTCTTGTTTCCCTTTTGTAGTACTATTAATTTGTGTGTTGTAGTACTATTAATTTATGTGTTAATATACAAATTATCATATGGTGTTTATGTTTAATTTAATATAAACACATAGTAATCATCTTTAGTGAGAACTCATATTGAAGGCATACTCCCAGTTCCCTTAGACTCTTCCCACTATATGTTCTTGGAGGTATAACTTTAGTGAAACTCAGTCTATAGTGGTATAAATATGGTAGAGTCACTTGGTTTAATGATAAATACATTGAGTTTATTATAGACCCAGAGGATCCATTTTCTACCTTGCTCTTCCCTCTCTTTTTCACTTGTTCTTTGAAATTGAACTACCCTTTCCCCTTGTGTTTAGAAACATAAATCTTGATACCCAAACTCTCATAATAAGCTTTGACTTGTGTGTATGAATTTTAGATGATAATAGTGCATCTCTTGGAGACTATTCATGTAGACTCTATTTGTGAAGTCAAATACTTGCAACCATGACCTAGGCTAAATCTAGATCAATCCTAAAATGGAGGATGAAATTATGTACTTTCCCCCACTTTCCCTTTTAAGGAATTCCCAGTCTCATGGGTGTTTCATGAAAAAATAAGTTTAGAGCAAACAATAGAGTGTTATCTTAATTTTCATTTTATTTCAAATTTAAGTGCCTATACTATTATGCTTGGACTATTGTGGTTGAAATAAATAGGATAAATTATTGATAAAATAAAATCTTTCATATCATTTGATCATGAAGGCAAGGTCATATATTTTTCCAAAGAAGAAACATCTCTAGATATAAATCATAAAATAAAAAGCATAATTTCATCTAGCATACAAATAGATACAAGTAATGGCATATCAGTAAAGGCACATGAAATAATATACATTACAAAGGATAAATCATAAAGGTCAATAGAACAATATGGGGTAGTTCCTTATTCATATCAAGATATAAAAGAAGACAAGAGTGGCAGTTCATAAGTTCCAAATCCAGATGATGATGATTATAAAAATGTAGATGGTATGATCATGATAATACTGATTATATATAATATGAATATGGAAATGATATAGAACCTAAAACTTTGTATGATCCTCTTCATTCATTAGAGATTACAATTAATTTGTTCAATACATGTTCAATTGATGGTAAGACTCTTAAGGGAGTCATCGATTAGTATCCTTCTCTCTATTTCTCAGTTCATATATATGCAAAAATATAAAAATAGTAAAATATTTTAGAAAATAAAAAAATAAGAACATATGCATGCTCATATATACTTTTTCATACATCAATTTAGTTGTGCACAATATTCTATACTTGTTTTAGCTAGTTTTATATCATACATGCTTCACTAATGTACATGAGTGATTGCATATTGCATAGAATATCAGTCCTTGATTTAGTTACAAGTATTTTAACTATTACACCCTTTTAAAATACATTTAGACATGAGTGTTGTGGAGGATAGGATGTCATTTCTCTAGTGTCCCTCACCCTACTATTTTACCAATAAGCTTAAACTATCACCACTAAGTTTCATACTTCACATAGGCTTTCTAAAACATGTACATTCATTAGTTAGCTCATTAAGGGCATGATATACAAAGGTTTTATCCTTATTTTCCCACATTATCTCACTCATAGCTCAAATATTTACATATCATTACATCTTTCCTTATTGATCACTCGTTATCATTATGATATAATAGTTTCTATCTTATTTATTGAATATACTCAAGTTATAACTTAGCTTTTGTTGATTAAATTACTTAATCATATAGGCTTTTTCATATTAATTTTCCTAGCTTCATATATTGTATGCATTCTCTATTTACTTTGAGGAAATTTGAATGTCATTTTTGAGTGGCTCTAAGCCTTCATGTCTTTGATTGTATGCATGTGAGGACTCTTTAACATGTCCTTGTGTGTGTCTTCTATTCATGTGTGTGAACATTTGAACATGTCCTTCTATGTAGCTCTAAGCCTCCATTGTTTACTTCTATGAATGTGTAGGCATTTGAACATGTACTTATATGTGTTTCCTATTCAAGTGAGTGAAATTTGAACATGTCCCTTATATGTGGCACCTTAAAATTATATATTGTGTTTTGTGCATTATGCATGTACTCTTGATCATGTGCATCATGATCATGACACCTTGATTGATTATTTACTTAGATTTTAATGCTAAGATAGACATCATGTACTCACCTAGCAATTCCAATTCCATGATGGATATCATGGATTAATCTCTAAGTAGTTATATTCAATTCTATATATTCATTTGATCAATTATCCACATGCATCTTACATTATTACGATGCTCATTTTACATACATGATGATTCAATGATTTTTTTTCCATGTTGTCAATATTACTGAGATTTAAATTTTTATATAACAACCTACTGCATAAATTTTTATTTTGAGTTAAGTTATTTTTTAGGTTCAACAAATGACCTTAAAAGAGGGGGTATTCATTGAGGTTTTCATTAGAGACTAGACTTCCCAAATTAATATACAAACATGATTTTGTTGGAACACAACTAGATACTGAGAGGGGGGTGAATCATTATATTAACTAAAACTAGTCATTTAAGTACTTTTAATGTAGATTAAAATATATATGTAGATAAAATCAAATATTTAGATATCAAACAAAACCAAATACACATGACACCATATTTATACGTGAAAAACCCAAAGGGAAAAACCATAGTGAGAATAGTTTATAGAATCTACTATTCTAATCCAGCCTCATAGTTTAAAGTCTCACTGATAAACCTCACTAGTTACACATTTAAGGACACCAATACTAAGGAGACACCAATCACCAATTTGAGCACCAACTTAGCTAAAACTCACTGGTTACAATGTTTAAGGGTACCAACCCTAAAGAGACACCAATCTCCTAATTGAGCACCAAATCAACTTATCTAATGGCACTAACCAATCAGATATTTATGGAGATAAAACTCTAGTATACAAAGTAGATTCATAAATGAATTTAGCTATAAATATCTATTACAAGTTTGGTCTATAAATTCTAAATCTCTACACATCCCTATGTGCCTTTCCTTTTCTCTCTGCTCCTCTCTCTCTATATATATGTCTAGATATAACTTTACTCGACACACTTCATCACTCTATCTACAGTCTCTATCTCTATGTCTTTATATCTTCATTTGACACACTTTAACTCTTCTCCATAGTCTCTCTACTTTTCTTAATTTGATTCAATTCAAATTTATCAATAACAACAACAATAATAGTACATCCTCTCTATGCTACTTCTTGTGTCTAGATGTTAATCTATATGACCCATTTAGACTATAATGCATCATACCTAATTCTTGACTTTAGTTCATTATGAATTGAACTATAAGTTTATCACATCTTGATTTCATACATCACTACCATAATTTCCTATCTTATTACTATTTATAGAATTTACTAGACTCAAGTTTTGATGCATATGCTCATTAATGTAGATTTGATTAGTTAGATTGATCAATCTCATTGTCTGTGTCAAGATTTATGGCTTACTCACATGTTCCTACATGTTCCAATGCTTTACTATTGGGATGAATAGACCTTTAGATATCAACCATTGATCTTTACATTGGTACCATGATTTGATGATCCATATTCAATTTTATTATCTTTAAATCATGTTTATTTGATCAATCTCTGACAGGATCATGTTGTCTATTAGATCTGTGTATGATTTTGATATTTTGGATTTTTCATCTTTAAAACACATTCATTGATCTTCTTAATCTAAGCTTTTATGTGTCATTGGATCTCCAAAGATGCACATTCTTTTTCTCTATCTAGAGATTGAATGTTGAGCTCTTTATCCCATCTTGCTACTTCCTATATCTTTGGATCACTTTCGCTCCATTTATCTTCTCAAACTTGCTTTATATTTAAATCACCACTATGTCATTAAACATCGATCAATTTAATCCATTTGAGTCCACTCACTCCATTAGATCTTTTTTATAGGATCATTCACTCACCATCAAATCTTCTAACAAGCCCAATCTTTATGTTTGATTATCTCTCTAGAGTGTGACACTTGGCATTAACATGTGCCTTTTATATATTTCTATTAATTTCTACTATTGAGACACTTGGAAATATCACATTGCTTATTAACATTTTAAATTATGATCACTCCATTGATTTACTATGTAGGCTTCATGATTGTGACACTTGTCACTTGTGCATTAACTCAAAGGTCCTTTTGATAATTTCACTTCTCTACACTTTGTTGGATCATCTATATACCATTAAGCACTAGATGTTGATCAGGTTGGGACATAATATAAAGTCTAATACTTAGGAAATATTAAGTCCATTTATCACTACTTGAGCTAGTAATTACTAGGTTGAGGGGCTGGTTTTCTAATGATGACAAAGGCTTAAATAATAACTTAAGCTATTGGGTCTAGGCTATATCCAATGAACATCAATATAGAAAATGCCTTACAAAACTTTATAAGGTCCACTTAGGCACTTCTTAAAGTGTCCTTCAGAACATTAGAGGTGCCCTATGGTTCATACAAAATGACCCTTCAAAACTTCCAAGTGTCCTCCAATCCTTTTGAAAGTGCCCTTAAGAATTAATCAACATTTCCTTTGCAAATTCTCAACATGCTATTTGGAACAATTATTGCAGGCTTTTTGTCTGAAGAAAATTTCATCAGAACAATTATTGTAGGATTTTTGTCTGAAGATAATTTCCTTAGAACTTTTTTTGCAATATTTTTCTTTGAAAAGACTTAAACAAATTCCCTGAAACAATTCTCCCAAAACACTTTTCCCAAAACAAATACCAAGTTGTAAAATAAACTAAGTATGAAAACTTAGTAAACTTATAGCTCAGAGACAACTTTATGCACTTGTAATATTTTCTATACTCATCCGTATGACTTAAAACTTAGATCATAAAAAATGGGCACAAACCTAGTTATCATAGTGTGATCATTTCCTTTAGAAATTGCCATATACTCAAATAATGTTATCATAAACCTATGTACTTTTCCATATCTATCAAGATAACTATGTGAGACAAGGGGTTCATATGACTATTATTGTATTTCCATAAACATTAAAAGTACACACTCATCTCCATGAGGTCTTTGCAACTTGTTCATTCAACTCAACATCTTTGTCATTAATGCTTTAATATCTCATGCTTTCTTTGACATCAATGACAATCCTTTGCACATCAATGACTATGTCCAATAGATTTAAAAATTATTACATAGTTTACACATTTTTAATATAAAAAAATAAACATAAAGTAATTTTGGATAAGAGCACCACATTGGACAAGAGAGCATTTGTCTAGTGTCCTTCCCAGTGCTAATATAAAAATGCATAAAAAATAGGGATTTCAAAAATTTCTCAGAACCTCAATTTTCTTAGAGTAGTATTCATCAATTTTAGAGTCTCAATTTTTATAATTACTCATTTTTGTCTTATATTTTCCCAATTTTAGGTCAATCATGTGTGACATATTGTTCCAAGTTAGCACAAAATTTTGCTCATAATTAATGATTTTTTACTCAATCTCAAAATATATGTGTATGCACTTAATATTTTCACACTTTTATCAATTAATGACACTTTACATCTTGGAGGAACCCATCATGACTCAATATATCTAAGTTTATGCCTTAAGGGGTGTACCACAAAAGGGTGGCCAGACATTTGGTGCTTTATAAGATTGTTTTCCCTTATTGTCATATTATTCCCTATCTATTTAGCTCCTAAAACCTTTCCCTAAGATATCTCTCCTTCCTTGCACATTACTCTAGTATTTTCCTCTTTCTATCCTTCTTTCCCTTGCTTAGTACCCTTTTTACCTAATTAGTAAGCTAGGTCAACCTGGTTGACCTAGCACAGTCTGGGGTCACTTTAGCTCTTTAATCCTAGTTTCCATCTGGCTAACCTAGCACAAAATTCAAGCATTAACAAGATAATGTGCTAGGTCAACCCAATTGACCTAACACAACTAAAATGTTTGAGTGATTTTTGGGTCAGATACTCCTCTATATACAAGGTCATTTTGGTCATTTTCATATGAATGTAATTAAGAGTTATTATTCACTCACACTTCTTCACAATCTGCTCTTCCACCATTCTACTTGAGGAGTCTTAGCTTAGGTTTCTTATTTGGATAATCTTAGTCTTATGGATAGGTCTTGGATGATTTGGCCTAAAAAAGTGATCCTTATAAACCCAAACAACCTCTTTCAAATCCCCATTGGCCAAGGGAAAGATTGAGTCACAATAGTTTCACATTCAGGTAAGTATATTCTAACTTTGTTTTCCTCTCTTTTAGTAGATAGAAGTAGCATGAGTGTTAGTTCAAATAATATTAATCCTCATATTCCATGTATTAAGGTGTTACTCATACTTAATTTATTTGAAGCTCCCTATACGTGTATTTTATTTCTTTTCATGTAACCCCTTACTTTGTGCCATAAACTTTGGTGAGCACTAGATTAGTTTACTTTTCTTGTTATTAAATTAGTTTACTTTCTTGTTTCTATCATAAGTAAATATAGAAACCATAGGACTATTTTAGGGTTGTTATGTGATTATGTTAGACTGTAGGATTTGGAACCTTGCCTAGCATGATGTGTTATGATAGATGATACAAGTGATCCCCTAATCAGGTTTAGCGGATCCTCATATTGGTCATGCTCCCGCTTAACAAGTGTATGTCCCAATCATAAGTGTAGGTGTGATCTATCTTATCTAATCTAGGATTGATTTATGCACATCATGTAATTCTAATTAGATAAATTTTAGTGAACTTGATGTGAATCAAACCCTATAGGGTTTCTTTCACTTATTTTTATTAAGTTTGTCATCTTTTCTATCATATGTTTTAACTTGTTGGCTCAATTCTATCGACCTAACTATTTGTATTTGTGTGTAGGATCAAGTAACTGGATCAACCAACTTGACCCAACATAGGTTTATATCACTTTAAATTTTTTTTATTCAACCTACTAGGTTACCCAAGTTGACCTAGCACATTTTTAGCCACTTTACAATAGTTTCCTATTCAGGATTCATAGTATAGGGTCCAGATTATAGACTTCTAGATTTGTTGTCTAGTCAATTAGGTTGACTATCTTGACTTGACACATTTATAGACATCTATTTTAGTCTATTAGGTCAACCAAGTCAACTTAGCACACTTTTTTATCTTTTGTAGTAGGTTCTTATCTCACTTGGTCGACCAACTCGACCCAATTTTGTAAATTAGGCTAGTTCTCTCCAAGTTTATAGGTCAATTACCTATTCTATTTTCATCTTCAAAATAATAAGGTCATCTTTTATTTCTCTCTTTATACTCTGATCTATACTTTTCTTTTAAAATTACAATCTATTTATGTATACCAATTGGATTGACTAGTGTCAATTCAATTGATTGTGTATTTCATTTCAGCATCTAATTTTCTAGAATAATTATAGGCATACCTTATTTTATTTCTCATTTTATTAGAAATACTTTCCATTTCCCTATCTAGTATGCTACATCAATCAACTTGAATTTGTACTATCCCATACTATTTCTACTACTTTTTTTCACTACACTAAGTCAACCTGGTTGACCTAGCACAGTTTGTAGGTCCATTTTTTCCACTAGGTCAATTTGGTCAACCTAGCTTTGTTTTCTGCTTCCCTTTATTTTTAGATTGGTTTTTCACCCTTTTCAATATACATCTTTTTCATTTTTCTTTGATCAAAATGAGGGCCCCTATCGGAATCTTTTTGGATAGTCTTAATCCATTTATATCCCATATTGGGTGTTTATTTATCCCTTTCTTTACCTCCCAAGATCACCATCACTCTTGGGGTACCTCTTATCCTCCTTCATCTACAAAGTGCAACATGGTTCAAATAACACCTCAAAATGAGGTTGATGGGTCCAATCCTTTCTATACCCACCAAGAACCTTCTCAAAATATTCAAACTAATGTGAGAGTGATTGACTTAAATTTAATTAATAATTTGACTAATAAATCTTCTAATATTCCATCCAACACCAATATGGGAAATGTTCCTTCCAACACCAACCCACCACCTAATACAACTCAATTATTAGCCCAAGTGATTCAATAAATGAATATTATGCAAAACTCTAATACCAATCAAATGATGCAACTTCAACAACATTTGACCAATGTGGTTAATCAACCTCCAATCATGAGTCCTCAAGCTACTCCTAATTACATTCCTCCACCTCTTAGAGATGCCTTAGGTAACATTATTCCTCAACCAATAATGAATAAAAAAATGCTTCAAACTATCCAAAATGATCCTTTAGATCCATTAATTGTATCTATTGACATTGGTAGCATATCACCAACTATTAAATATGATGGGACTAAAGACCCCGCCTCATTTATTAAAGCCTTTGGTAATCTCTACAAAGAGTGGATCCAAACTAATACATTTTTCACTACTAAAATCTTAGTCAAAACCTTCACTAATGATGTATTAGAATGGTATAATCAATTACCTCAACATTCTATTTGGTAACTTGAAGATTTAGTCAATCATTTAGTTAAAGAGTTTTCAACATAATAATCTTCCTGAAAATTATCTTAGTCATTTCACAAATGCTAAATAATCTCCTAATGAATCGGCTCATGAATTTATTAAAATATGGAAATCCTTAGCTCATAAAGTTGATCATAATATGTCTAATGATAACCTATTCAAACTCTTTATCACAACTTTAACTCCTACTCTTCAATATAAGGTTCAAACTTTTGCTCCTCAAACTCTTAATGAAGCTCTTGACCAAGCTAAACGACAAGATTTTCTTATGAAACAATTTGAACCTAATTCTAAAATCCTTAAAAGATATTTCTAAACATCTAATGCTATCACTAGTAACACTTCTGAAACCAAACTTGGTTATGCCAAAAATGATTTTCCTTCATTGTCTCACGTGCCTCTTTCAATTCATCAAATGAGACAATTTTTACCTTTTTCTAAACCTTTCGTATATCCTAATGCTCCTGCTAAATGGTATGATCCCAATCTCTTTTATTGGTTTCATGTTAATGTTGGACATTCTCATGAGTCTTATAGAGGGCTTGCTAAATGTGTTATTTCATACATGATCAGTGATTCATTCAACCATGAAACCATGATTAAGCACCGTCATCAAGAATACACTAATGATTTTCAAAAATGACAACCTTCTAAAGCCTCTACATCTAATATTAATAAAAAATATTCTTCCCATGATCAATAAACTTCTAAGTATGTTTGTGTAATTGATACTAATTATGATAAGTACCTTAACAACTCTCAATATGTCAATATGGCTAAGGTTAGTTATCGTAGGAAACCAACATATAAAGATCCTATGACCAAGCCTATGAAACCTACTTTGGAAGAATGATTGCTTAAAGATACTACCACTATCAATATTGATTCAGAAGAACCTAAGGAACAACTTCCTTTTTCTAATCCTCCAACCACATCTATTCTTCCAAATTCTAATTTGCCTTCTTCTAAACCTCATGGTTCCTCTTCTAAATCTCATTGGAATTTCCTAAAAGAAATTAACTCCATGCCATGAAAAATTCCTCTCATGGATTTGGTTCACACTTCACTTTATCATTGTAAATTCCTTATGCAACAAATCCAAGAGATTGATGACCCATCTTCTTTAGATGAAGAACCACCTTCTATTGATTTCCAACTAGTAAACATTAATACCATTGAATCTATGTGTCCTTCTTAAAACCTTCTATTGAATTCCTTGAATAAGACATGATTAATTACGAAATCCTCTTTCATGCTGATGATCCACCTCTTTTCATCAATAGATACATTAATACCACCTTTATTTGAAGAAATATAGTTGATGAAGGTTCTGGTATTAATGTGACTTCTTTATGGATTTTACAACAACTTGATTATAACAAAAGTCATCTTAAACAAACCCATATTACTTGTCATGGTTTTGATAAAACTAATCAAAATCCACTTGGTTGTATATGGCTTAGCTTAACCATTGGTCCTAAGACTATGTGAACCAAACTCATGGTTCTTGATCTTCCTTTATCCTATAACATACTCCCCAGTCATCCATGGACTCATCGAATGAGGGCCATTACTTCTTCTGATAGTCAATTCATTAAATTTATACATAATGAAAAATATTATAAGCATGAAGCTGATCCAAACCCATGGAGTATCCAATTACCTAATCTTAAATCATAATATCATGTTCCCATAATTCCTAAAATCAATAGTGCTCTTATGCCTAAGTTTATCAATATGAATCCTAATTTACAAGTTACTCTTGTAGATTATAACACTAAGGAGCCAAATGAAGTAAAACACACTTATAATACTAAGAAATTACCTCTGTATATTTTAGAATGGCTTTCACCTTCCCTCTTACCCAGAGATCATACCATTCCTCTCATGGATGAGATTACCAATCTTCCCCCTCCATGTAATGCTCAAGACCCATCTTTACCTGAATATGCTTTTGCTTTCAATGAATTTGGAGTGGATAAGATATTTAAATATCCTCTTAACATGACTCCTCAAACATTCAGTAATCCTAGGATTTCAAAATTTGAAGATCTTCCTAAATCCCAAGCATGAAAAATTTATCCCACATATGATGATAACTATATCATGGCCCAAGCTCAATCTAGAGACTTGGATGTCTTACATTATCAAAATATATTAGATCAAATTCATGCTTTCAACTGGGATGTACATACCATTTCTATAGGTCATAACTTAGAACCTGAGGGTTATGTGCCTCCTATAGATCCTCCTCTAATTAATTCTCTTTGGGTAGTAGAGCAAATCATGCCTTTTAAACCTTTGGAAGTGATTTCATCTTATTTACCTCCTTTGGATTCTCCAATTGAATCTAATTCTTCTCCATCATCTCTCCATATATTTATTATACTCTTAAATTCACACTTGATGCCATGATAACTAATGTCTGTCAAATACATTATGAATATGATTGACATAGAAATCAAAATTTAGGTTTAGAAATAGATGTGGAATATTATGGTCCTCTTCCTACCTTGCCTAGTGATGCAGCTATTTTGGAGTTTATTCATTCTCAAGAAACACAACTCCCATGGCAACATCATAAACTTAGAAACTTCAAAAATAAATCTTCTCACTTCAATGACTTTGTCACTAGCATTGATCCTAAATCTAATCCAATTTCATCTTTACCCAATGCACCATACCACTTTCAAGATGGAAATGCCATGATTATTGAAGAAACAAATCATATCAACTATGGTACTCCCTCTCATCCTTGACCAATCATATTTTTTAAATAAATTTCACCTTCTGAACATGATAATTTCAGCCTATTTTTTGATAAGTATCAAGAGGCATTCATGTGGTCTTACCAAGATATGCCTAGAATTGATTTTAGGATAGTGGTCCATAACATCATTACCTATATTGATGACAAACCTATGCATCATAAGCAATGTAAGTTTCCTCATAAACTTACCAACTTATTCCATAAAGAAATCATTAAAATTCTTGATGCTAAATTCATTAAACTTGTGTATTATTCTAAATGGGTTTTTAGTATTGTTCCTATTCAGAACAAGGTCACCATGGTCATTCATATTTACATTAATTTACACAATATTAATCTTTATTTTCCTAAAGATAACTATCCTTTACCTTCAATATATGCCATTGCCAATTCTATGATTGGATATGAAATGTTATCTCTTATGGATGGCTTTTCAAGATACAATCAGATTCATATAACTCTTGAGGATCAATATAAGACTACTTTCACCATAGAATATAGCACTTATTGTTACGTTAAAATGCCCTTTGGTCTCAAAAATTTTGAAGATACTTACTAGCATTTCATGACTCATATATTTCATGATCTCATCTATAAAATTGTTGAAACATATGTGGATGATCTTATCACTAAACCCAAGCATCGCACATATCATATTTTTGATCTTTCCATAATATTTCATCATCTCATCAAATATAAAGTTAGACTTAATCCTTTCAAATATGTCTTTAGAGTTACATCTAGAAAATTGTTAGGATTCTTAGTATCTCTCCATGGTATTTATGTTGATTCAGAAAAGATTAATATTATTATCAACATGCATATCCCTTGTTCTATTTTTGACATCTGTACCTATTTAGGCAAGCTTGGGGTAATTAGACTATTTGATCTTGAGATGGCTTATCAAATTCACTCCATAAATTACCTTATTAAGAAAGGTACAACTTTGGAATGGATGGATCCATGCTAAAAAGCATTTAACAACATGAAAGAGTCATTTATTTATCCACCTACACTTTGTCCTCCTTATAATGATCAACCCTTGATTCTTTATACTTCTTCCACATCTAATTTAGTTGGAGAAATGTTTGCCTAATAAGATGATACATGTAAGGAGTATGCCATCTATTACATTAGTCAAGGCCTCATCGATTATGAAACATGTTATACCAAAGCTGAGCATGATTGCCTCACCATCTATTTTATAGTTGAAAAGCTTTGTCACTACATACTTTACCAAACCACCTATGTAATTATTCATTATAACCCCATTCATCACTTCTTCTCCAAATCATTTATACTAGGAGATAAAATTAGCAAGTGTATGGTTTTACTTATGAAATTTGATCTTTGCATCATCATGGAAAAAGTTGTCAAAGGGCAAGTCATAGTTGACTAACTTGCCACAGCTCCCATTTCAGCCACTTCTTCACTTCAAGATAACCTTCCTGATGATAATATTATTTACATTGAAGGTCTTAATCAATCAATTTATCTTAAATATTATTTTCATAACTTTACCACTAATCTTGAAGCTAATCAATCTAATAAACCTTCCACTCCCTTCAATACTACCAAACCAAAAGTAGTTATTGAGGAGCTCCCTAAAATCAATATTGACTTTGAAAAGGATACTTGGGCCCTTCACTTTGATGGTGCTAAATGCCTTCAAGAAGCTAAGGTAGGCTGTATTCTCACTAGTCCTCTTGGTAAAATAATTCCTTTAGCCTTATATTTTATATTTTATTTCACCAATAATATGGCTAAGTACAAAGCTCTTATCTTATTTATGAGAGTCATTCTTAATCTAGGCATATGATATCTTCATGCTTTGGGTGATTCTCAACTCATTTTCCATCAAGCTAGTGGTTCCTATCAATGTAAAAGTGAAAATATTTTTACCTATCGTCAAATTGTAAACACTCTTGCCAAGGATTTTCCCCTTTTATAATTGACCCTATTCTTAGAGACCAAAATTCTATTACTTATTCTCTTTCCTCTTTAGCTTCTCTCTTTCATCCACATCAATTTATTTGTGATCCTTCTTTTATCATACAAATAATCAAATCTCCATCATCTACTCACCCTCTAGATTGCCTTATCTACAACATCAAGGCTATCATTAGCTGAAAATGACCATGGTATCAAGACATCATCTAATTCTTAGAACATCAAATTTATCCTCCCAACTTAGATTCTCATGAAAAAAACATGTCTTTGAAAACAAGCTTTCAAGTATGTATTTAGACATAACATCTTTTGTTATCACAATGCCAAAGGTACTTTGTTCCGTTGTGTCATGTTAGATGAGGTTCCTCCTCCACTTGAGAAAGAACATGGAGACATTTATGGTGGTCACTATACAAGACATGCTACAACTTGTAAATGCCTACGTATGGGTTACTAGTGGCCTACTCTAGAAAATGATGCTATTGAATATGATAAAAAGTGTAATCCTTGTCAGCTTCATGATGACCTAATTCATTTTCCACTAGTTTAACTTCAAGTTATTGAATCTCCTTGGCCATTTTCCACATGGGGATTTGATCTTGTTGGCAAGCTTCCTCATTCCCAAGATGGGCACATCTTCATCATCACTACCACTGAGTACTTTACCAAGTGGGTTAAATCCATGCCCCTTGATAATGTTACCAGTCCTATTATATCTAAATTCATTCTCAACCAAATTATTTTCCACTTTGGTGTTCCTCACACCATAATTTCTAAAAATGTTGATAATTTCAAAAATAAACATGTTAAACAACTTTGCACCAAATTCAAAATCATTCACAAGTTTTCCACTCCTTATCATCCACAATGCAATGATCAAGCTAAGGCCACCAAAACAATTATCAATAAAATTCTTCAAAAGATAATTCATGAAATCTACATAGATTGACATCTTAATCTTTATCCTATACTTTGGGCCTATCAAACTAGGATTCATATTGTCACTGGGGTAACTCCATTCTCTCTAGTTTATGTAACTGAGTCGGTTCTTCCTCTTGAAGTTGAGCTTCCTTATTTTTGCATATCTCTCATGGCATCATTACCAATGAATAATTGCATGAGGCTCACCTTCATTCCCCTAATCTGAATGATGAATGTCATCTTTTCACCTTGCATCACAATCACTAATATAAGGCTTACATCACCAAACAACATAATAAATGTGTTAAAAATTGCACATTTAATGTTGGTGATCTTGTTCTAAAATTAGATTACACTTATGACAAAGAAGGTAAGTACACCCAAAAATGGTGGGGACCTTACTTAGTTAAAGATGTTTTTAGTCCAAGTACTTATTGCCTTCAAACCAATGAAGGCCATGCTTTCAAAGAGCCCACCAATGCTCAATTCCTTAAGAAATAATTTGCTTAATAATTTCCCTTCTTTTCATTATTTCTCTATATATCTATCTAGCATATTTTTGTAGTTTACTTTAGCATGGGTCTCTCCCTATGAAATATTTTCCTTCCTTTTCAAACCTTTAGTCCTCCCTTTTGGTCTTTTGGTTTCTTAATATATCATAGTCTTCACTTCCTTTCTTTTTGAACCTTTAGTCTTCCCTTTTGGTCTTTTGGTTTCTAGATGTACCATAGTCTTCATTATCTTATTTTTCATTCTCTTTTTATTTGCTAATTTTGATTTAGCACCCCTTGGGTTGTTCTTTTGTGAGTTGCTTTGTAAGATCACAGTTAGGACTCGACATCCCTCACAAAATCACCATCTTTTACTTATCTTCCTTTTCATTCTTTTTATGCTTGTTAATTCTATTTTGGCATCCTTTAGGCCTTTCTTTGTGAACTACTTTCTACAAAGGCTCCCTCACTTTTTTATTATTAGTACCCCTTGGGATTTCCTTTTATGAGTTGCTTGGTAAGACCATGGATAAAACCTGAACCTCATCATAAAATTACCTTTCTTTTCATGTTATTTGTGATCCTTGTTATTTAGACATTAGCTTTTGCTTCTTTTTCTAGATGGAATCTCTAAACAATCTATGTTAGCATGTTTTCCTTCACTTCCCATAGTCTTATGATAAGGAATCACACCTTTACTATCATTGTATTCATTTTTTCCCTTTATCACTTTTTTTTCAATTTGAAGAAATTCAAATTTGTTACATGTGTCATTTTCCTCTTGATTTCCCCCTTTCTTTCACCTCCACATTTGGATAAAACATAGTTGAAGTCAAACTAGCACTTTTATTTCACCTGGATTTACGAGACTCTTAGACCCCATGCTCTTTGATTTTATCTTTATTAACAACCTTATCCTAAAGTTTTCAAATCAAAGTCATCTTTAGCACCCATTTTTAGTCTTCTAAATTCATATGGAGGAGGAATTAAAAAAAAAGTTAAAAGACAATCATTTGAAAACAAAAGGCAATGATATCTAAAAGGCAACATACAAATCTTAAAAGTCTAATCACACCAAAAAACATGATTATAAGCACATCTCATATCTCCAATCGAAGCTCAAAATCCATAGTCAACTTTACATAGAGCTGAAGTCCTTTGGGGTATGATAGACCAGTAGGTTTGAATAGGGGTTTCAAAAAAATCTATAGTGCTACCTACTTTTTCAATTAAGTACCTAATCTTCACAGTAGATCGATAACTCTGTAAGGGGCCCTAAAGAGTAGGGAACACATCGTGGGAAGGTAGGTCCATTTTACTTTTCTTGTATATAGCCTTCATGGGATGATTTATATACTCCATTTATTGACCGAATACTTGTGTAGTTAAGATAAGTTCTTCAGAGTCCTTAAGGTCGATAGTCCTCTTGTTTTGACAAACCAAATTTAAGTGTCTTGAATTTGATAAAGATTTCCTCTATCTTGGTTTTTAATTCATTCTCACCTTTTCCCCATTTCATTTCCCCCTTTGATAGAAAAATTGTGATTCCAAATCTATTTTCCTTCTTTAAATTCCTTTTTCTTCATTTCTTAAAAACATGATATCACTACTTTGTTTCATTTTTATCTATCTTTAGATGCAAAACACCATGTTTGAGAAACTATGGATCACTTTCATCATGTTCTATATATTTACTAACACTACTTTTCTTTCTTTTTCCCATTTATCTTGATTTTGTTGTTATACTATTGTGAACAACTAAGTTCACACCCTTTTCCCATTATTGTGTGAGATGTGGATTGTTACTGCTCACCCAACCATGTTGTTTTCCCTTTTATGCATTCATTTTTTTTCCATTGATGATTGAGATGTGGATTATTGGTGATCACTCATTAATGTTAATTTACCATTTTTTTTATACCTCTTTTTACTATCTTGTTTGACATGTATCCTTGATTTCATTTGCTGAGTTTACCTTTTCTTACTTGAGGTTTACTTGTTTGAGTTTTTTGGTCTTTAGTAGCCTTGGATTTTTGGTTACCTAATTTACTCTTGTTTGACTTAGTCATTTGGTCTAACATAACACTTGTCACCTAGCTTGACAAATTCCCAATTATGTTTTGTCAACATATCACCATTTATCTTGGATTTTCTTGCGTTTGTTTATTTTTTCTCCTCAGTTTTGTATTTTTGGGTTTGTCCAAAGTAGTCTCTATAACCTCCACAATCAAAACTAAAACATAGCTGAAAACTATCATATGATAAAGGTAAGTCAAGGTACACATTATTTACTTTTTAGTTATTTAATTTTTAGTTAGTTTTCTTTTATATCATTTAATTTTAGTTATTTTATGATTTTTAAAATAGTGTAATTTTTTTTAGCATCAACATTGTGTGTGTCCTTATGTTATTTCTTGAAGCACCATCCCCTATTACACCTTAGTAACACACGATGAGCTTCAAGTGGGGCATATGTATACACATAATATTTTCACACTTTTATCAGTTACTAACACTTTACATCTTGTAATAACCCATCATGACTCAATCTCTTTGAGTGCATGCCTTAAGGGGTGCATCAAGAAAGGGGTGGGCAGACCTTTGGTGCTTCATAAGATTGTTATCCCTTATTTCCATATTATTCCCTATCTATTTAGATCTTAAAACCTTTCCCTAAGATATCTCTCTTTCCTTGCGCATTCCTCTAGTATTTTCCTCTTTCTATCCTTATTTCCATTAGTACCCTTTTTACCTATTCAGTAAGCTAGGTTGACTTAGTCAACCTAGCATAGTCTAGGGTCACTTTATCTCTTTAGGCCTAGTTTTCATCTAGATGACCTACCAAAAAATTTAGGCATTAGATTGATAATGTGTTAGGTAGATGTGATCAACTTAGCATATATGATATGTCTGAGCAATTTTTGGGTTAGATACTCCTATATATATAATGTCATTTCTATCATTTCCATATGATGCAATTAGGAGTTATTATTCGCTCATGCTTCTTCACAATCTAATCTTCCACCATTCTACTTGAGGATTCTTAGCTTAGGTTTATTATTCAGAGAATATTAGTCTTGTGGTTAGGTCTTGGATGATTTGGCCTAATAAAGTGATCCTTATGAACCACACCAACCTCTTGTAAAGCCTCATTGGCCAAGGGAGAGATTGAGTCATAATGGGTTCACATTCAGGTAAGTATATTCTAACTTTGTTCTCCTCTCTTTTAGTAGATAGAAGTAGCATACATGTTGGATTGAATAATAGTACTCCTCATATTCCATATATTAGGGTGTTACTCATACTTACTTTATTTCAAGTTCCCTATACATGTATTTGATTGATTTTCATCTAACCCCTTACTTTGTGCCACAAGCTTTGGTGAGAACTAGACTAGTTTAATTTTCTTGTTATTAGATTAGTTTAGTTTCTTGTTTATTATCATAATTGAATATAGAAACCATAGGAATCTTCTAGGGTTGTGAAATTGTGTTAAACTGTAGGCTTTGGAACCTTGTCTAGCATGATGTGTTGTGATAGATGATACAAGTGATCCCCTAATCAAGTCTAGTGGATCTTTATATTGGTCATAACCCTACTTAACAAGTGTATGCCCTAATCATAAGTATAGGTGTGATCTATCTTATTCAATCCAAGATTGATTTATGAACATCATGTAATTTTTATTGCATACACTATGTGTACTATATATTAGTTGGGGGCATGTGTGTGACACATTGCTTCCTTAGTACTCAATTTTTTCCCTAGTCTTATAGATGGAATGGAAAATCATGTCATTTTCCATGATATATATACTAGACCTAGAATATACTTAGTATTTACACCAATTTTGTGTTAGATTTGCATCAAAATTGAACTTAATTCCATTTTTAGTGGTTGTTTCACTATTTACACCAGTGTTTTCACCAAAACTATCTATTGGGATTCATAAACAACTTCAAAATTACTTCACTAATTTGGGTATGTGATGATGGAGTCAAGGACACATTTATTTATTAAAAATAGTCACCCATTGATGAGGGTTGGACTTGCATAGTCCAATCCAAACTATTCAATGTCAATGAAAACTCCAAGGGTACAACCCACTATAGTCACTAATTTTTACACAATTTTTTAAACCATGAAAACACAATAATTCGCATACCCAATCATGAGTATTCATTCCTTGTCACTCTCTAGTTCATTATCTTTCACATTTTGATATTCATCTTAAGAAAAGACTGATATTACATATGTTTCATCAGAATTTTTTGCATGGAGCACATTTCAATGTTGTGGTCTACATCTAGGACTCCACTCCACAAGTAAGTCTAGGTACACACTCATTTTCATTTTACTCTAGTAATTTTGCTTTGATGCATTAATAGAATATAAAATGGGGAAAATATAGACACATAAATTAACATTTAATCCAAAATCATACATTTATAACGACTATTTTATACACAAATCTAGACCTATCTTAGGGCCCCTTTTGATCACTATTAACCACCTTACAACACTATTCTAAGCTGATAAACAACCCCTAAATGTACTCATCCCTATTATTATCAATGTTAGATCTATTTTATTCCATATATAACACTAAACATGATCAAATCACCCATTAGACAAGAGTTCCCTAGGGGACTATAATGCACTTTTCTAGTGTCCTTTCCCCCTCTCCTATCTTCCCACCAAATAATGACTAATTTGTAAAATAAAAATTTATAGAAAGGTCGCCTATGTCCATAATGAGCCCCATTTAAAGGAATTTAAAATATGTGACTATATAAACACTTTCAAACCATTTTATGCAAAAGAGGCTTCTTCATCAAAAAACACTAGAATCATAATTACACATTAAGATCAAAGCATCTATTTCTCCTAATTCTGATTGCATACAACCCTATTAGGTTAGAGCTAAACTATGAATAAATTTCATAGGTCATAAGTCATGGTTAAGGCACTTAATCACATTAATATTACACCAATGTATAGTATATTATACTAATTATTCACACACCATCATAATATGGGAGAACTACATGAAGTTTGTGTTTCACTAAATTTTGAATCTATTTGATGTTTAAGGAGAAACAAAGATGAAGAGTAGGGATTAGAGATTAGAGAGAACCTAGATTAGTTATGTGCCATATCCAGATGATGGTGAGCACTCTTATTTAGCTAGAGAGGACTACCTATGAATAAGAAAGCACAACCACCAAAAATATTTGTTAGTAGATATATGAGTGGGATGCTAAGCTACGCGCTTGTTCTTGGAAGTGTCAAACTTCCTTAGGGATGATAGTCCACTTTTTGAAACAAAATGGTAATAAATGGCAAAATGAAAGAGAGAGTAAGAGAGAGATATTCATACTATTCTTGCAGTCTAAGTGTAGTAGAGAGTGACACCGTGTAGGTAATGTGAGTTATTGGTGTTTTTAGAGGTTGTTTAGGTAGGTTTAGAGAAGTTGTGGAAATACATAATCACTAACATCAGTTAGGCTACTAATGTTGATAAGGAGATATGACTGATGTTGGTTATGTGACTGATGTTAGTAGGGGAAATAAGTTCTTAGGAGTTTGCATGAGACTTTTATGAGCTAGGAGGTAGATGTTGGTCAGGTTTGTGAGGTTGGGAAGAGTCGTAAGGGTGGGTAAGACTCAAGTGGGTCTAGATAGAGGTTTGGTATGTTTGAAGTAGAGGGAAATAGGTGAAGGAGTTTTACAACTCCTTCATAAAGAGAGTCAATATGTTCATAAAATGATAAATAATATAACGTAAAGTAATTATAAAATGATTGTTTAAAGGAATTACAAAACATAGAGATATACTTAGCTGGTGAAATGGATAAACTATGAGTGTCAAATAGATGGCTCTAATGAGGCATGTTTGAAGTAATATGTGAAAAAAAAAGACAAGTGTGTGTTGCTAGTTCATAAGAATCCAAGATATGTGTAATATATCAATTCCTAATCTAGATTGATTTGTGTAGAGTAACAATAAGCCTAGATGTAGAAAGCTGAATGCTAAAGCCTGCATGTGAATGATTGAGTTTTCTAATTTCTACTGACTTGAATATTAGCTTGAAATTTGGTTTAAGTAGCTGATGTCGGTGATCTCACCAATGTCAACCAAGGGTTCACCAACACCAATGGCATGAGAATAGGTAAAAGGGCTATTTTTAGCCTATTTTTTGTTCCTTCTCTTATCAAGTGTGGTATCCATTAGGAAACAATAGAAATGTGAGGTTAAGAAGGATGAAGTTAGTTAGAAATTTATGTTAGGGGTGATAAAGAGTCATGGGTAGTTAGGATTAGGGGACTAAGTCTTGAGGTGACTTAAGAGTGTAAGAATTAGTCTTAGGATGAGGTGGCCAGGTAAGGTGGCATAAGTATTTTTTAATTAACTTAATTAAATATCTTTAAATTAATTAAATATGTGAGGGGTGAAAACATGGGTTAGGAAGGCTAATTATTAAAAGGGGATAGAGGGGGGTTTTGACATAGGGAGTTATGTATGTGTGTGATGTAATTTTGGTGTCTAAAATTAACCATTTTTATCTTATAATTTGTACTGACAAGTTACAAGAGAAAAATAAGAGCTAGATGCTCTAGGTATGGGATGAGGTATCCCCCCTCAAAATGGGAACTGATGGAGGAGAATCTAGAATCAGGTACTAATTTGATCAGGGGTTAATTAGGTGGGGGATATTGAGTGAGAGTATGACAATATTATTGCTTGCATATATACTAATACAAGTTATAGTCGATAGAATCAATAACAGGTAAAGGCAAGGAGGACTTAGATATAAATAAACAAATAAAATCTTGTAAGTTACAGTTGATAAGGTTAAAATGATCAAAGTTGTAGCTCCAATGGTTCATATGTTCTAGGTATCCAAGGTAGGAAGTGCTCTTAGTAAACACAAAAGGTTAAAGGTGATGCGACTGGCTTGGTTATGATCCAAAACACCTGATATGCATGTGTGTATAATAACCAACTATAGATAGGTAACATAAGCAATCATGACAAGTAATGTAAGGCTGGTTCAAAAGGGTCAATGATTGAGAAGATATTCATGATCTTTGGTCAAAGTCATTGTGGGTTTAGATTTAAGTGATCTCCAAAGTTGGTTGTCATGATTGGGGAGATATATGTGATCTCCAAGGTTTATTGTTATGGTTAGGGAGATATACATGATATCTAAGTTACCCTATTCTTAGGGTGTAATCTAAAGGGTGGTGGTTGGGGTTGAATACTCTAATTTAAATATTGTTGATGTTGATTATGTCACTAATATCGGTAGTAAGTATTGCTGACATCGACATCTTAGGTTAATACTACTAACATTGATGGGTGACCAAATCCAACAAAAAGGGGTTTGGTGGCCCACCAAAACTCATATATGATAGTTGATTAGAGAAAAAAATCTCTGAGTGTTATAGGGAATAAGATAGCTCTAGCCTATCTTTTTATGGTGAGTTGGTGAGAGATAAGTGGTTGAGAAGAGTGTGTGAGAGTGAGGGTTAGATTGAGTGCTTTGTGGGCCATGGTGTGACTAAGAGAGTGTTGGTGTGGGAAAATATGGTAGAGGTAGGAGGGGACCCAATAGGAGGCATTATACCATAAGTGCCAGTCATTCTAGCCTAAAGGAGATGGAGAGATTAGGTAAGATACTCATGTATTGAATTTTAATTTAAAGTAGTTAATTTGTTATTTGGGTGAATTTGTTAGTTTGGGGGGAAAGAGGGTAATTAGAGGGGTAGTAAATGGGGTGAAGGTAGGTTTAAGTGAATTTAGGAGGTGTTAGGGGTAGTTTTTAGGGAAAAACCTAAATTTTGGAGGTAGGCTATTTAGCCCTAGGGCTGAACCAATCACTGATGTCGATAGGGCTCACCGATATTGACTGACAAAGGTGCTAATGTTAGGTAAAAACAAACATTGATATCAACATATAAGATTGATGTTGATCATAGGAAAAAACCCCAAATAGGAAGAAAAGGCCATTTTTGGATCCCTAGTTGAGTTAGTTGATGAGCCTAATGGTTGAGCTAGCCTAAAAAGACCCCACATCGATTGAGTACTACCTACACAGCTTAGGTGAGAGCCTCAGGCCAATGTAGTTCTCCCATTGCATAGGGAAAAAGGGTGAGGTATGATTTAAAAATTTGTTAAGGGAAGTGGTTAAAAAAAGGTAGGTTGAAATAGGTCATGGGACCTAGGGATTGAAAGATAGGTTGTAAGGTCAAGGGTGTGAGATATAGTCTGTGGGACCTAGATTTAAAGGATAGGTAGTTGGGCCTAGTGTTTAGAGATAGGTAGTTGGGCCTAAGGTTTAGAGATAGGTAGTTGGGCCTAGGGTTTAAAGATAGGTAGTTTGGCTTAGGGTTTAGGTGGGTTAATAGGTTAGATAGTTAAATGGGTATATAGTCAAGCTAATCTCAAAAGAACCCATGTTTATTAAGTGATATCTACATATCCCAGATGAGGGCCTTAGACTAATGTAGTTTTCCTAGAGAGAAGGGAAAAAAGGGTGGAGGTTTATATATTAGAAAGTATGTAACTTGAGGTTTGTGTGTGTGGATGTAGGCTATACAAGAGTTGACATTATGAGATAGACTGACTACACTATTGAGGAGGATGAGGAGGGATGTCATCATGGATAAGTGAGAACACATGGTAGTCATAGGGTTAAGAAGAGTGTGATGATATTTTTGAGTTGCACATGATGTTATCTTGATGATATCTTTGATAGAGAAGTGGGATCACACCACTAACACTTTCCATTTGCCTACCAAAGAGTTTCTAGTGATGTAAGAGGATATATATAGGATTTTATGGTTGCCACTTCAGGGTGAGGAGATCTTCTTTTGTTTGAGAGAAGGGCATGATATTTTTATGGTGAAATTATTTAGGGAGCATGTCAACCAGGTGACCTATTATTTGATGAGCTTTTCTTATGAGCCACTATACATTGCTAATGAGGAGTAACATCGGTTGAGTATCCTGATGATGTTAGGGATTATAGTATATGCACTTCTAGACATAGATGGGTGGAGATTTATGATTGCATTGACAAGTGTTTTGGCATAGATGGTTGAGTAGTGGATAGTGTATGCATGGGGACTAGCTTTTTTGGCATAGTTATATAGAGACTTGTGGGCTTTAAGGCTATAATGATGGTATAGTTTATGTGTCAAGCATTTACTCCATTATTGGGCATATGAGCACATTGTGGTGACATGGCCATTAGGTGTATCCACCATGATTATAGCTAGTTTTAGGGTCAGGTTCAGATGATGGAGAGAGGGTATGGCCCAGACATGAGTAGACAACATAGTGTAGAACATTGATTATTATAGGCATATAATAGATGGATTGAATCCTATAGATATTATTTGGAGGACCTACCTGGCATACCCTATATTTAGAGGATAGGCAGAGTAGCTTGTTAGTTTATAAAGCATGTTATGGGTTAGAGGGAAATGAACTAGAGTTTTAGAGATGATACCCATAGCATGGGCCGGGAGATAGTTTGGCTTGTTAAAGAACATGCCTCCTACCTTTTCCCCAAGAGATAGATGGGCTATATTTTGAGGAGCTACCAATAGGCTCAGGTGTAGTAGATCTTATATGTATAGTGACTTATCTTATATGGTAGATAGGTTTGTATCTTGTGATTTAAGTCAAGAGGCCACCACCAGATTTATAGAAATTGATGAGAGAGAGAGAGAGAGATGCAACCATACAGGCTTAGGATGTAGTGCTATAGGCCCAAGATGTAGCATAGACATAGGTTTTGGTCTTATAGGGCTAGGTTACAACATTGTAGGGATAGGTCAGGGCATTACAGGGCTAAGTTACTACACTGATAGTAGAGAGAGATAGTTTAAGAGTAGTAGGATAGGCTACTCCTCCTGTTCCACCATATAGACCAATATAGGGTCTTATAATAGTTTTGATGGGTATATTATAGATTATATCTCTAGTGAGGTACAACACTACTTTAGATGAGATTACATATTATGAGAGAGCCATTAGGGAGTTCCCATAGATTATGAGGTATTCTAAGGCTAGAGAGCAAGAGAGATCAGTGATACATGGCATGGCTTCTATATCACATAGATGTAGATAGGTAGAGAGTGGTGATGATACTACTAATTCATGACCATGATTATAGCCTTGAGTACTCTAAGGGCCAGATGATATTTTTTATGTTATTATACACACTGACCTACGAGCTAAAGATGAGAGATGCAATTTTTTGAGAGAGAGAGATGATACTAATATGATCCATTGATGTACATTCATATTTAATGTATATATATATGAATGAGATTTTATTATTTTGAGATGTGTTTATGTGATGGTGATGATGTTGAAGTTATTATAATGATGTGGATGTTTATGTTATGTTAATGTTGAGCATGTTAGTTGAGTTAGACTAGCATTTCTTATATGTGTGATGGTATATGCATAGTTGATTGTTTAGATTCATCTTAGCATTTTTTCATATTTGTGATGGTTTATGCTTAAAATGAATGGGTTGGGTATGCTTTTTATTTTAGCATTTTTTCATATTTGTGATGGTGTATGCTTAAAAAAAATGGCATAGGCTTGATAGTTTTCCTATTTATTATTGTTTAGAGAAACTATGGTTGCATGTTTGGTTTATTTCACAAGGGATTATATGAAATGCATTAATGGGCAATGGTTTTTTAGTTTTAGTTTGGTTTTGGGTAGTTATTTGAGTATCTTTGCTTGAGATGGATACATGAGTGATAATATTTTTTAAACACATAACTCTAAGAATCAAAAATCGACATGTGATTAGGATGGGAAAGAAAGAGGCATGATGCTTGAGTATTGGAAAAGATCATAATCACAACATAAATAGTCTCAAGAGTATGAGCATCTTTCATGATTTGCATCATTTGACCATTTGTTTGTTAGAGAAGCATCACACTCACCTTGTGTCAAGTGAGTTCAAAGTCCCTTGAAAGAGTATGAGGGGAAAAAGGTAAAAGGAATGAGAGTGTTTGGGTAGTGTAACCTTCTTAGTAGGGATGATATACCCCTTTTGTGGGTGACTCGAGAGCTACTATGGGCAAGTCCATGACTTAATTTTTTTTTTGTGTGTAATTTGATCAATGTGGGAAACCTACAATGGAATTTTTTTCATGTTAAGGTCATATGAAGCTGATCAATATGAGAAGCTTTTTAAGTCATTATTTCCCTTGATAACAAAGCTTGGCTTAGCCATCCTTCAAAGGAGTGGTCTAAGATTTTTATTTTTTATTTTTAATAGTTGTCCTTCAAGGGAGAACTCTATTTATAGTATCAAGGAGAAGTTATGTAGTTATCCTTAAAGGGAGTAGTCTACATTGAGAATCATGACCTGAGAGATTATAACTTGTCTATGTATCCCATTTTTTTCTTCAGTCATGGATAGGAATATATAGGTTTAGAGGTTTTCCACTTTGATGGAAAAACCATGGCACTTCATAGGTTAAGTGTGTAGGAATAAGGGTTAAGAGGAAGGGAGATGAATGTAATAGGGTTGCTCAAGTAATGAGCTCAAGTCAAACATGAGGTGAAGCATCATTTGATTAATAAAAAAATGGTCATAGGTACAAAGCATTTAAAGGCTTAGGTTCTGGCTTTCCTTCGAGAGAAGTCAAGTGATAAGTTCTTGAGCCATACTTGTGAGTTATGATGTAGGGTCCAAGCCAATTAGGAACAAACTTACCCTATTTGATTTTCTCCATATTTGTCACATGTTGATTTTCCTTTAACATGAGATCTCTAATATTAAAATATCACTCCTTGAGGTTTTTTTTGTAATCATGTTTGATATAATCTTGATAGATTTGGAGGTGGTTGAGGGATATGGGATGACATTCATCTAACAACTCAAGTTGAGCCAAAAATTCTTGGTGAAAGCCATCATTATTAAGTATGTCTTGTAGAGAGATGCGAAGAGAAGAAATCTGAACCTCAAGATGCAAAACAACTTCCATCCCATAGACCAAGTAAAAGGGTGTAGCACCTATATGGGTTTGAATGCTAGTGTAGTAAGCCCATAAAGTAAAGGGAATGTGCATGTGCCAATCCTTACCAGTATCATTGAATACTTTCATGCAAATTTTGGTTAAGGTTTTGTTAGAAGCTTCTACTTGTCCATTTGCTTATGGATAGTATGGTGATGAGAAACTTAATTTGATTCCAAAAGCATCACAAAGCTTTTGGATAGTCTTATTTTTGAAAGATTTTTTGTTATATGTTATAATTTTATGGGGGACACCAAAAAGATAGATGATGCGATGGTTGATAAAGTTAATAATTTTATCAACGTTAGTGGAGATGAGAAGAATGGCCTCAACTCACTTGGTAAATTATTCAGTAGCAGTAATGATAGAATGGTGATAGAGAGATGAATGAGGGTTAATCCCATCAATTATATCCAAACCCCATTGGGATAAGGGATAAAAGTCTTTGGAAACTTGTAAGGCATGGCTTGGAATGTGAAGGAGGTTAGTGTGTTGTTGACATTTGATACAACATAGAATGTAATCACTATAATATTGATGGAGTGTTGGCCAATAGTATCCAAGTCAAAGGATATGTTTGGAAACTTTGTTACCATTGAAAGGTCCACCATAAATCTCATCATGGACTTCCTTAATGGTGATGAGGATCTCAATACTAGTGAGGCATCTAAGGAGGAGACCATCAAAACCTCACTTGTAGAAAAGTCCCCCTAGCATAGTGTATCAAGTGACACATTACATGAAGGTACACCTCCATTATTGGAAAGGTTCAAAGGGGTAATAGAAAAGGAGAGGTAATCCATGAGTTTCTTGTACCATAAGTCATCTGTGAGTTTCTTGTAATCTGTGAGTTTCTTGTACCATAAGTCATGTGGGTTGTGTGTTACATTTCCTATAAAAAGGATGTTAGTTGATACATAGGAGGGCAATGTTAAGCAATGTACAATGACATATTTTTGAGGAAGAGAGTGAAGAGGGTATGTGTGAAGCAAGAGAAGCCATTGTGTCAACAAACTTGTTTGTAGATCAAGGAATAATTTTCAAGAGGTAGGATTTGAATGATTCCAATAGTTTATCTACATGATGTTTATATCATTTTAGAATTTCATTTTTACATAGGTAAGAACCATTAACTTGATTAACCACAAGTTAGGAGTCACCAAAAATGGTTATTGATTTGACACCCAAGTAAATAGCCATTTGAAGCCCTAAGATCAAAGATTTATATTAGGCCATATTTTTAGTACATTCAAAATCTAGTTTAAATGACAAAGGCATAGGCTCACCATCAAGAGGGATGAGGATGACCCCCACACCCCCACTATGTTGACATTTAGATCCATCAAAGAACATCATCATTTGATAGGAGATGCCATCAGTGGAGAGCATTATGATAGATTCATCAAGGAATTGGAGGTTTAAAGGTTGGTTGTCAGGTAAAGGAGTGATAGCTAATTGGTCAATGATTATTTTCCCCTTGATAGATTTTGTTGAATAAATTCCAAATCAAATTTAGCAAGGAGCATGAGCCACCAAGCTACACATTGGTTATGATATGGCTTGGAATGCATGTATTTGAGGGGATCAGTATGGGTGATGATGTAGGTTTTGTTATTTAAGAGGTAATGATAGAGATTTGAAGCTATAAAGACTAATGTAAGACAAAGCTTTTCAATAAAGGTATATCAAGTTTCATAATCAATAAGTGTGTGGCTTATGTAGTAAACTACTTGTTCTCTATGGTGATCATCTTGATATGTAATCATAATGCCCAAAGAATGGTCTGTTGCAGAGATGTAAAGGTAGAAAGGATGGTTTTCCTTAGGTGGAATAAGAACTGGTAGAGAAAGGAGATATCATTTGAGTGCATTAAAGGCTTCTTGGTAATCTATATTACAATAGAAGGAGACATATTTTTTAAGGAGATGGTGAAAGGGTTGGAAACAATATGACAACTGGGAAATGAATTGGTGGATTAATTGAAGCTTACCTTGTAGGATGTGGAGTTGTTTGATATTAGTAGGTGGAAGCATGTCTAATATTGCTCAAACCTTAGTAGGGTCAACTTCAATACCAAAGAGAGAAATGGTAAAGCCTAAGAGCTTATCGTAAAGGACACTAAAGATGCATTTCTTTGGGTTTAGTAAAACATTATATTAGAAGAGATGAGTGAATATGATTTTAAGAATTATCAAATGATCTTCGCAAAGTTTAGACTTTTTGAGTAAGTCATCCATGTAGTCTTCCAAAATTTTGTGTAGGAGATCATGGAAGATGTAAGTCATGGCACGTTAGTAAGTGGAACCAACATTCTTTAGACCAAAGGGCATGACCCAATAACATAATGTCCCCCATGGGGTAATGAAAGTTGTCTTGTGTTGATCCTCAAGAGCAATCAAGATTTGATTGTAACCTAAGAATCCATACATAAGTGATAGCATCTCATGGTTGACTATTAGATCAACAAGTTAGTCGATACTTGGTAAAGGGAAGTCATCCTTTGGACAAGTGAGGTTTACATCATGATAATCAGTACAGATGTGGATTCCCCCTATCACTTTTGTGATAGGAACAATATTAGAAATCCATTATGGGTAGTCGATGGGTTAAATAAAGTTAATAGAAAGGAGGTGTTGGAGCTCTTATTTGACAAGGAGAGCAATATGAGGGTGCATTTTACAAATCTTATACTTAACAAGTTTAGCATCTCAGTTGGTGACAATGTTGTGGGTGATGATAGAGGGGTTGATACTAGGCATGCCATTATAAGACCAAGCAAAGGCTTTGTTATGGTCATTAAGAAATATGGCATAATTTTATTGCTCATAGGAATACAAAAATTGGCCAATCTTAAGGACATGGGGGTTATTATGAGAGGGAAAGTTGATGTCAATGGTTGATTTATTTAACATAGCTTATGTTTTGGATGGGAGTGATCATTAAATATAAGAATCATCTACACCCATGTATGTGAGAATAACATAATCATCTTGACATTGGACACTATTGATAGTGGGAGAGTCTTCATCAATCATTTTAGGATGAATGAGAGGAAGGGACCTTGTTTCCTTACCCTAGTGATAGGTGAGGGGCCCCAAATGGATGGCATTTATTGAAAAAAATAGGAGGTATAGATAACTCTAATTCGATAGGTGATGGTGAAGGAGAGGATGGAGAAGGAGAGACTGGCTCTTTGATAATTGGTATATGAGAAGCTTTGCTGAGTTTAGTTAGTTCATCAAAACCAACTCCATGCCTCTTTTTGACATTTTAAATGGTTTTGTTGGTGGGATATTCAATGAGCATATGAATGCCATACTCATAATGACCCAAACCAAATCTTTTCTAGGCACACCTATAAAGATAGTTGTGAGTAAAGCTAGGCTTTCCCAAGAAAGAGAAGTCATAGGTAAATGGTTGTGGCAAAGAGGATGGATTGCCAACAATGGAAGATTGATCAATTCCCCCATATGTGAAATTAGTTCAAAAATTAGGGGGACCATACGAGATGATTATCCCAATATAAGGATCATAATTGGGGTGTATATGAATCTTTTCATACTCTTGTGGAGTATGGAACATGTTGAGTGTCAATAAATGATATTCTTTGAGTGACAGACACTTGAAATTTTCCTCTATGGGTCTTTATCGAGAATTTGTGTTATCAGTATCTATGTAACTGGGGTAGTGGAGCTTGTGGAAGCTTCAAAAGTATAACATAGAGGAGATGATGTATTTAATGGAATGAGAACATCATTGGGGCTATAAGTCATGTTGCATGTTTTTAAAGGAGGTGGATCGATGGGAATCACATGCACTTGCCCATTGTGCTCAAAATTGATGCAACAATGTAAAGATGAGGGTACACATGACATAGCACATATCCAAGGTCATCTAAGTAGTATATTGTATTGGAAATCTCCTTCTACAACATAGAAGATATCAAGAATTATGCAAGGACCCACATGGATATGTAAGACAATAGTGCCCACTATAATAGCTATGTATCATTGAAGGAATAGAGCACCACATCAATTTGAGACATGTAATTATCGAGAAGGGCTAGTTGTTTGTAGGTAGGGGTGGATATAATATTAATACTAGCTCCTTCATTTATCATGGCTCTTTTGACATGATTTTGATTGATATATGGTGATAAAAAATGCAAAGTCCTGATCTTCAAAGTGTTGAAGTCGTATTTTTGAATCACTAAAGGGAATCAGGGAGATGGTGTTAAGATAGCTAACCAAAGTTACAAGAGGCTAGGGATTATCAGGTTCTACCTCAATCACTTGCAAGGCACTAATCAAATCTTAATGGTGTTGGGGTGAATTTTGGATTAACTCATACAAGGGCATTTTCATAGGGGTTTGGTGAAGCTATTTTACCATCAAGTTTTGAATAACTTCTAAAGATGTTGGTTTTGAGACACCCAAGATGGAAATATTGGGATTTAGAGGAGGAGTGTCTTTTGATAAGGGATGAGCCCAAGGGGTAGTGACCTTTTCCTTACCATTATATTTTTTATTTTGTGACTGCATGGCCATATTAATCATGTTGATTTGAAACATAGGTGAAGGAGATAGAAAATGGGGTATGGCAACATCTTTGGGTTTGAATTCAGGTGGAATGGTATGAGGCATTATGGATTCCATGGGTGGAATATTAGGAAGGTTAATGGGAGTATCAATAAAGAGAGTGTCGATATCAAAGTGTTGCTGAATGACTATCATGAGAGCTTTACAACTCTTAGTATCGTGTCTAGGCAAATGATGATATAGACACACTTGTGTATCATCAAACTAAGATGGCTTTAGTCCAAGAGGGTTATAATTCTTAATGGGAGGAAGGATTATTATGGAGGATTGCAACAACTGGTATAGGAAAAATATCTGAGAGCCTACGAGTGGGCTAACACTTTTTGTTGTAATGGGGGTGGAGACCTTTGGTTTAAGAGTCATGGGGGTGATTTTGCATGGCACCATTTTAGGTGGTAGTGGAGCCATGTGTTTTTCTAACACTTTCTTGGTGGTAGGTGTCACAGTGTCAGATGTGAAAGGCCTACTAAGTATAATAGATAGTAGTGGAGGTAACTTAGCCTTCAATTTCACTTAGATCGGTGACACCCCAACTAAAGTAGAGGGATGTGGTCCCAAAATTGAAGGCAAAGTTGAGGGTGGAAGAGGGAAGGATCAACAAGATCTAAGAAGCTTAAAATTCTTCCTTACTTTAGGACATAGAACTCTAACTTGTGGTTGGAGAATTAGATCTAATTTTACCTATAGATGAATTAGATTAGAGACCAGGTGAATGCCTACAGACCTAATCTAATTTAATGTGGTAGATTCCTATGAGGGTGAGGGTTCTAATGTAGATGGATGAGCTTTTGGTGAAGAAGCTTTGACTTTGTCAAAGAAATTATGGTAAAGGGTAGTGAGAGGATTGGTAGTAGAGGGTGACACTTGTGTAGAATAAGGAGTTTTAAGTCAGTCCCAAAATACTACATGATCTAGCTTTGTGGAGTCAAGAAATCCTAGATTTTCCACTAACCACGAGAAGGGTTTAGATGGAGTTGATATAGGCCTTACGGTTGCTTCTTTATAAGGCTTAGGTGATTGAGAAAGAGGGAAATTATTGGCATCTATTACCTCAGGCCAAAGATGAGAAAGAGCCACAACAAGGGAGAGGTAGGTGAAGAAGGATCCTTAAGGGGGTATAGCATAGATATAATTTCTCCCTCAACATGTGAGAGAGGAATAGGTAAAGTATGATTTTCCATAGGTAAAATAAGTTGTAATTTTTTTTGAATTAGAGTAGGCATAATAAGTCTCTCATATGATGTAGGGGTAGATAACACTGGCTCCTCTAGGGGTGAAGGAGGAGTGGATGGGGTTCTACCTTCTGTCGGTGGAGGAGAGGTAGAAGAAGAAGGTTACTTAAGAGGGTATATCATAAGAATGATATTCCCCTCAACATGTAGTTGAGGAATGGGTAAGGTGTGGTCCTCAGGTGGTAAGAGGATAGGTAAAATAGGTGCAAATGGAACTGGCAATATAGGCTCCTCTTGTGGCAAAAGGAGAGGTAAATGATGCCCTTCCTCATGTGAGAGTGGAAAGGGTGAAGTAGGCTCTTCTACTTGAGGAAGACGGATGGGAAAAATAAACTCCACTAATTGTGGGGGAGGAGTAGGTAAAGTGGGTGCCTCCAATTGTGAGAGAGGTTGGACTAGAGGTAAAGTAAAGACCATATTGACTATATGGATATTATGATCACATGAATTATTAGCCATGGTCTGAACAATATTTTGATTGGGTGAATGGTTAGGAAAATGTTGTTTGAACACATCCATATTTTGAATAGCAGGCACATTAGGGTTATCCAAGATGAGATCACCCTTATCAATCATGTCTTGAATAATGTTCTTGAGTTTTTTATAGTTATTATAATTGTGGCCTTTGACTCGATGGTAACCACAAAACTCATCCTCCTTATACCAAGTAGGAATAGGATGAGAGGGATCAAACTATATAGGAGGTTTGATTTGAGGAAGGGTTATGGCTCCTTATTACAATAGTTTTTCCAAAATGGAAGTGTATGACTCCCCAATGGGGGTATATCATCTTTGTTCATACCGTCGTTGGAATTTATTGGTTGAATTTTATGAGGTCAAGGAATTAGGTTGGTTTTTGGTTGTGGAAGAAGCCACTTTAATGACCACAACATTGGTGGAGCCTTTAGATTTTTGGTTAGAAGGAGAAGGTTTAGAAGAAGAGGAGTCATTTGATTTGGAATTGGCATTCTTACTATGCAAATTGACTCTATCTTCATCTATATCCTAGATCTCAAGTTTTCATGCCATTGTAAAGGCTTCATCAAATGTGAAAAAAGTTTATACTCAAAGTGTGGATGAAATATGCTTAGCACATACCCTTGAGAAGAGGTCAATAAGCCCATGTTGGGGTATAGAGAAGGAGAGTTGATTGATTAAGCCTCTCTAGTGAGTGAAAAAATGTGTGATAGACTAATCATCAAAATATTTAATAGAATAAAGGTCTGTAAGAGAAACCTTTTTAGAAATGTTGATAGAGAAATGGTCTAGAAATAATTGTGTGAGTTGGGTAAATGAGAAAAGGGAGTGCCTAGTTATAGAGCTATACCAATCTAGGGCAGCACCTGAAAGAGACACAGGGAAGGTGAGAATTAGTAATGCATCATCATGCCCTATTAAATAACAAGCATGTCTAAATGCTCATAAATGTTGTTATGGGTCTTCTTTACTCTAGAAATGAGTAAATTTAGGGAGTTCCCATTGGCTTGGATAAAGGTGAATAGGCATAAAAAGATGGATGGGATCATTGCATATTTGATCATAAGATAAAACATTCTTTGAACCCAACACAAATGTCTCTACATTAGACATCTTATCCATCAACATCTTAATGAAGTTTAGAGGAGGATTGGTTTGGGAGAAACCCCCTAAGTTATAGGGAACTTGATAAGAAGTAGAGGTAGTGTATGGCATAGCTTGCTACAATTGTATTGACACAACATAGGGGTAATGCATCATAGCCTAGGGGGAAGAAATGAAAGGGGCTTATCCCATTGGGTTAAAGACAATGCTTTGGTTGAATGTTGTTATTGTAGGTTTGATTGTTAGCATGGTTATACTAGGTGAAGGGTGAGTCATAACTCATGTAATTATAGGTGTGAGAGTAGATGGGATGGGTACCACCAAATTATGAAATGGGGTTAGACTTGATTAAACTACTTGTGGTTGTGAAGGTAGGGAAGTCACAACAGGGTTTAGGTGGGATCGGGTAGTTGACGATGCTGAACTTTAGACATTGTTTATGGTTAGATTACTTGTTGAAGTGGTGGTTTGAGTAACCATGGGGAGCATAGTGGAGATAGTTGAAACTAAAGTTTTTCCATTAGATAAGTTGGCATACCATATATTGGGTCACCCAAATAATTTTAGGTTTGGCTCATAGTAAGGTAATGCTGAAGGGCTGCCAAATTATGATCAAGAAATCTAACAAAATCTTGATCTCCTTAAGGCACAATAGGAATTTTGTTAGGGTTGGGAGTATGATCTATATCTGAAGTATGCTCCATGATATAATTAGTGACAAGAGTGGAAGGTGGAAGTGGTTGCTAACTTGCATAACCGATAAGAATTTTGGCTTGGCTTCACATCAATATCATGCAAGAAGTATAAATAGTCTTAAAACTTTGTATTAGTGATAGAGTGAGTAAAATCCAATTTTGTATGTGGGTAGGTAGGTTATTTTAGCTTTTTGTTCTGAGAAAACTAAAAATATCCAAATTACATAGTCACTGATGTCAGTCACTTGACCGATGTCGATCACTTGACTAATGTCAATAGGTTAAAGTTTGCTGATGTCAGTAGATTTAACCAATGTTAGTCACTGTGGAGTCTTGAGAGATAAAAATCCAATAGTTTAGAAACTCAAAGGCAAAATATAGGAAAAATAAAGGATATAATAGGTCTGTTTAAGGAGGATGAACACTTAGAAAACCTGATATAATAGGTTATACAACTTGAGTATTATGAATAGAGTTAATTTTGTAAATTAATGGAAAAACGTCCTTACCAACTCCAAAATATAGAAAGCAATAGAAAAGTAGAAAAAGAACATAAAACCACTATTTATTAACTCCTAGAGATTAATTTTAGTCTGATGTTGTCTTATGCCTTAATCAAATAGTGAGATGAGAATTTAGTTATTAAAGGTACTAGAAAGCAATCTAGAGCTAGTTTCAGGTTAGTTTTGGTGCTCAAGAGGAAACTTATGTTAGAATAGGTATGTCGCTTGTTATAAGAGATTTCTCCTCACACTTCACAAACTTGAAGCCAAGCCAAGATGCTTAGCTGAAATATACCTTTTATCTAGAGTTTATACTCTACCAAAGAATGGAGTGGGTTTTACCCTTGGTGGTGAAATCCAAGTAGGATAGCCAGGTAGGGTAAGATGATCTATTATGTGATGAAATCCCAATGGGCCTTATCTTAGGTGAGTTTAGATGTTTGTTTTTGTGAGTGTGATATGGTAGTGTAACATTGGTGTACTATTATTCATTCATAATGCTTTTAATTAACTAGGTGAGCTAATATGCAATAGGTAAATAATAAAGTTCAATAAATTTTAAACCCAAATCTGAAGTGTTTTGATTCAAATGAAAATAATGATGATATAAGAGAAGAGAATGAATTTCACTATCCTAATGTGCATGTAAGAAAGAGATAAAGAAGAGATTCTTTTTATCTTGCATGAAAAATGATAAGTTTCTTTTAGAGGCAAAAGAAAGAGAAGAGTGGCAAGGAAGAAGAAATTTCAATTTATTGCCTTTAAATAGAAAATAAAATGTTGAATATTTTGTTTTGAGGAAAAAGAGAGGGATAAAGTGTAAGGAATGAAATTTTCACTATAATTCACCTATATGAATGTTTAAAACAAGCAATGAACCAAGGAAAACTCTAAGGTCCCATCAGGAGAGCCATAAATGTTTAAGGAGAAACAAAGATGAAGGGTAGGGATTAGAGATTAGAGAAAACCTAGATTGGTTGTGCATCGTATCTAGATGATGTTGACCACTCTTCTTTGGCTAGGGAGGACTACCTATGAATAAGAAAGCACTACCACTAACAATATTTGTTAGTAGATATATGAGTGGGCTGCCAAGCTACGCATTTGTTTCTAGAAGTGTCAAACTTCCTTAGGGATGATAGTCCACTTTTTGAAACATAATAGTAATAATGAAAAAATGAAAAAGAGAGTAAGAGAGAGATATTCATACCATTCTTGCATTTTGAGTGTAGCAAAGAGTGACATAGTGCAGGTAATGTGAGTTATTGGTGTTTTTAGAGGTTGTTTAGGTGGGTTAGAGAAGTTTGTGAAAATACATAGTCACTAACGTTGATTAGGCTACCGATGTCGGTAAGGAGATATCACCAATGTCAATTATGTGACTGATGTTGGTAGGGGAAGTAGGTTCTTAAGAGGTTGTAAGAGGTTTTTTTGAACTGGGAGGTAGATGTTGGTTAGGTTTGTGAGGTTAGGAAGAGTTATAATGGAATGAGTAAGACTCAGGTGGGTCTCGATAGAGGGTTGGTATGTTTGAAGTAGAGGGAAATAGGTGGAGTTTTATAACTCCTTCATAGGGAGAGTCAAGATGTTTTTAAAATGATAAATAATATAATGTAAAGTAATTGTAAAATGAATATTTAAAAGAATTAAAAAATACAAAGAGATACTTAGTTGGTGAAATAGATGAACCATGAGTACCAGATAGATGGCTCTAATGAGGTGTGTTTGAAACAATACGTGAATAGAAAAGAAAAGCGTGTGCTACCAGTTCATAAGAATCCAAGATCTATGTAGTATATCAATTCCTAATTTGGACTAATTTATGTAGAGTAATGGTAAGCTTAGATGTAGAAAGTTGAATGCCAAAGCCTGTACATGAATGATTGAGTTTTCTAATTTCTACTGACCTAAATATTAGCTTGGAATTTGGATTAAGGAATTGATGTCGATGATCTAGCCAAGGATTGACTAACGTCAGTGGTATGAGAATAGGTAAAAGGGCTATTTTAGCCTATTTTCTATTCCTTCTCTTGCCAAGTGTGGTATCTGTTAGGAAATAATGGAAATGAGAGGTTAAGAAGAATGTAGTTAGTTAGGAATTTATGTTAGGGGTGAGAACAAGTCATGGGTAGTTAGGATTAGGGGATTAAGTCTTAAGGTGACTCAGAGGGTAAGAATTAGTCTTAGGATGAGGTGGCTAGGTAAGCTGGCATAAGTAGTTTTTAATTAACTTAATTAAATATCTTTAAATTAATTAAATGTGTGAGGGGTGAAAACATGGGTTAGGAAGGATAATTATTAAAAGGGAATCAAGGGGGGTTTTTGACACATGGAGTTATGCATGTGTGTGACATAATTTTGGTGTCTACAGTTTGATCCCTCTTCTAAGTATTGGTATGTAAGCAATGCTCAACACATGGGGTGTTGAGGTCTCACCCAAATTTAATTGATGAACCATTTTTACCCACTAATTTTCATTGGTATTCACATGTTAAAGAGATATTGTTTTGAATGAAAACCAATCACATAGTGATATCTATAAGTGATCGCAAGTTCCTACAAAATATATAGGCTATACAGATGAAGACACAGAGAACCCAAAAACCTTGATTCCCTCACTCTAAGTGGACAAGAGTTCCACAAATTGGACATGAGAACCAAACCTCTAGTTTCCTATCCCTAACATTATTGTCTAGGCCCATATATACTTCTTAATTCATGATTCCAATCATCAAACCTCCTTGTACAATAAGTTTCAGCCTTTGATTCCCCCCATAAATATAGTTTCTAGCTAAGTCTTTGTTTCTCATCACACTTTGCTATTTTTAGTAATTTTTTAGAATAAAATAGTTAAAAATTAGTGAATTATATTATTTTTATATTATTATACTAATTTTGCACATTAGTGTTTTCATCTAGGGTATTATTATCCCAATTTTGATAAAACATCCTCATACTTCAAGTTGAGATTCATTGAGTAATATATAGACACTTGAAAAAAAGTTTTATATCTTGGTCTCTCTTTATTCCCTTATTATAAATGAAGTTTTTAACTTACATGTAGTTGTGTTATCACTTTTAAGGAAGAAGAGGTTCAAATCCTTACCTGAGATATTCCATTTACACTCAGGTAGAACTACATGAAGGTTTGGTTCTAATGTGTGGGTTAGGTAGTTTGTAACATTGCTTCAAAGATTTCCTGAATCTATAACCCATTTGTTTGTTTTGAATGAAAAGTTAGGTAAAAGACAAGGAATAATTTTTTTATCACATTCCACCTATAAAATTAGGAAAATGTAAGTATCAAAATATAACAAGTGAACTAGTGACAAAAAAATTAAATTCTACAACCTTGCACATGATAGATTAAGAAAAACAAAGACACACCCAGAAACACATATATAACCCATGTGAATCTACCCATGTCAAACATACAAAGGGTGAAAAATTACCCAATATTATTAGGGGTCAAATTAGTGTTAAAAATAATGCATAATCATCTTTCTAGATCTAAACTTCTTGAATATCATAATAGTAACAAGGTGTGATAATTCATTATCCCTTTATACTTACTTTTCACAACCTAGTCATTTATCACTTTATCTTATTATTAATTAATTGATTGGGTAGATATGAATTCCTTACTTTCATATCTATATTATTATATATATTTATTACAATATGTTATTACTTGTTTTTTTCAAAACAAGAATTAGGGTAAACATAAATGTTGAACCCTGACTCTTTCAAACATTCAACCTAGGGTTTTTCAAACCCTCATTCCTTTAGGGTTTGTTGATTTAAATCATTTTATAGATTATAATCCTAAGTTTATTCACCCTTTGTTGTAGTCAAAATAAGGGGAATTAGTGAAGGGATGCCCTTGGATGTGTAGGTAGATTCACACAACAAAAATAATAATTCTTTCTTTGATATTAATTGAAAAACACTTAATAACATATACATTTGGTGACTTTGTGACTCTTTATTATATATTATATCCTTTATATATAATATTATTCAATATTAAAATATAAGTACATTAGTTTCACTTTCCACAAATTTTTATTAATTTTTTCAGAGAGAAAAATCCCCCTTTAATTCTTGGCTTGAGATCTATTTATTTTCCTGTTCATTGGCCTTCTCAAATTCTCTCCCAAACTATCTATGATTCATGGGGATTTTTTCATAGTAAGGACACATAATTAATTTAACTCATATTCATAGTAAAATATAATACCTCATCAAAATATTTCTAATGAGACCCATAATACCCCATTTGGTGATTAATGACAAAAAATGAGGCTGCTTGAGGATCCTTGGTGTCGCTTCCCATTATAGTGATCAATGTGATATATATGGATTCATGGATCATAGGATTGTGTGATGTGTCATGATCCTATGGTATCTACATAATAGGCACAGAGATAATATATTGACCCTTTTATCTTCTATGGACCTATGGATTTATAAAATCCACCTTGATATTTCTCATGCATTTGTTTTTATTATTATGATCCTCACCTTTAAATTGTGACCATCAATCACCCTAAAAAAATTATATGATTTTGAAAATTTTCACCTTCATAGACTCTATGCCATGATCAATCTCTTCAAAATCCATGGGTTCCATGAACTTCATGATACCTATGATTCTATGGGGTGTTATAGTTAACCATTTTGACCACAAGTCAAGATAGGTCAACCCCTTATAGTCAAGACTTGATATGGGGGTAGAAAATAGTATCATAGGATGTATTGTGGTCTATTTTATGTCATTTAATGCCATTATAACCTTGGTCTTATGTCATTTGGAGTCATCTAGGGGGTTAGACCATCATGGCATGTCACACATGAATCAATAGGGCAATCTTGTTATACATTTTACAATTGTGATTATAAAAAATTTTAGGCCAAAAAGACTACATAGACATAGTGATTTTTGGTGCCAAGATCATCCTTTATAAATTTTGTGTCTTGATGAACTTGTTATTTCAAGATATAATTTTTTAAAGTTGAACTAGTAGAGATAGATGTATGCAGGGATCTCAAGTTCAAGTTTTAGGGAACTAACCATTTAAGTTCAAAATCTATAAAGTATATTGAGCTCAAGCCCAAAGCTACAAAGTGTTAAATAAATATTCAATCAAGCTAAGATCAATGACATGTAGGTTCTTAACAGGGTCAAAAATTCAAAAAGTGACCAAATCAAGGATTAATAGCATGCATTGATCAGGCAGATAAGATCAATGATCCACATTTAAATAATAGGACCTAAATCCAATAGAGTGCATCAAATAATGTAGATAATATCTAATGGTATGAGTGGGGGCCAAAGAGTCAAAGGATCCTAAGAGTGAATATTCTCATGCCAAGTGTAACAATTCAACTAAACAAGTAGATCAATAGTGTGTGTTTGATCTTACATGCTAGGATAAATGACATGTGTTTAACTAAAAAAATAAGATCAACTATGTGCATTGAGTTAAAGGTCAAGGATCCTAGATTGAATGTAAGACTACCAAGTAGCATGAGAGCATTAACTATATAAGATGATAATAGGATCCATAAAAAGAACATAATGCTACCAAATGTCATAATCTTATATGCCTAGGTCATATTTCAATGACTGATTTCAAAATTCAAATCAAAGAGACTCGAGAGGAGATCGACAGAGCAAATTAGATTGGATTCTAGATAGATAAGATAAGGCTATGTGTCCAAATGATGACAAGCATATTTTAAAATGGAATGAACAATATAGTAAGGGAATGCCACATAAACAACCATGTAGGATCAAAGGATTATGTATCAAATTAAGAACCTTAGAATCATATGCTACCATTAAAACTCAATCAAAATCTAAGATGAATAGTGACTGCCAAATGTGAAGAACAAAGTCTATGAGATAAATGATTGACTACAGATGGTAAAGATAGGTGTCTAAAAGATAACTAGAAGTTAAGAAAACATATTATGATTGTCATAGAATGTTTCAACCTCCCTCAGATAGTACATATGTTTCAAATCTCCTAATTTAGTTTCAAATGCTTGAGAGATGATCCATGATGAAAATAGTTTCTTAAACAAGTAAAGAGAGCCCTATGCTACATTTCATGAAGTTTCATGCTTTGGAGGACCATTTATCTTATCAAAACTTTCATGGTCTATCTCTTATTTAATTCTCTTATATATGTAACTTCTCTCAACATGAAAAGTGTTCTACTGACCTTTGGACTTATCTTTTCCCACTTCTCTCTCAAGTTATATAAGTAGCTACCATTTTGGCCTTTGTAAAAAAAGACCACACCATGTATGGTGAAGCCTTATTGGTTTTGAAATTTTAATTTGCCTTAGAAGAATAAATTAAATCTATTTTGAGTTCATATCTCATATTTTTAAAATGTGTGAAGAGATTTATAGTGAATAGCCAAGTGATATCAATCTATCATCACTTTCTCTCAGTGCTTCCATGTTTGATGCAAGTGATTTCAACCTAGCAGGTCATATGAAGTGTAATTAAGTATATGAATCTATCTTAAGTGTATAACAAGCCTTAGTATCTACAACTAATATATGGTTTTACTTACCTTGGATAGTCTTCATGAATCTCACCTTCATATTGAAACACTAATGCTAGTGCATTCTAGAACTCTTAGGCTTGTGTTGTAGGCATTGTTTATTTGTGAAAGAAGTACAATAGTCATGTGGAAGAAATTTTGGTGCATCACCATTTTATAATAGGTTTATTTCATGCAACTTCTATCCCTTCCCCCCCCCAAAAGTAAATAATTATCATAGGTGAAAGTAATTCAAGATATATTTAGGGAGTTAGCCCTTAAATCTAGAGGCTCACTTCCACCATAGGTACACCCACATAATTGGAAGTGTTTCCATGTTTCCAAAACATGGAACAGGATTGAAAACCCTCTCTTAGGGTGAAATATTTTGTGACAATATTTTTAGCATGCCTAGTAGGACACATTATCTTCAATACAACTTGTCAAGGTGAATGTTGGTCTTGATAACATTAGCTATAAATTAGTGTGCTACTAAGCATTTGGTGAATCAATCAAGGTAAAATATGGTTCAAGAACACTATTTTGTCATAAAATTTATCTTATAATTCATGGTTCTCATTAGGTCATCATCTAGTAGAGTTTTCAACCCCATTAATCCACCTATTCAGCCTAAACTTCCTCTTGAAGTTTAGTTCCCTCATCCTAATCTACCCTTTGAGGAACTAGTATATTTTTCTAGAGAAGAAGAGATTGAGGAAATTGAAGATATTGAATAAAAAATGGCTAGACCTCATGCTTTCCCTACCTTCAATACTAAAAATTCAATCCATCTTCAAGTCTATGATAACGTTCCCCTAATGCCACAAAAGGTGTGCCTATATTTAATGGTGAGAGTCATGTTACAACTACTGAAAACATTAGTGATGTTTCCAAATTTTGTAGTTTCCATAATGTTACTCAAGAGAAAATTTACATTAGGATCCTTACCATGTCCCTTAGAGGGAAATCTCTTGATTGGTATATGACTCTATAAGGTGGATGTATCGTATCATGGGAAGATTTTGAGGTGTTGTTGACTTCTAGATTTGAAAATGAGAGTGACCATACCTATCTTATACATCAAATTAATGTGATAAAAATAGGCCCTAAGGAAGTAATGCATGAATTACATGAGATTTCTTAAAATACTTGGTTTATATTACCTCCTCTCATGAGGCCACCTACTAGTTTTGTATTCCCTACTTACTTGAGATCCATTGGTACTAAAATTGCTATGATGCTTGAATCCATGGGTGGTTCCACTCTTCCCAAAGCATATGAACTTGCTATCAAAGCTTAAAATTGTATAATCCAAGTTGAAAGGTTACCTCAAAAGTGTTTATTCATCCATTATCTCATACTTATTCTAATAATCCAGATGTATCCCAAATTCCCAATGCTAACACCAAACCTAAAATTGATCCTAAGATGCTAGAAAATGATGTTGATTGGCAGTCAAGGTCTAAGTTCTTTGAGTCAATATGCCAAGCTATAAAAGATAAAAATAGGTAAGAAATCATGTAATAAGGTGACCATAAAAATTCATATCCTTATAAACAATAATTTGGTCAAAAATATGGAAGAGGAAGAGGTCAATGGAAGCCTAACCCCAACATGCCTGCCAATGTGTATAATCCTAGCTCCACCACCAATCCAAGAAAGATGGTACCACTTCATATAAATTTGGTATAAGGAGAAGATTTGAAACTAGGCCAATTCATGGATGATAATGAAGGTGGAGATAAATATATTATTTCTTAAGGAGGTTTTACTCCTCTCCTATCAGTTGAAGATGAGGTCATGATGCAAGCAAATGAGGATTGGTATCCCCATGGAGAAAGTTTCATCAACTTTTTGGTGGAATAAAATTTTGTGCTCAATCAAGGATCATATTTTTTAGACAATAAAAGGGAAAAGAGTGAGGCTATATGAGGTGAAAATAGCATTACTACAAGCTCATCTAATCATCCTCCAAGGTAATAAAGCATGGCTATAAGTGTGATAGTTGTAAAAGCTCCAACACCTCATTTAAGTCAAAAAGTGGTAAGGTATGATCAATGTGCCTCTATTCCTCAAGTCCCAAGAAATAATTTACCTATAAATACTCAATAAATGGTGATTAATAATTCTATAAACATAATGGATTCCTTAAAAAGTTCCAAAACATTAATCTCTTTGTGGGATGTCCTTCATATTCTTGGCAAAAAAGAGCTGTTACAAAAGTAATTATTCACTATTCCTAATAGTCCTTCATTTTCAAGTCAATATCATAGTCATGTTATCATTAAAAATGTTCCTAATACCATATTTAAACCATATACTAGGGCTAAGAAAAATATACCATTCTATCTCATTCTCATTATGGGTGACAAGTTAGTACACAATTGCATAGTTGATAGTGGAGCCTCTACCTCAGTCATGCCCAAAGTTATAGATAATAAGTTGGTCCTAAAATATGAGCCTCATAGAAAAGGAGTGATATAAATATATGGTACACCTGATAAGACCATAATAATGATAAAAAAACTTTTAGGTTTTCTTGCATGATTGTCCTAGCTTTCCTATCCTTCAAGATATAGTTGTAGTTGACCTCCCAACTCACTTTACAATCTGCCTATCAAGAGAATTTACAACCAATATTTGTGGCTATCTCTTAGATAATTTTTCCTTATTGGCATTTAGGATAAGGTATGGGACCAAAGTGACCATTATAACTCAACCTCTTGCAAGCTTTCACATTGAACCTTACATTGAAACTAGTTCTAACTTGAATTGTGTTGTTCATGAGAAGGAGGAATCTAATGTGGATGATGGTGCTTATAAAATTTAGGGAATTTACAATATATTTTTGGATGAGTATGGTGTATATGAATATGGTCATGATCCTTATGAATTATTTGAGGAAACTAATGTTGGGACTTACATCATGCATGAGGAACCATTTGAGGGAGCTAAGGTAAGTGTCAAACATTCTCATGCTGTTGAGTGCAACTATATGATCCATGAGTATGATGATCATAGGTTGATAAATATAATTAAGCACCATAGTGGTAATAATGATGTTTTCATTCTTGATATTGAATAATAAGTTCTAGATGATGACACTCATGAAGAAGAGGAGGATGACTTATGGCTAATATTTGAGGCCATATGTGAAGAATTTGATAAGATTGGTGATATTACTTCTTCTCCCAATAAATGTATGTATGATGTGTTTGTTGATGAAATTAATGAGTAGGGTATTAGGTGTTCTATAAAGTATGAAAGTAAGGGAATGTTGTTAAGGAAGATGGACATCAATATGATATTCAAAATCTTGTAGTCCTAGAGGGACATAGTGAGGTCAAGGCATAAGTTGTGCCTAAAGAATAGTTAGGAGATCCATTTGGTATTAATCCATTTTCAAATCGGTTGGATCATAACTAAGAAGAACTTGATACTACCAAGAATCAAGTATATCTTGTGCAACAAGATATAAAGGTTGAGGCAGCTGTCATCATTCCTATTATATAGTATGAGGAAAGTATATTAGATATGGAAATGATCAAGAGGATTACAACTCCAACCAAGGATCTTAGAGAGTAATAAATATAATTCATGAAGGTCCTAGATAGTTTACTTGTATACCTAAGAAGATTCAAAGGTGATAGTCTTCTTGATCATCTACATATGTAAGTGATTGGTGATGAACATGCTCCTCATGCTAGGCTACCTTCATGGAGTGATAAAGATGCTAGGGGAACCATTTTTGACCTTGGTTGAGGAATTATAAGATTTTTCAACACAAAATGAGGTTTTATAAATAGTGTAATAGGTGTGTGTCTTTTATTTTAGTTGTCTTGTGTTCCCTAAGTGTTCTAGTTGAACATGTGTTTCTTTTGAGTTTTTCTCATTTTATGTGCCTTTACATTATGTTTTGTGTGTCATCAAAGGAAATTTGTGTGTTAAAACTATGTATATGTGACTCCATATCTCAATGGATAGGATTAGGAAACTATTCATGGAATAATAAGCATACCACCCTTGGGAAATTGCTAAGAATATTGACCATTTTGACCACAAGTCAAAATGGGTCAACCCCTAAAGTAAAGACTTGATATGAGGGTAGAACATAGTATAAAATGATGTGTTATGGTCCATTTGATATCATTTAGTTACATTATAACCTTGGTCATGATCTATTTTAGTCTTATGTCATTTTAAGTCATCTAGGGGGTCAGACTGTCATAGCATGTCACACATGAATGAGCATGGTAGTTTGGTTGTACATTTTACAAGTGTGCTTAGAAAACATTTCAAGACAAAAATAATACATGGACATGATGATTTTGGTGTCAATATCATCTTATTAATTTTTTTTGTCTTGATAACCTTGCTATCTCAAGATATAGGAATTTAAAGTTAAACTAGCAGAGATAGACGTACATGGGGATGTCAAGTTCAGGCTTCAAGAACTAACCAATTAAGTTCAAAATATATAAAGGATCCTAATATGGAACCCAAAGCTTCCAAGTGGTGAAAAAAAATTAAATCAAGCTAAGATCAATGGTACATGGGTACTTAATAGGGTCAAAAAGTGACATACATTAAATATCAATGATTTGTGTTTAAAGACTAGGACCTAGATCTAATAGAGTGTATCAAATTGTGCAGATATGATATAATAGTGTGAATGAGGGCCAAAGAGTCAAAGGATCCTAGGAGTGAATATGATCATGCCAAGTGTCACAATTTGACTAAATAATTATATAAATGGTGTACATTTGATATTATAGGCTAGGATTAATGACACACATTTAACTGAGCAATTAAGATCAATGATGCACATTGAGTCAAAGTTCAAGGAGCCTAGATCAAACATGAGACTAACAAGTGGAATGAGAGTGTTAAAAAAATGGGATGATAAAAAGATCCATATAAATCACACAATACTTCCAAATATCATAATCTTGGATGCCTAGGTCACAGATCAATGATCAACATCAAAAGTTGAATCAAAGAGACTCTATAGGAGATCAATAAAGCGAATTCGATTGGATTTTAGATGGACAAGATGAGGTTACATGTCTAAATAATGATAGTCATATTTTAAAATGGAATGAGTAACATGGCAAGGGGATGAAACATAAGAAACCATGTAGGATCAAAGTATTATGTAGCAAAGCAAGCACCTTAGACTCATATGTCGCCATTAAAACTTAGTCAAAATATGAGATGAATAATGACTATCAAATGTGAAGAATGAAGTCTAGGAGCCAAATGAATGACTGTAGATGGTAAATACATGTGTCTAAGAGATAACTAGTAGTTAGGAGAACATATTATGACTATCATAGCATGTTTCAACCTCCCTCAGATAATACATATGTATCAACTCTCCTAATTCAATTTTAAATGCTCGAGAGATGATCCATGATGAAAACAATTTCTTGAACAAGCAAGGAGAGCTCTATGCCACATTTCATGAAGTTTTATGCTTTAGAGGACCATTTTTACTATCAAAACTTGCATGGTCTATCTCCTATTGCATTCTCCTACATATGTAACTCCTCTCAGCATGACAAGTGTTCTAGTGACCTTTGGACTTCTCTTTTCTCACTTCTATCTCAAGTTATATAAGTAATTGCCATTTTGGCCTTTGTAAAAAAATACCACACCATGTATGGTGAAGCCATGCTATTTTTGACATTGTAATTTTACTTAGAATAATAAATGCAATCTATTTTAATTTCATATCTCATCTTATTAAAGTGTGTGAAGAGATGTATAGTGAATAGCTAAGTGATATCAATCTATCCTTGCTTTCTCTCAATCCTTCCATGTTTGATGCAAGTGATTTTAGCCTAGTAGATCATATGAAGTGTAGTTAAGTATATGAATCTATCTTAAGTGTATAATGAGCCTTAATATTTACAACTGATCTATGGTTTTACTTACCTTGGATAGTCTTCATGAATCTCACCTTCATTTGAAACACTAATGCTAGTGCATTCTAAGACTTTTAGGCTTGTGTTGTGGGCATTATTTCTTTGTGAAAGAAGTACAATGGTCATGTGGAAGACATCTTGGTGCATCACCATTTTAGAATAGGTTTATTTCATGCAACTTATATCCCTTCCCCCCATAAGCAAATAGTTATCATAGGTGAAAGTAATTCAAGATATATTTAGGGAGCTAGCCCTTAAATCTAGAGGCTCACTTCTACCATAGGTACATCCACATACCTAGAAGTGTTCCCATGTTTCCAAAATATGTAAGAGTATTGACACACTCTTCTAGGGTGAAAGATTTGGTGACAATAGTTACCAATGCCAATGGACTCCATGGACTTTCATAAAATCCATGAGGTCTATAGTTAACAAATTCTTATTACTCTGTGGTTGCTTTCTAAGGCTAATGGAATCCATGGAATCTATGGGATCTATTGGGTTGTGAAACATTTCATGAATATACAACAAAATTTATAATTTCATTACATCCACAAATAACTCTTTTATAAAAACTAAGTCATATGTCACTTGGTGAATTGTGTAGCCACTGTGGGAATTCAACATGTAAGTGTGATCACTTTGGATATTTGAATGTGGTTGCCATGAGACTTCACATAAAGTTATGAACACTATGATCCAATTAAACTTAAAACTTGAATATTCAAACTTTTTCAACTTGGGACTTAGCCTCTGTGATATTGTTAAACTAATAATTTATCTCAGAGACTCTTTATTGAAAGCTACCAAAATCCATACCTATTTTTGGTGATGCAAGATTTATTATATGCCTTGGATGTTCTTGCATCAAACGTCAAGGTAATTAAAATGTAAATTCATTCTCACATGGATATAATAAGTGGTATAACCTAATTTTTATCCATTAGGATCAATGATTATGGTGTTTCCTTCCAATAGACTAGCTTTCTTAGCTATTGTTCTTCTTTTATCTTTCACTTCTAGCTTATTAACGACATTGAATCATTCATTTTTTGCTTATCTTCACTCTTTCTTTTCTATTTTTAGGGATCAAACCACCATATTCCATCCACATATACCAAAGTCTTATTTTATTTTCACCCATTATTTAGGCATAGTCTATCCACCTTTACCAAATGGTTCTCCTCTTATTTTTCCATCTTCTCATGGGTGGAAACCCACCTTCACTTGACCTCCTCCACCAACATGTTCTTTCTTTCATTATATGCTATCTTATGGGATTATACCCACTACCATATAACATCCTTCTCATAAGCATTATTGAATTTGTTTATTCACTATCCAAATTACTAATGGATTATTCCTTCTATCACTCTTTGTAATCACCTAAAATTGTTAATTGGATGCTAAGAGTGTTGCTTGAGTTAACCTATCCCTAGGCTAGCCATAGACCTATCCTTGAGTATTAGACTTACTTTTCCAACCATTAAATAGACCAAAATCACCTATATCCATTCAAAACATAGTCCCATAACTGTCATCCCAAATCTTAATCCAACTTTCTCAGGAGTCTTTAAAGAGGACATTAGTGCCACATTTGGGACACTACAACCACATGACACTAGTTTCCCCAAGTGGGTAATACTATCCTTAGCCCTATATCTTCACAATGGATATTTTAAAAAAATGTGTATCCCTCTTAAGGTTAGCCTAATCTCATTTTATTACCCACATAAGTATAAAACCCTATAAATACAAGTCTAATATACCTCTATCAACTAGATGGAAAATATATGCAAAAGTTATTCAAACTAGAGATAAAGTTGAGAAAAATCAAGGTATTTGATCCCTATTCTATTAGAGTATGAATTTAATGCATTTCTCATGTTTTCAAGTGTATTATTTAGCCATTTCATCATTTAGTGAGTTTTCCTACATGAGGATTTATCCCACATTGGCTAGTTATGCTAGTTCTATGTTTTGCCTTGCCTATTTATGCAAGAGCTTTTATTTATACTAGCATATAATTTTTATAAATAAAACTTGATTGGTTTTGTTTTGAAATCAATTGACTTCAGCTTCATGTGTGATGTTCTTAGAGTTATCACTTCTGAATCTTGGGTTAGAATGCTTGTTTGCCATTCCTAACATGGTATCAAAGCTTTGAGGTGTTTCTCCCATCTACATTATCATTGCTTCAAAAATAAGACTTGTCATAAATCCTCACTATTTTTTATTTCCCTCTTATGGATCTAGCACTCTCATTGAAGTTTTGAAGAAAGTATGTAGTTTTTTTCTCAAAGGGCAGGTAGAGAGGAAGCATGGAAGCAAGGGAGAGAAGCATTGATTTACCTTGAGGAAAGAGGCACCCTTTTTAAAGACTTTTTGAAGTTTTTTATTTTAAAGATTTTACTTCTTCTGAATCTGAAGTATTACTTATACCTTGGTGTCCCTATTGGATAAGGTGTCCTATTGTTCTTTGGCATCACCTTTCTAGAATTGTTATTATTTTTTTTAATAAATCTTAGCATCTTTAGCCTTTGCTATTAATTTTGGAGGAGAAGTGGCATTGGTTTTTTTTAATCATTTTAGACTTGTCTTGAAGATTTGATAAAAGAGGCATTTTCTCTCTTTTTCAAATCTAGTCTATGAGCATTGAAGAAGAGAGGCATTGAGTGCAAGCAAATAAGGCATTGTGTTTTTTTGTTGAATTGACTTTCATATTTGCATACCAACTTTGGCATTTTTTAAGATAAGAGGCATTGATAAGATCTATTGGGAATTGGAAATATTTACCTAAGTTGGAGTCTTGGCATCCTCTGCTAACATTTGTATATTTTCTTTTGTTATCGTAGATTTGCAGGTAGAGAGGCATTGGAGTCAATCAAATGTGAAGCGTGGAGATCAAAATCTAAAATGTGTCATTGATCATTTATTTTTTGGACTAATACATTGAGATATAATTTTGAGAGAAAGGCATTGCTGCATAATACATACAACTAGGTATTGGAGGAAAATGGTGTTTTACTTTTGTATTATATGATTTTTTTTCAAATTTGGTGTCATAAGTGTGGCATCCCTTCTCTAACCTTACTTGAGTTGCCAAAGATTTGAGGGAAACATTAATTATTTTATTTTTCTCCTTATTTTTATACTTTAGTGTGTGAAATAGGTTTGTCACTCTATTTTCTTGGGTGCCAATATCCTATTTGATGTGTGCAAGAGGTGTTGAAAAGGAGAATTAAGGCATTGAGTAAATTTTATTTTTTTATTTATATTTTTTTTATTTTTTTATTTTTTTTATTTTTTTTTACTGTGGCATCCTACCTATCTTCTCACAAATTATTTGGTAGCCTAGAGGTGACAAATAATAGTAACCCACATTTTTTCCTCTCAAAACATCTAAATTCATTTTTTTGCTTTTATAAGCTGATTTTTTACCTCAAGAGGAAGCACTATTCACTTGTGCAAGCATATCAGTAATTAGGAGGATTATTTTTCATGTTGGTTGGCATTATGAGTCTATGGTTCAATTATATTTCTAATTAGTGGTTGGATGAATATATTATTTTTTGATTTGATCACAAAATTTTAGGTTGTAGTGTTTTTTAATGTTTTGACCCATTTTATAGGAAATCATAACACCAATAACTTTTGAACCATAACTCAAATTTGAGTTATATTTTTTCAAAATTAAATGGTTTTCAATTATCCATCCATTTGTGTCATTAATTTTTAAAAACACACTACTTTTATAAAGTGCCAAATTGAGAAGGGGTCCTTAATATAATCTTTTAGGGGGTTATCTTAGTGCTGATTTTGTGCTCCCTTTTGTATTCTTTCTTCTCTTTGGTGATTTATTATCATGGATTATACTTATATTTTTTACCATTGTGAACATTTTACTACACATAATTACCATACATGAATACCTCAAATGGAAACAATCATAAAGCATAAAGGATTATGGTCCTTAATGAATGAAACTCAACCACAATTTACATGTGAATTTGAAAAATTTCAGCACTAATGTAAGTTTAAAGAGTTTATGGGATTGATTAAGGTTTATGTGAGTAATAGTATTTTGTTTCATTTTGACAGGTGTGATTCTTCATTCAAAATGTGGACAAGTTAAAGGGTTTGTTTGGGAACGTAGATCACTTAAGAGCCATACAACTTGAAGCAGAGCTTACTTCACTAAATCTAGATGACTCTGCCTCCATTATAGACTACCTTAATAATTTTAAATATTTGTTGAAATATTTTAAGGGGAGTGGATGAGATAAAAAGGATGAAGAGTGTGTATACTTGATCTTTTCTAAGTTGAGTGGCCCATTCCAAATCTCTAATTTTACCTTTTTTTCTAGTATGGATGCCTTAGGTGTCACATTCAAAATGCCAAATCTAGAGTTGTTTTTTGAGATACTTACTAGGGAAGAATCTAAATTATCTCACCTTAAGTCTTCCACCTCTTAAATAACATTAGTTGTATCACATCCTAAGACTAAGGGAAAAACTAAGAGTAAGAAGAAGAACACTCCTCCTCCACCTTAAAATTCACCTAAGTTCAACACTAATACATCTAAACCCAACCCATTTTCCAAATCCAAGAATAAATCTAACTTATATTACTCTTATTATGGGGGGAATGATCATGAAGAGTCTAGGTTTTTAAAAATAATGCAATCCCTAGAAGATGTCGTTAGGAAACACAAGATTTTTATCTCCACTTCTTCTCCATAAATGAGTATGGGAAAGCACTTAATATTGTCAGGAGATCATAGTTACCTATTTTATATAATTGGGTTCCATATTCTAGTGCTTCACACCATATGAATTCTTTCAAAGAATCCTTTATGTCTCTTGGTATGATTTCTACTTCTAACATTGATGTTGGAGATTCTTCCTAAATTTTTGTTAAGGGGAAGGGTGACATACAACTAGATGGTGGCCACATCAATGATGAATTATATGTTCTAGACATTACCACCAATCTACTTTCAATTTATCAAATTTGTTATTTTGGTTTAGGTAAGACAGTGAATTTTCCACCATAGGGTGCTAAAGTTTGAGCTTTGTTAGGGCCATACACACTTATTGCATAGGATGTTGTTGATCACAATTCTTGACTCTAGTATTTTGAGGGTTTTGATGATACTCTTCCTTTAAAGATATGTTTAGTTTTTCATGCAAATTCTAAGACTAAATTTTAGCATGATAAATTTAGACACCTAAATTATAGATATTTGAAGAGTTGAGCACTCATAGTATGGTAGAGTATTTTCCTACAATTTCATGTCTTGATGGAGTTTGCCCTAGTTGTGCATTGGTGAAATAATACCAAGATCCCTTTCCTAAGGGTATGTCCACAAAAGCTTCTTCACCACTTGAGATTGTGCATAGTGATTTGATGGTCTTTTCTACTCTTTTTAATGGAACTAAATATACACTTACATTTATTGATAATTTCTTGATGTGTACTTGGGTTTATTTTTTCAAGTACAAGAGTGATGGATTTTCTCACTTCAAAGTCTTTAAGGCTTTGGTCGAGAAACAATCATCAATTTGGATCAAGAAGATTCATATAGATAATGAGGGGAGTACTTAAATTGAGAGTTCTCTAATTTTTTAGTATCCCATGGTATTGTTCACTAGAATTCTATTGCACATACTCTATAATAGAATGGTTTAGTAGAAAGAAAGAACTAAGCTCTGAAGGAGATGTATAATTGCATGATGCATTCATGAGATTTACATCATATCTATTGGGTAGAGCCATTTAATTATGTGAAATACATTCAAAATTACACACCACACTGATCACTTGGGAATATGAGTCTAGAAGAGGCTTGGTCTAGAGCCACACCTGATGTCTCATTTTTTTGAGTCTTTAGGAGCCTTGCTTGGGTGTTTGTACCAAAGAAGAAAAGGAAAGAATTAGATAAAAAGAGTAAGCCTTTGATTTTTTTAGGGTATTATAAGGACAATAGCTTATAATATTTTAGATCATGATACTCATAATGTTCATTTTTAACACATGTATAGTTTGATGAGCACTTCACATCTCATGACTCTTCATCTTCTTCCATGTCTTATTCTTCTTATTTCAATGATTCACCTCCTTTCAAGGATTCATTATTTGAGGAGATAGTTTAGGAGGTTATCGAGGATGAGGATATTGTTCACACTAATGTTACCACTATGATTAGGTGGGATCATACTATAGTTTCTGAGGTATCATCTTTCATTTAGGATCTTTCACCTATTCGACATCATTATGCACATTTTATGGGTACTACAATTTTGTGTTAGGCAGTATATGGGGATCCATAATCTTTTTTCCAAGCTCATGGGATACATGAGTGAGATGATGTGATAAAAAATGAGTATTCTTCATTAATGAAGAATCACACTTGGGATTTGTTCACTCTTCTTAAAGGAAGAAAGTTGTTTAGGTGTAATTGGATTGACCACACCAAGTATGTAGCTAATGGGTCCATTGAAAAGTATAAAGAACATCTTGATATAAAGGGATTATCATAGGTTGAAGGTATTGACTACTCTAAGATTTTTTTACCTACTACCAAGATTGATTCTTTTCACCTTGTACTTTCTTTACTGCATTATAGGGTTGGCTTGTACATCAGATGGATGTTGAGAGTGCTTTATTACATGGAGACTTACATGAGGAAATCTATATGGAGAAACCTACTAGTTTTTTTCATGATTATTCTCTTGTTTTTTGACTTAAGATTTTTATTTATAGTTTTAAATAGGCCCCTTGAGCTTAGTATGAGAAGATGGATTCATTTCTTCTTTCCACTAGCTTTGTTCACTACCAATATGATCCCATAATATATATTTAGTGTATTGGGGAGGACATTGTTATTATAGTCTTGTATGTTGATGATCTGCTTCTCATAGGCAACTCCTCATCTTAGATTTAGACTATTCAATAGGCATTTTAAACATATTTTGACATGATAGATCTTAGCCTTTTGTATTTCTTCCTTGGTTTATAGATTTAACAATCAAATACAAAGATTTATTTGAGTTAGTATAAGTATACCCTTGATCTTATTTAGAATTTTGGCATGGATGATTGCAAGCTAATTCCTTCTCTTTTTTAGTTTAGAGTGATTCTCACTACCTCTTGTACTACTCCACTTTGTGATCTTACATTATATAGGTAGATGGTTGGGAGTCTCATGTATTTGACCCATAATTTTCCCTACATTTCATTTGCAATTGGGCTTGTATCTAGGTTTGCACATGACCCTCATGATAGTCATTAGTAGGCTTACAAGAGAATTTTATGATATTTATGAGACACTACTCATTTTGGATAACACTACACCAGGGGTTTTAATCACTTGGTTAGATACAATGATTTAGATTGGGTAGGTTCTCTTGATGAAAGGTGTTTCACTTCTAGATACATATTTTGTCTTGGTTATTCACTTATTACTTGGTTGTACAAGAATCAATAGGCTATTACACTTTCATCTATAGAGGTTGAGTATAGGTCAATAGTTACATTGAGTCAGTAGATTCTTTGGTTTTGTCAGTTGTTGATAGAATTTGGCTTGATGCAAGATTCACCCATTGTACTTTGGTGTGATAACCAAAGTGAAATTCATATATATCATAACCTATTTGAGAATTATTAGACCAAAAACATTGAGGTACATATGCACTTCATTCATCAACACATTTAGGATGGTATTCTTAGCTTGGATTACATTCTAACTCAACAATAGGTTATCGATATCTTCACAAAGCATTTTATATCACCTCATTTCCTTGAGTTGCATTGCATACTTGGGGTTTCAAAATTTATCCTTGGGGGGTGTTCATGAGGACATATTAATTATTCATTTCATGGATAGGTATTGTACATGAGTACCTTATCAGGTCTAATTACTGTGACTCATACTGTGGATATGCCACTATTTCTTTATTTGGATTTTGTTGGCCCCTAGCTTCACTTGAGGGGGGTGTTAGATTATGTATTTCATGCATTTATCACATTTTATAGTGCATTATATATTTATTTCATCATTTAGTGAGTTTGTGTTATGTGAATATTTATCCCACATTGGATAGTTAGGCTAGTTCTATGTTTTGCCTTGCCTATTTATGCAAGATCTTTTATTTATACTAGAATATCATTTTTATGAATAACACTTAATTTGATTTGATTTGCAATCAATTGTTTATAGATTTATGTGTGATGTTCTTGGAGTTATCACTTATGAATCTTAGGTTGAAATGATTATTCACCATTTCTAACATATTCTTTCCTACTTCTGCATACTACTATCTACAACATCCCTAAGCCCAATTTTCAAACATTTCAAAGCTTAAGCACATTCAAGGCATCGAATAATTCTCTCATTATAAAATTCACTTAACTTGCATTAAGCACTGGGTGGGAGAACTACATCAGGCTTGATCCCTCTTCAGAGTATTGGTATGTAGGAAACTTTCTACACATTGGTGTGTTGAGGATGTCCAGTGCATCCTACTAACACATAAAATTATTTTTCATGACATACATTTAAGGAGGACTAGGTTTTGCACATTAAATCAAGTTTTTAAAGCACAACATAAAGCTCTAGGTTTCATGCACACAGGCACATGTCATACAAACATAGGCACAAGTACTCCTAGAAAATGGGAATAATCTTATAAAAGGGACATTAGTGCCACATTGAGGAAACTACACACATATGGTGCTACTATATATAATGGGCACTACTATTTAGTAAGTAGATAAACACTAGAATCCTATTGATGACATAGATAACTATCTAGATCTCAACTTTCAAAACCTAGATCATCTATGATAGTCAATTTTTAGAGATAAGTCTCTATTTATTCTTATTTAATGTTATTATTAGAAAGTAAAACAAAGTCAAAGGTCATAATAAATCAATACTCAATTATTTCAATTTTATTTAACTAATTTAGGCATCTCATCCCTTTAATCTAAACATAAGATTTTCATTGTAAAACCTTAAAAGGTTAAATCACTCTTCTCTATTTGTAGCTCCTCTTTTATCATGGTAGACATTTCTTTCTCTACTCTTTTCCTTGCTATCATTATATTGTATGTGGCTTCTTATTTCCCAAAAGTCTTAAAAGGCTCTTCTCATTTTTCTACTTCTTCTTATACTGTACTTTCACATTGACTACAATCACATATTAGTTTAAAAATATGATACTTTACAATCCCCATAGGGGCTTTCTTGATTGCTACACTATTAGCCTGATTTTCACAAAGATTGGGTTCCTCAAAGTCTTAATCATTTCACCTAATCCTCAGAAAAATGCTCAATTTTTAGTATGATAGTCATTATTTCTATTTTTATTCACTTGTCATACTCTTTTCATTAGCTCTAGGTTGATTGAATTTTCATTATTTCTCCTCTTCCTTCACTTCTATGTCACATGAGTGACATTTTTTCTCTCCATTCTTTTTAAATATCTTGTGTAAGATTATTCTTTTCCACATTTAAATAATGTAATTGAAATATATATATTTGATTAAAAGAGCCTATATATTTATAAAACAAGATATGGTATAATTCTAATCATACAAAAAATTGGGTGAAGAATTCACACCCCATGACTAAAATCACATCGAGGGTAAAAAAACCCCTTAGGACATGTCAAAAAATGACCACACCCACAAAATATTATGTCACATCAATAATTTATTAAAAAAATAGATAAATCAAGGTATAAATAACAATAAAAAGAATAATTAAGTAGTAAAAATAAACATGTAAGTCAGGGGAGGCATAAGAGATGATGACCCTGAGGCTTGTCACCCCATCCTCCCGAGGTAGGAGGATCCTCGTCAATAGGTAAGGGATCAAAACTAGTGTTTTGTTGAGCTTCCAAAGTCTCATTTTGATTTATTTAAAGGTAAATTACTATATTTATGTGTGAGAATTCACCTTGGGGAGGAAGATCCCAACTTCTAATATCACCTTCCTAAGATGGGGGAGGAGATCCCCAACACCTACCTTCACCTTCAAATTTGGATGAGCCACTTAGGCCACCATGATAAGGAGAATACCAATGAGGTGGTAAGCATTGTAGACACCTAAATATGGCCATCAATAACCTCCAACTAGGCTTTTGACTAATTTCTACCCAAAATGCACAATTTGGCCTAAAAACAATAAAACAAGTTAAATGATGTGAAATTGACATATTCAAGTGCTGATTTTGGCTAGAGTATCATTAAATGGGGTAATGCAATTTGTGGGCCAACTACCTTTGATCAGATCATTTTGAGTCAAAATGCCAATTTTGCACCTAGGTGCTCTAGATTGATCTTTCCTATCAAATCTCTTACACGAGACATGTGCCTTTGTTATTTTCTATTGGTAATATCATAAATGGGAATATGGTTCAAACGCATCTAACATTAACTTCTAATTCCAATCCAGTGAAATTTTGGACCAATAACAAGACATTCTAATCAATTTGAGTAATTTGTGCACAAAGTGATTAAACATGCTTAAGATATAATTAACCCAAATCAAGGCCTAATTAATAATTTTATAGAAATTTGTTGAATAATTTGCTTTGGAAATGAATATTGAATATTTGCATCACTAGGTGACCTCATTTCTTGGGAAGACATCCCTAGGCCATAAATGCCACAAATATCAGGATGCATGCCCTCCATGCTTCATCAATACCTTCCATGATGCCCTCCATGCCTCTTATTTTCCCCTTATTCCAATTCCATGATGAGGATAACTTAAAACTTAATTCCAAAAATTAAATTAATCCTCAACCACACATCTCAATCTCAGGATGGATGGTTTAGGTTGATTCTAGACATTCTAAAAAATATATAAATAAAAGGCCTCAACACATGAATTTTAAGACATGATTATGAAAATTTATAATGTATAATTGATTAAAAAGCTTTAATAAATTAATGTTACCATGCCAAATTTATTCCAAGTTAAGACACAAAGCCATAGGTGCCCAAGAGAAGAGGAGATAGCCAAGCCTCCTTTGATGAAGACTTCATGAGCACAAACTAAGAAAGACACTACAACAAGCATTTTTCAGCATTCAAGGAAGGTAAAAGAGGATTTATTTTGAATTTTAGTTGTGTGTTTTATTCATGTTTGTTAACTAACCCTTCCCTAGTGTCTAGGCCTAGAGATGTTATGCTAGTTTAGTGTGTTTCTTTTATTTTGTTTTCATTTTGAAACTAACACCATACTAACCATCCTCTCTTGAGTCAAATTCATAGATTCACAACCATCATGGAGAGTGAATCCTATGTTTGGTTTTGGACCACTGTCGATGTTTCCCATGCCCTCATCCCCAAGGGTGAAGGATGTCATTGGGGTTTTGAAGGTTTTTGGCTGATTATGAATGGAGTATTTCCCTAGTGATAGAGCAAATGTTAGAGGTAGTTAAGCTCTAGATGGTCATTGTCTATTTGGATTTGTATATGAAGAGTAACACTATAGAGAACAATAATTTTTTTATAAATATAAAAATTAGATTCCAACTCTTCATGATTAAAACAAGCATAGTTTCTAGCTTTCTAGATTTGAAACAAAATGTCAACTTGAAATATCTGCCAAAAGTAATTATATTTTGTAGGAAACAAAGCTAAGTCCACCAAGAGATCCATTTTCCATATAAATAATTTAGGATAAAAGGGCTAGAAAATGGAATGTATCTAGCGCCATGTAGGTTGTGCATGTAGTCAAAACTAAAAAAGGTGCTTAATAGTCTATGATTGCTTACAAGCTAGGTAGATGGGGTTAGACAAATGCAGATACTAGATTGAATCATAATTTATCCTCTTTTATAATATATCCTTCATTATTGGAATTTCACATAAATTAAAAATATTAAGGTAATCAATAGTTCTCATAAACATTCCTTCTAGATCTTTTTCATAGCTCAAAGACATGCTATATAACCCTTATTTGTTGCATAGATTTTTGTCACAACTTTCAATCTCATGAGGGACTTCAAAAGGCCCATTCTGAACAATATCCATGGTTTATATTTCCTCATTATTCACTTGATTTTATTTTTCACATATAATTCCTTCAACCACACTCACCTCATGTGCATTGATGTGAACTTCAACCACCTCTATTGTTTTATTCATGGAAACTTGATTTTTTTTCTTTGTTGTCCTCAACATTACTTCCTTAAAAAAGAGAAAATAAGTATTTCCCATATTATCCAAGGATAATTCGGCCTCTTGCACTTATGGGATACCAATTTTCTCCCCATCATCCATTAATGGGTCTCCTTTTGGTAAAAAATTTATTACTTCCACATCCTCTTCTATGAAGCTTTTTTCCTCTATGGTATACTCAATTTTTTCTCTCTTTGATGTTATTGAAAAAAATTTGGGATTTTAAATTTAATATCTCTCTCTCCAACTATTTTTCATGGTAATATTCTTATTTTCACTCATATTTTTATCCTTGATATTTCTTAGAATAATTTTGAACTAATCACATGGCAAATTCTCTCTCTTATTGCTTTACAACATGCTTAAGTATCAAGAATCTGACCTTATTCCACCATTAATATTATAATATTGGGTGAAAAACATGACCCATAAACTTGGAAACTATATGTTCCAAACTTCTCACATTATTCATTCCTTTATTTTGTCAATTCTCTTGGAGATCTTTCCAATAGACAACTTTACTTCCACACAACCTTTTTCTTATAATCTTTACCCTCATGAGTTTTTATACATTCTCCTCTTCAAATAAATTATCTATAAAAACTATCAATTTCATGAGATATTTTTACCACAAAAATAAATAACATTTCAAGTGGGATTACCTCTTTCTTTCATCTTGACCTCTACTGGTCTTTTATCTTTTCTAAGGGCTTCTCATCTTGGTTCTATGAGATTATTTTTATTAATAGGTCTCTTTCCTTTACTTAATGGTTTTAGTTACAAAGAATAAAACCTTTATTTTAAGGATAAAAATCCCATCATATTTTAATTATTCATATTCACTCACAAATGGAACATCTTCTCAATTTGTGCATCCTCCATCATATCCAATCTTACTTGGATTTCATTCAACATTTGTACTAGGTATTTTTATCCTAGTGTTATTAATATTATGCACCATATTTCCTCCAAAAATAGGATTATATTTCATAACATATAAATAATTTAATTAGGATTTTATTTCACAACTTAAATAGTTTTTTACAAGATTCTCTCACTTTATTTACATTTTCAAGATTTCTCACACAATTATAACAAATTTATCCTCCTTCTGACTGATATATAGATGAACCTCACTTTGAGGTGTTGTATAAGGTTATATTAAGAATCGATAAACAAAAATAATGGCATGATGAAATTATCATAAATAATTGTGCCATGAACCTAATCAGGTTAGCAAATGCTCTCATCTAGATGGCCTTTGAATCATGTAGAAGAACACTATCAATGATGTTAGGCCTTCAAAGTGGATTTTTTTTTCCTTAGATGTGGAAAAGAAAGAGAAGGCCATGAATTTTAAGTTTTAGTAACTAACCAAGTGCATAGAGATAGATGAGCCATCCATCTTGGATGGTGTTGACACATCGAACCTCTTAGAGGTTGACAAGGTATGCATGCTAGTGGAGTAAATGATCTTGAGTTTGAAGGTAGATCTAGTGCAAGAAGAAGAGGAAGACCCATACACCATGATAAAAAGGGAGATAGTTTTAAATATTGAAAAGGTGGAAGACCTCTTCAAATTTTTTTAAGAAGGAACAAATATAGCCTATGCCATTCTCTGTAGTTTCTCGAACCAAGTGTTAGTCATAGATACGTGCCTCAAGCAGACAAAGGGGGAGAAAAAGGAGATAATGGTATATGTATACACTAAAAGTAGGTCAAAGTTCACTTAGATAATGGGTAAGGTTAATTACTTAAGCAAAGAGATCAAAGAGAAGGAAAAAAACTTAGAAGCACTCTTTCATGCTTTTTAGACCAAGGCCTGTGAACAAGGGGAAATCTTGGATGGAGGAGTGACAAAAGCTAAGGCAAATCTTGAGGCCTTTAGAAAGGAATTAGAGAATATATATGTGCTCATGCTTAGAACCACCTCTATGGAGATAGATAGTGACACTAAAGAAATCAAGCTTACTATCAATGGATTTGAAGAATTTAGTGACGAGTTAAAGGAGAGTGTGCCCAAATTTTGCACACCAAAAACTTTGAAAGACTAGTCTAAGGGTGGACTGGCAATTTTATATGGGGTAATGTTGGGCCATATTTTACATAAGTATGGATCCATACCAACTTATTATATATCTCAATGTGAGGTAATAACTTGGTATGATTTCCATTTTGGTATCTTTTGCACCAGCTAGAGGAATCATCACAGACCTAACACTAGCTAGCAGGTGGTTAAATGGTGCCTAGTTTTTCAAGGCATCTTCTTGAGTTCCTACATGTGGAAACCATAGAATAAAGGGTGAAAGATGATGGAGATGATAGAATGATCAACCAAGACTCTATCTCAACACCTGGTGTGTGCCCTCCACCTTGGCATGAAGATGCTCCTATTTTCTATAAAGTCAAGCTCGACCCAATGAACTAAGAGAGAGGTGAAGTAATGTAGAAAAGCTCTACAGAATTGACTCTAGATATGGATTACATTAGCATGGACACCACTATATATCCATTTTATTTAATCTTAAGATTGATTTTGAGCCCTTAGGGAGATAATTAGTTAGTGAATCTTATACATTTCCTTATGTACTCTATTTTATACAATATGAATTATACTCTATATTTGAGGCTTTAAGTATATGAAGAAGAATGGTTACCATGATACATGGTGTCCTTTGATTCAATATCTTTCACTTCCTTATTGAGTTGTGAAATTACTATTAATATTTATAATGATGTAATTTTAATATATGAATGTTTTGTTATGTGAATTTTTGGTCTTGGTCATTAATGGCATCCCTGTGTAAAAGATGATGTCGTCATCATACTTTGCTAAAATAGTCTGTGTAAGAAAATTCATGTGCCCAAACTTTGATGTCCTTGAAATAAGCACAAGATATAGTATGAAATTGATATAAGGCATTTCGTTGACCCCTCAAAGTGTTGAATGATGCTAATCTTAGTAACATAAAGGCTTGCACCCTTGAGATCATAAAAACATCCCAATATAGGCTTATGTTCCTATGACTAGAATTAGTTCCCCAAATAGGATTTACACTTACAGACCAATAAACTTCACCCAAAAATGGATTACACCAATGAATCTTCAAAAATCCTTTGCTAAATGACCAAGTTTATATATGATGCATTATGCCACATAACAACTATCCCAATACGAGACCTAGTTCTTTCTCTGTTACACTTTGAGTGATCTCATAAGGCTTATGGCTTATGTGAATTGGTGCCAGTGCAGTTGAGTGATAAATGTTGAGCACTATGGGAATATACTACATTTGTGCCCAATTTTAATAAGTCTAGAATTGACTTGAATAATAAATGAGTGCTTAACCCCATAAATAAATAAATTAAAATCCCAATTAAACTACAACACCATGCAATGAATTGGAATCATATATTGGGAAACTATTGTTTACATCAAACACACAAACCATTTATATGCCCTTGTATAATTGATGTTCCATCAGCGTTAACACATACCAACTTTGTAGCTATTGCATAATCATCCATCCTAGCTTTATCTTTCAATTTTGATACAACCAATTTATGAATATTTTCTACATTGTATTTTTCTACCATTTTATGAACTGCTAGTAGATGAGGTTTCCTTGAATAGTTTTAAAAAGTATAAACATGCATGCAAACCCAGGCTGTATTGTCAATTTTTATAAACTAATCAATGGATAGTGAGATGAACAATGAATTTTGAACTTTTTATTTCAAATCTTCCTTCTCAACCAATGCTTAAAAAAATTCCATTTCCCATGCATTACTATCTGACCAATGTGATTGTGGAATATCCAAAAATCTATTATGTTGAAACAAAATCTTATAATCTAAAAAATCAAAAATAGGCCTACCTTTTATTTTGAATGTGGTATAAAATAGAGAACTGTATATATTTTGCCTTTAGATGGGACTGCATGACTTTTCCAAAATTTGCTTCAATTGTTCCCCCTTTCTCAACAAGATGTTTTTGATATTTCTTATCATTTTCATCCTTACGTGCATATCTTACATGCATGCATTCTTCTACATTTTTACACCTGTGTGTTTTTGTTATCAATCCATCTAAGTGTTTCACTATCATACATACTTTTCTACAATCTTTCTCAATCATGTCCAATTTTAGTTGCATTTTGTGTTACTTTCCTAGTTTCTAGCTACATATTGTACATATGCATTCTGTTAGAGTGTCATCAACATTTTCAAGATCTATAAGTTATATGAAGGGAAATTTTGTTGCCTAGTCCACCTTAAAGGACCTTACAATTGCCCATCTACTTCTCTTCCTTTACAAATATTTTTGAGTGGAGGTTTCAGATAACTTTGAGTCTGGTGAGAACCATCAATCTTTTCTACCACTTGAGTGTCATTATAATTGTCATAAAAAACTATAGAAGCATCTTCAAGTGGTGGCATGTCATCATCAAAAAAATCTCCAAGGGTTGACATGTTATTCTGGTTGGTTTTTTTTGGTGAGATATTAGTGGGTATTTTTTCATATAAAATTATTTTAATATTATAAAATAGTTAAATTTAAATTTATGACAAACTAAAAAAATAATAAATATTTGTATTTTGAGTGCATTATGATTATGTGGGATTATTGGTTGGCTCTTTAAAATAAGATAATATGCATGATTTTTCTCATAATTGGCCTATCCTTTTACCATTCACACCATATGCCATGATGGTCAAGGATGGAACACTTCAGTTCTATCATCTAGTTATGTCATTTGGTTAAAGAGTATATGCTACAGATTGGTTATGCCATTTGGTGGCAACACCTTTTTGTATTTTGGATCTATCATTTAGAACTTTTATTTGGCACTATTATTTAATATTATCATTTGATACTTCTATTTGACACTACCATTCAATATTATTAGAAGATATTTTCATTCGACACTATCGTTTTGTTCCTCTATTCGACACTATCATTCAGAGTTGTGGTCCTCTGGTTCTAGTTTTTCTTATTGACTTGTTTGATATCATGGGGTGGTGGTACTATATATATGTAGCAAATTGGAGTGTAATATTATATATTATTTTAAAGGGTTATAAATTTGACTACCAAAAAAATTTATATCCCTATAATTTTGATGATCTAGTCCAATTTTCCAACCCTAAAAAATCACCAAAACTAAAATCCAAAAATTGGAATATTCATCACTAAAATTTACCATGTTGTGGTTGGCATTATTATTTTAGATTTTTTAATGGAGTTATCTATTGTTGTTATTGCTATTATTGGTAATGTTCTTGGTTGTTGTTATTTTTATGTTGGGGAAATGGGTTCGAGTATATACCCAAGTTATGGTTGTTCTTAGGAGCATGGGTGTCTCTTTTGATCTCTCTATTCTAAAAATGTTCTCAATCATATGTCTAAGTTGGATACATCATCTTATATAATGTACTCTAACATGATGGTTCTCACAAAATTCATTTTCCTTATACCAATTGATAAAGAGATGTTTTTGTCATAACCCATTGATTTCTTTTCTAAGTTTTGGTGTAGGCCATTCTTCAATAACCTAAATCTCTTCTAGATCAACATAGACCCCTTCCTCATTCACAACATACCTAAGGTACTAAATTTTTGTCATCTTAAATGTGCATTTGTCAAGATTTTCATACAACTTGTGCTCTTGAAGAGTTTAAAGCACCTTACGAACATGTTGCAAATGTTCCTTGCTTATTCTGCTATAGATGAGTATGTCATCTAGGTAGATGACCATGAATGAGTTGGTGAATGGTCACAAGATCTCATCCATCATCCTCATGAAGGTTTTAGGTGTGTTAGTTAAGCCAAAAGGTATAACCAACCATTTAAAGAGCCCTTCCTTAGATTTGAATGCAGTCTTCTAGACATCAGTGGGATTGATGGGAATTTGGTGATAGCCAGATTTGAGATTAATTTTGGTAAAGAACTTTACACCATGGAGTTGGTCTAGTAGGTCATCAATCCTGGGGAGAGGGTAACAAGTCTTCATAGTGATTTTATTCAGGGCTCGAAAGTCAATATAAAGCCTCCATGTTCCATCTTTATTTAGTGTTAGGACAATTGGGCTGCCACAAGGTAAAGATCTTGGCATGATGTGACCCTTTTGGATCAATTATTGAATCTTTCTTTTTATCTCATCATTTTATAAAATTGATCTGCGATACATAGGACTATTAGGCAAAGATGATCTTGGGATCAAATCGATAGAATGTTTTACCTGGCAATGTAGTGGAACTCTTATGGGTGAATTGAATAAGTCATCATATTCTCTTGTGATTTGTCCCATATGCTTTTGTTTTTGTGTTGATTATGTAGTCAAGACTACAACATTGGCCTTCTTGGATTTCTATGCTCTGACCACCATGAGAATGAATTGCTTTATCTTTTCCACCAATCTCTTACATTGCTTGCCACTGATTAGGGAGAAAGATGTGGGAGGTGGTACCTCCAATACTCTGTAGCACCATGTTCCAAGAGTGAGGGTGATTCTTTGGGTTCATGATTAATAGATGCCATTTTTATCATACATGAATGGCTTACCAAGGAGTACATAACAAACATCTAGATTGACCACATCACACAAGACTTCATCTTGAAAAGGTTTTATTTCATATGAAAGAAGACATTGATGGGTGACATGTAGGTCTCTCCCTAGGCTCAACCATCCAATACTATATGGATTTGGGTGAGGCTTCATGGATAGATTTAGAATTTTCACAAATTTAAAAGAGATTAAATTAGTTTTACTCCCACTATCAAGAATGAAATGCAGAGGCTTACCTTTTACCCATAATTTGGAGTGAATCAATCTTTCCTTGTCATCTAGCCTTTCCTCATGGGTCTGTGATGAAGTGATGATGGTGTCAGGCTTATCATCTACAATCTCTTCTTCATCCTCTTTGAATATAGTTTGTGTATGAGATAGAGTAGTATATGTCGAGTATTATGACTTAAAAAGTAGTGACTTGATGGCTCAACATTCTTTGTTAGAGTGAGTTCCAATTTTGTGGTAATCACACTATTTTTCAGCCTTCCCCTTCTGGGGTTTCTTATCTTGAAACTCCTTTTGCTTCCAATTTTGGCCTCATGTTTGACTTTCTTTATCACTTTTCCATTTTAAAGGTTGACTCTTTGTATTCCTTCTACCATGCTTTTGCTCAATCTTCATTGTGAACTTGTATACATCACTGAGGGTTTCCAAATTAAAGAGTTCCATTTCCCCCTATATGTACCATTATATTCCACCATGATATTTGAGAGTCTTATGTTTCTCACTTTCTTGGATGCCTAATCTTGTAGACAAAGAATGAAAAATGTCTATGTAATCTTGAATAGATTGGTCTTTACCTTGATGAAGTTATTGCCACTGTATGTACAAATCATCATACACTCCAATGGGATAATATTATTCCTTTATCACTTCCATGAAATCATCCCAAGTAGGTTCCACCTCAAGGCCAATGTCATCTATTCTTTCAAAAGAGCAAAAGTGATTTTTTTTCCATCAGTGAATTTATTTATAGAGAAGTAGGAAGATAATTGATCCAACATATTTTCTACTACATCAGCATTGATTTTACCTTCAAATGTAGGAATATAAAAATTCACCTAAACCTTGAAGGGTGTTGGGGCATTGAAAGGATGTTCCATGGATGAGGAGCTAGGAAGTGCGGATGAGGAACTAGGAAGTGCAAATGAGGAGCAAGAATTTCCCATTGGGAATTATTGGAGAATTTGGGCAAATTGTTGCAACATCTATGCTTGTTGCTATTGGAGGGATTCATTCACCATTTCCTTGAAAGGATCAGATGTCTCAGTGTCATCCACCATTTAAAGTCATTTAGAGTGAATAGGTGGATAGTTTGGAAGCTCTATTGTTTTCCACCCAAGCTTCATATAGCCTGAGCTTATCCTCAAGATCATACACTCTCAAGATAAATTGCTCTGATACCACTGATCCAAAACTTATAAGTTTTGGTTGAAAAATATTTCAAGAACATAAAAATAATATAGTAATAATGAATTCTCTAAAAAGAGATGTTCTATTACTCAAGATCACAATACAACTATATGCTTATCTCTGGGAAGAGATGTTTGATTTCCATTTTGGGTTATATCTTCATTTATACACATTTTGAAAGCATGGGGAAGATGTGGAAGATCACCAATCTCAAGTTATATTAAGTGGTTCAAATTCCATGATTTAAAACAATATAAATTTCAAGGAATTACTATTTTTAGAAACTTACTATTTTTAGACTGCACTACTAAAATTAAAACTTGGGGCACTTCCATTGGGTTTTTATAGGTCAAAATACATCAATAAAAGATTAATTACATCTCACCAAATTATCCTTATTCTTATCTTTCCAACGGTTCAAATGGTGAGTCAATTGGAGTTACAGTGCAAAAGTTATGGCTCCTAGAAGTTTCATCATCAATTGGGGTGGAACCGTCACCCAAATTATCACCTGGATTGTTGCTTGGATCAACATGGGTGTCTCTTTTGATCTCTATATTATAAATTTTTTTATCACTCAGATGTCTAAGTTGGATACATCATCTTATATAATTTCCTCTAACATGATGGTACTTAAAAAATTCATTTTACTTGTACCAATTGATAAAAGGAATATCTTTAAAAAAATGGCTTTGGATATGCCAACTGATCATATTTGCTTGAACCAATCTTTAGAATACAAAATCAATAGGTTTACCAAGGTCACTAAATTATCAAGAAATGGGTGGTCTTCTCCTTGGAGGAGGGGTTTGCAATTAGTTTTGATTTTTTGGTAGTTGGTTTTGTGGAGGTCCTAATTGAATATATGGAGGAAGTGGTTGTTAAGTGGGTAGTGGTATGTAGACAACTGATGTTTGCACCATATGAACATGGTATGATTTGATAACCCCATTAACAATAACATTTTATTATGGTTCTATGGTTTAGGTCTGTTGTTGTTGTTTTGAGGTGGTGTTAAAGCTGGTATTTGAGTTTGATTCTGATTATGATTGTAGCCTTGATTCTAGTTTTGGTTTTGATTATGGTTCTAGCCTTTATTCTAGTTTTGGTTCTGATTGGAATAGGATAGCTTGATTATGTATTTGTTAGCAAGGACCTTCTCAATATGGATTCCTTTTTTTATGGCCTCTTCAAATGTATGGGCATATTATAGATCAAGATTTTAGGGTATTTCACTATGTAAGCTCCTTCTAAACATTACAACCAATTGTTTATCTATTATATTATGTGTATATCAACTTGTTAGGGCTCTCCAACATTATAAGTATGTAATGAATATTTCACCAGTCTTCTATTTATTTTATCCTAGATCCATAATAGTACTTTGATGCTCGAGATTGTATGAAAATTGATGTGAAAACTTCTCTAAGATATCATCAAAGTTAGGTAAAGAGTTATTTGGTAATTTCAACACCATTCCAAGGCTTGTCTAATTAGGCTTATTGGAAAGAGTAAATTAAAGTAAATATCACTATAGGCCACTCATTTATAGACAAAAAATAATTCATTTAAATTCTCTCTAGGGTCACTTGTACTAGTGCCCCAACTAAATTATATGCTACACTGATGAAAACTATGCTCAAAACTATAACTAGTAGTTGAGGTCTAATTGGTACTATAATATGATACACACCAATGATATTGTCTATGGGGTGTGTATCTTTTGTATTAGTGTGATAAGATGTTGGTGGTGGATGTGCCTAATACATATATTGAACACTTGAAGTGCCTCCTGTCTCATCAGTTGTATGTGATCCGGGCAACATTCTAGGTGATAATTTGGGTGATGGTTCTACCTTAATTGGTGGTAGGACTTCCAGGAGCCATAACTTTTGCACCGTAGCTCCAATCAACCCACCGTTTGAATAGTTAAAAAGATAAGAATGAGGAGAATGCAATGAGATGGCATGGATCTCCATTTAATGGATTTTGACCCCAAAAACTTAATGAAAGTGCCCCAAATTTCAATTTTAGTAGTGCAGTCTAAAAGTAGCAATTCCTCAAATTTTGTATTGTTGTAAATCATGGAAGTCAAACCAATTAATTGTTAGGTTGTGGAGCTAAAAGATACATAGAGATGAAAATAGAGGAGTTGTTGAGTTGTAGAGCAATCGATGTTGATAGACCAACTGGCGTTGGTCATATCCAGTGTATAGAGCAACCGGCATCGGTCAGAGGTCGATCGACGTCAGTCATCTCCAGATAAACAGGGACTGACGTCGGTCGCCTATGCGATTCCAAAATTGCTAGTTGACAAATAGTTAGTTTAATGAACCAGTTGTTTACATGTAAAAGACTAATTTTAGCCTTGAGTCTGTGTTTCTAATTATTGTAATTAGAGGTCTAATTATTATTTGCATGGGATCTATATAATAGACTCATGGGGCTGTATTGTAATCAAGGACAAGGAAGAGATCCTTCCAATTGTAAGATCTAGGTTTGTAGGTGTGTAAAACCAAGTTGATCTGTAGGTTGTTGCAAGATCAGGTTAGATATACATGGTAAGTAAGATCATTTGATTTGTAGGTTGTTGCAAGTTCAAGGGAGATCTACTTGAAGTACTTTGAGTACTTGTGTACTGGCAGTATTGTTACTGACTGGTGGAGGTGAACAACAACTTTGTGTTTGAGTTGTTTGTTGTGATCATAATTGAGAGAGAGAACTCTTGAAGGAGAATTAGGGAGCCTAGAGGTGTGGGAAGAGGGTGGCATCTTCTTTATTGTATTTTCTTTCTGGATGAGTTAAATACAAGATTGTATTGTCTCTCAAATTTTGTGTTGTTTCTGATTTCTAGTTACTTGTTACTTCTGGTTAAATTCCATGTTTAGCTACTTATACAAAGTAATCAATTGTGCTCCTAATCTTAACAAAGTGGTATTAGAGCTATTTGTTATTCTAGATCCTGACAAAGTGGTATCAGAGCCAGGTTGTAGGGAGCAGGTTAGTGTTTGATTACAGGTCACTCTCAGGGGTTTTTGATTGAGTGGGAGTAAAGCAATGATAGAAGAAAGTAAGCTAAGAATGGAGAAGTTTAATAGCAAGAATTATCAATTATGGAAGATGCAGATAGAAGATTATCTATATCAGAAAGATTTGTATTTACCGTTGGGTGGGGTTACAAGCAAGCCCACGGATATGAAAGATGAAGAATGGAAGGTTCTTGATCAGAAGGCTCTGAGATTTATAAGGTTGAGACTGGCATCATCTGTGATTTCCAACTTATCACAGGCTAAGACAATGATAGAGTTAATGGGATCTTTGGAAATTTTATATGAAAAACTCTTAGCTTTGAATAAGGTATTTCTTATGAAACAATTATTTAATTTTCAAATGTTGGAAGGTGGATCTGTACACAGTCATCTTAGTGATTTTCGTGGTTTGGTAAACCAGTTAGTTTTAGTCAATATAGTTTTTGATGATGAAATTAAGGCTCTCTTAATCTTATGCTCATTACCTAAAAGTTGGGATAGTTTGGTAATGGCAGTTAGCAATACTGCATCTGCTTCAAATATCTTAAAAGTTGATGATGTTGTTAGTGTAATCTTAAATGAATAAATTCATAGGAAAAACACAAGTGAATCATCAAGGAATGCTTTAAGTGTTGAAATCAGGGGAAGACAAAGAGAGAAGATCAAGCAAGGGTGATCAAGATCAAAGATAGGCAGGAGATCCAAATCCAGGTATGGCAGAATTATCTACTAGAATTTTGGAAAGGTAGGGCACATAAATAAAAATTGTAGGTTGGTTGAAGATCAGCATGAAGGAAATGAAGAAGTAGATGTTGTAGATATTGTTACACAAGATGCTCTTGTATGTTCCTTGGATAAAGTGGAATTTTGGGTGTTAGATTTTGGTGCCTCTTTCCATGCAACCCCAAATAGAGCATCTTTTCATGATTATGTCCAAGGGGACTTTGGAGAGATTTATTTAGGGGATGGTAAGCCTTGTCAAATGGTTGGCAAAGGGAAAGTGCAACTGAAATTGTAGATGGGCAACACATGGGTGTTGAAGGAGGTCATGCATGTCCCAGTCCTGAAGCAGAACTTGATTTTTGTTGAAAAGTTGGGTGATGAGGGATGCCCAATAACTCTCACAGCGGACTCTTGGAAAGTTTCCAAGGGTGCACTTGTTTTAGCAAGAGGTAAGAAAGTAGGTACTCTTTATCTATCTACTTGTATTATTGATTCTCCTTCTGGTTTATCTACTTTATTTGTAGATTCAAAGAAGTGGCTTCTTAGGCTTGGTCACATGAATAAGAAGGGGATGCATGTTCTTGATTCAAAGGGTAAGAGTTCAGATTCGAAAAGCATAGATCAAGATTTTTGTAAGCAACAAAAGAAAGTGAGGTTTCTTGAAACACATGCTACAAGAAAGGATCAGATTTACTGGACAAAGAGGATATCTAATGGTTTTGACAAGAACAAGAAAGCCTTGGTGTTCAAGGAGAAGATGACAGACAGAGATCAGTCACAGGGGCTAAATAATTCTGAGTAGGGTAGTTTGGATAGGGTTTTAATCCAAGGTAATATCGTAGGTAAAAAGTCATCACTCATAGGAAAACATAGTTACTGACGTCAGTCAGGTGGAACTGATGTCGAACAGGTAGGTACCGATGTCGATCATGTGCAGATCAAAGTTGGTGGTGTCGGGTAGGTGGTGATTGATGTCAACTAGAAAATGGATTTTGGGTAGACAATAAGCTGTCAAGGGGTTTCAAATGCCCATGAGGAGGACTAAAAGTGTAAGTAAGCCTCAAATTCCTTATTCCCCTTTTTTAGACTACTTGTTGCTGACTGATGGTCAAGAACCAGAAAGTTTTAAAGAAGCAGAGTAGGTAAAATCTAGGAAATAGTGGGAGCATGGCATGAATGAGGAAGTTGATTCCTTGGATGAGAACCAAATAGTAGATTTGGTAGAGTTGCTAGTTGAAGAGAAAGTACTAAAAGATGAATGGATTCCCAACTTAAAAAAGAGAGAGAATAGACACGTGAGACGAAAGGCCAGGGTATATGGTCTTGAGTAGGCTGCAGGACAATGGAGGTTTAACCATTATGTTTTTTTTACCAGGTTGGATAATATTAGCTACATTATCCTGTTACTATATGTTATGTGTATGCTTATTGCAGGGTCACACATGCAGGGAGTTTCTGAGCTAAAGGTAAAGTTAGTTCAGAGGTATGCCATGAAGAATTTGGGAGCAGCAAGATTCTTTGGCATGAGTATTCCTAGAGACAAGGAAGATCACAAGTTGATGTTATCTCAGGATGATTGTGAATAAGGTAGTGGCAAGGTTTAAGATGCAGGATGCAGAACTGGTTAGCACACCTATGGATGGATAGTTCACAAAATAGTGTCCCAATTCACATGATGAGGTTAAGTACATGTGTACTAGACCTGATGTTGCCCAAGCAATGGGTGTTGTCAGCGAGTTCATGGCCATTCGGGAAAGAAGCACTGGAAAGTAGTTTAGTAGATTCTCAGGTATCTGAGAGGGACCAGCAGCAAGTTAACATGCTATGCAAGGTCAAGCACTTTGGATGTGGTAGGGGACTTAGATGATAGGTGTAGCACCATAGGTTGTGTGGTGGTTGGTCTTCAAGATTGATCTTGAAGAGGGATACAAGCTAGGAAACAAATTAGATGATGTATAGATATAGGTACAAGTGCAGCTATTTATCTCCAAGTAGGAGATTGTTAGGTTGTGGAGCTAAAAGCTTCATAGGGATGCAAATGGAGGAGTTGCTGAGTTGTAGAGCAACTAACATCGGCAGGCCAATTGATGTCAGTCATATCTAGTGTACAGAGCAACCAACATCGGTCAGAGATCAGCTAATGTCTGTCATCTCTAGATAGATAGGGACCAACGTCGGTCACCTGTGCAGTTCCAGAACTGCTAGTTGACGAATAGTTAGTTGAATGAATCAATTGTTTGCATGTAAAAGACTAATTTTAGTCTTGAGTCTATGTTTCTAATTATTATAATTAGAGGTCTAATTATTGTTTGCATGGGATCTATATAATAGACTCATGGGGCTGTATTGTAATCAAGGACAAGGAAGAGATCCTTCCAATTATAAGATCTAGTTTTACAGGTGTGCAAAACTAAGTTGATCTGTAAGTTGTTGCAAGATCAAGTTAGATCTACATGGTAAGTAAGATCATTTGATTTGCAAGTTGTTGCAAGTTCAAGGGAGATCTACTTGAAGTACTTTGAGTACTTGTGTACTGGCAATATTGTTACTGACTGGTGGAGGTGAACAACAACTCTGTGTTTGAGTTATTTATTGTGACTATAATTGAGAGAGAGAACTCTTGAAGGAGAATTACTGGGATCCCTAGAGGTGTGGGAAGCCTTTGAGGTGTGGGAAGAGTGTGGCATCTTCTTTATTGTATTTTCTTTCTGGATGAGTTGAATACAAGATTGTATTGTCTCTCAAATTTTGTGTTGTTTCTAATTTCTAGTTACTTGTTACTTCTGGTTAAATTCTGTGTTTAGTTGCTTATACAAAGTAATCAATTGTGCTCCTAATCCTAACAAAGTGGTATCAGAGCTGTTTGTTGTTCTAGATCCTGACAAAGTGGTATCAAAGCCAGGTTGCAGGGAGTAGGTTAGTGTTTGATTACAGGTCACTCTCAGGGGTTTTTGATTGAGTGGGAGTAAAGCAATGGTAGAAGAAAGTAAGCTAAGAATGGAGAAGTTTAACATCAAGAATTATCAATTATGGAGGATGCAGATAGAAGATTATCTATATCAGAAAGATATGTACTTACCATTGGGTGGGGTTGTAAGCAAGCCCATAGATATGAAAGATGAAGAATGGAAGGTTCTTGATCGAAAGGCTTTGGGATCTATAAGGTTAAGCCTATCATTGTCTGTGATTTCCAACTTATCACAGGCTAAGACAATGGTAGATTTAATGGGATCTTTGGCAAATTTATATGAAAAACCCTCAGCTTTGAATAAGGTATTTCTTATGAAGCAATTATTTAATTTGCAAATGTTGGAAGGTGGATCTGTACACAGTCATCTTAGTGATTTACATGGTTTGGTAAACCAGTTAGTTTTAGTCAATATAGTTTTTGATGATGAAATTAAGGCTCTCTTAATCTTATGCTCATTACTTGAAAGTTGGGATAGTTTGGTAATGGCAGTTAGCAATACTGCGTCTGCTTCAAATATCTTAAAAGTTGATGATGTTGTTAGTGTAATCTTAAATGAAGAAATTCGCAAGAAAAGCACAAGTGAATCATCAGGGAATGCTTTAAGTGTTGAAATCAGGGGAAGGCAAAGAGAGAAGATCAAGCAAGGGAGATCAAGGTCAAAGATAGGCAGGAGATCCAAATCCAGGTATGGTAGAATTATCTGCTAGAATTGTGGAAAGGCAGGGCACATAAAGAAAAATTGTAGGTTGGTTGAAGATCAGCATGAAGGAAATGAAGAAGCAGATGTTGTAGATATTGTTGCATAGGATGCTCTTGTATGTTCCTTGGATAAAGTGGAATCTTGGGTGTTAGATTTTGGTGCCTCTTTCCATGCAACCCCAAATAGAGCATCTTTTCATGATTATGTCCAAGGGGACTTTGGAGAGATTTATTTAGGGGATGGTAAGCCTTGTCAAATGGTTGGCAAAGGGAAAGTGCAGCTGAAATTACAGATGGGCGACACATGGGTGTTAAAAGAGGTCATGCATGTCCCAGTCCTGAAGTGGAACTTGATTTCTATTGGAAAGTTGGGTGATGAGGGATGCACAGTAACTCTCATAGCATACTCTTAGAAAGTTTCCAAGGGTGCACTTGTTTTAGCAAGAGGTAAGAAAGTAGGTACTCTTTATCTATCTACTTGTATTACTGATTCTCCTTTTGGTTGATCTACTTCAGCTGTAGATTTGAAGATGTGGCTTTGTAGGCTTGATCACATGAATAAGAAGGGGATGCATGTTATTGAGTCAAAGGGTAAGAGTTCAGATTCAAAAAGCATAGATCAAGATTTTTGTAAGCAACAAAAGAAAGTGAGGTTTCTTGAAACACATGCTACAATAAAGGATTGGGTCTATTACACAAAGAGGAAATTTGATGGTTTTGACAAGAACAGGAAAGCCTTGGTGTTCAAGGAGAAGATGACAGATAAAGATCAGTCATAGGGGCTAAATAATTTTGAGTAGGGCAGTTTGGATAGGGTTTTGATCCAAGGTAAGCTCGTGGGTAAAAAGTCATCACTCACAGGAAAACACAGTTACTGACATCAGTCAGGTGGAACCAACATCGAACAGGTAGGTACCAACATCAGTCATGTACAGATCAAAGTTGGTGGTGTCAGGGAGGTGGCAATTGATGTCAGTCAGGGAACTAGTGTCTGCAACTAGGTGGACACCGATGTCAGTCAGAGAATCGGCATCGGCGATCAGGTGGGATTGACATCGGTCGGGTGTAGACCAGGGTCGACCATAAAATGGATTTTGGGTGGACAACAAGCTGTCAAGGGGTCTCAAATGCCCATGAGGAGGACTAAAAGTGTAAGTAAGCCTCAAATTCATTATTCCCCTTCTTTAGACTACTTGTTGCTCACTGATGGTCAAGAACCAGGAAGTTTTAAAGAAGCAGAGTAGGTAGAATCCAGGAAATAGTGGGAGCATGGCATGAATGAGAAAGTTTATTTCTTGGATGAGAACCAAATGGTAGATTTGGTGGAGTTGCTAGCTGAAGAGAAATCACTAAAAGATGAATGGATTCCTAGGTTAAAGAAGAGAGAGAATGGACACGTGAGACAGAAGGCCAGGGTATATGGTCTTGAGCAGGCTGCAAGACAATGGAGGTTTAACCATTGTGTTTTCTTTACCAAGTTGGATAATATTAGCTACATTATCCTGTTACTATATGCTGTGTGTATGCTTGTTGTAGGGTCACACATGCAGGGAGTTTCTGAGCTAAAGGTAAAGTTAGTTCAGAGGTATGTCATAAAGAATCTGGGAGCAACAAGATTATTTAGCATGAGTATTCCTAGAGATAGGGAAGATCATAGGTTGATGTTGTCTCAGGATGATTATGTGAATAAGGTAGTGGCAAGGTTTAAGATGTGGGATACAGAACCAGCTAGCACACCTATGGATGGAAAATTCACAGAATAGTGTCCCAATTCACATGATGAGGTTAAGTACATGTGTACTAAACCTAATGTTGCCCAAGCAGTGGGTGTTGTCAGTGAGTTCATGGCGAATTCAGGAAAGAAGCACAAGAAAGTAGTTCAGTGGATTCTCAGGTATCTGAGAGGGACCAGCAGCAGGTTAACATGCTATGCAAGGTCAAGCACTTTAGATGTGGCAGGGGACTTGGATGATAGGTGTAGCACCACAGGTTGTGTGGTGGTTGGTCTCCAAGATTGATCTTGAAGAGGGATACAAGCTAGGAAACAAATTAGATGATGTATAGGTATAGGTACAGGTGTAACTATTTATCTCTAAGTGGGAGATTGTTAGGTTGTGGAGCTAAAAGCTTCATTGTGATGCAAACAAAGGAGTTGTTGAGTTATAGAGCAACTGACATTGGCAGGCCAACTGACATCAGTCATATCTAGTGTACAAAGAAACTGGCATCGATTAGAGATTAGCTGACGTCAGTCATCTCTAGAGAGACAAGGACCGACGTCAGTCACCTGTGTGGTTCTAGAACTACTAGTTGATGAATAATTAGTTTAACGAACCAATTGTTTGCATGTAAAAGACTAATTTTAGTCTTGAGTCTACATTTCTAATTATTATAATTAGAGGTCTAATTATTTTTTGCATGGGATCTATATAATAGACTCATGGGGTTGTATTGTAATTAAGGACAAGGAAGAGATCCTTCCAATTGTAAGATCTAGGTTTGCAGGTGTGCAAAACTAGGTTGATCTACAGGTTGTTGCAAGATCAGGTTAGATCTACATGGTAAGATCATTTGATTTGTAGGTTGTTGCAAGTTCAATGGAGATCTACTTGAAGTACTTTGAGTACTTGTGTACTGATAGTATTGTTACTGACTAGTGGAGGTGAACAACAACTCTATATTTGAGTTGTTTATTGTGACTGTAATTGAGAAAAACTCTTGAAGGAGAATTACTGGGAGCCCTAGAGGTGTGGGAAGCCTTTGAGGTGTGGGAAGAGTGTGGCATCTTCTTTATTTTATTTTCTTTTTGGATGAGTTGAATACAAGATTGTATTGTCTCTCAAATTCTGTGTTGTTTTTGATTTCTAGTTACTTGTTACTTCTCGTTAAATTCTGTGTTTGGTTGCTTATACAAAGTAATCAATTGTGCTCCTAATCCTAACAAAGTGGTATCAGAGCTATTTGTTGTTCTAGATCTTGACATTAATCTCTTGATATTGGTGACCTTACACATCCTCATCCTACCTTAAAAATGTGTATAAATGAAGATGTAAACTGAAATGGAAATCAAACATCTCCTCTTAGAGATAAGCATATGTTTGGATCTACAAATTTTTATGAATAAAACATCTCTTCTCAGAGATATCATTATTGTTATTATATTTTTATTGTTTCTTGAATTATCTTTCAACTAAATCTTATAATTTTTAGATCATTGGTATCAGAGTGGTTTGTCTTTAAAGTGTATGATCCTGAGGATGAGGTTAGATTACAGGAAGCTTGGGTGAAAAATAAAACCAGTAGACTATCCACCTATTCATTCCAAACAACTTCAAATGGTGGACAACACTGAGACATCTGATCCTTTCAAGGAAATGTTGAATGAATCCCTCTAGCAACAAAAAGCATAAAAACTACAATAATTCACCCAAATTCTCTAACAAATTCTAATGGGAAATTATGGATCTTCATCTACAACCCCACATCCTTTTAGTGCCCCAACACCCTTCAAGGTTTAGGTGAATTTTGATATCCCTACATTTGAAGGCAAAATAAATTTTGATGTAGTAGAAAATTGGTTAGATTAATTGTCATCTTATTTTTTTGTAAATAAATTCATCGATAATGAGATCACTTTTGCTCTTTTGAAAGAATCATTGCCTATCAAAAATTGGTGGGAAGTGTACAAAAAGAGATTCAATGCAGATGATATTGGCCTTGAGGTAGAACCTACTTGGGATGATTTCATAGAAGTTGTAAAGGAAGAATACTACCCCATTGGAGTATATGATGATTTATATATAGAGTGGCAACAACTTCACCAAGGTAAGGAATAGTCTGTTCAAGATTACACTAACATTTTTCAATCTCTATCTGTGAGATTAGTCATCCAAGAAAGTGAGAAACATAAAGCTCTCAAATATAGTGGTGGACTATAATGGTATATATGGGGATAAATGGAACTCTTCAATTTAGAAACCCTTAGTGAGGTGAACAAGTTTACAGTGAAGATTGAGCAAAAGCATGCAAGAATAAATACAAAGAGTTAGCCTTCAAAATGAAAAAGTGATAAATAAGGTCAAACATGAGGCCAAAATTGGAATCAAAAGGAAGGAAAGACTTCACAAATCTAGAACTCACTCCAAAGAATAATGTCAAGCCATCAAGTCCCTACTTTCTAAGTCACAATCCTCAACATCTACTATTCTGCCTCATATACAACCCATAGTTAAAGAGGATGAAGAAGAGATTATAGATGTTGAGCTTGATGCCATAGTTGCTTCATCATAGACCCATGAGGAGCAACTAAATGACAAAGAAAGGTTGTTTCATTATAATTTATGGGTGAAAGGTAAGTCTTTGCATTTCATTCTTGATAGTGGGAGTCAAAAGAATTTAATCTCTGCTAATGTTGTGAAAATCCTAAATTTGTCTATGAAGCCTCACCCAAAACCATATAGTATTGGATGGTTGAGTCTAGGGAGAAACCTTCATGTCACCCACCAATGTCTTCTCTCATATGCAATAAAACCTTTCCAAGATGAGGTCTTATGTGATGTGGTCAATCTAGATGTTTGCAATGTACTCTTTGGTTAGCCATTCATGTGTGATCAATATGGCATATATGAATCAAGAACTTGAAAGATCACCCTCACTCTTAGAACATGACACTACAGGGTACCAGAGGTATCACCTTCCACATCTCTCTCTCTGATTAGTGCCAAGAAATTTGTTCTCTTGGTGGTTTCATGAATCCAAAAGGGTTGATGTTGCAACCTTGAATACAAAAAAAATAAAACAATAGAAGCCAATAAATAACAAATTGAAGTTCATGACCTTCCATCCATAGATTAATGGTTAGATAGAATGGTGAACAATCAGGCCCTACACAACTCTAATAAGTACAACTCCATAAAGCATAGTCCATTCCAAATATGCATCAAGAATCAAATCAAAACAAAACTACCACACTTGATGACAAATATTGATGCAATTGGGACCATTACTTCTTAAGGAGGAAGGAATGATTTTGGTAACATTCCAAGTGATAATTCAGGGGATGGTTCTACCCCAATTGGTGGCAGGACTTATGAGAGCCATAACTTTTACATCGTAGCTCCAATCGACTCATCGTTTGAACCATTGGAAAGATAAGAATGAGGAGAATGTGATGAGATGGAATGAGATTTTATTAATGTATTTTTAACCCTAGAAACCCAATGGAAGTTACACAAATTTAAATTTTAGTAGTGCAGTCTAAAAATAGTAAGTTTCTAAAAATAGTAATTCATCAAATTTTGTATTATTGTAAATCATAGAAGTCAAACCACTTAATCTCCCTCAAGATTGGTTACCTTCCACATCCTCCTCCTACCTTTAAAATGTGTATAAATGAAGATATAACCTGAAATGGAAATCAGATAGCTCTTCTCAGAGATAAGCATATGTTTGGATCTGTAAAATTTTATGAATAAAACATTTCTTCTTAGGGATAGCATTATTGTTATCGTGTTGTTCTTGCTTCTTGAATTATCTTTCAACCAAATATTCTGAGTTTTGGATCATTATTTTTTGAAAATGAATTTAAAAATATTTTCAATGTCTTAGCTATTATTTATTGAACTTTAGGTGCCTCTATGGGTGTACCCACATTAATGATGTTAGCCTGTATCAAATCTTGTATCTTATGTTTCAATATGATACATCTATTTTTAGTATGGCCTCATTCCCTATAATAGTCATAGAATACATTAGAATCATAGATATTTAGAAGAGGCCATGTCATATCAACCTCTATGATTAGAGGGAGAGATATGACATTACATTCTAGGATCTTTTGTAAAACACGTGCCTATGATTTTGGAAGGTTAGTAGAAACTCTCCAGGGAAGAGTTGATAAAACCAAATGAGGAGGTGAATCTAAATTTGTATTAACTATGGCATTTGGATCACTCTTGTTTTTATAAGCCCATACTTTGTATGGAGGATTATTATAAATCTTAGTAGTTGACTCTGATCCACTTGTATATTTTAATTTGCCTATAGAGAGAAGCTTGATTTTCTTTTATTTCACTGTGTCACATAAACTTCTGATGGTTAGAAACTTCTTGAACAATATATATTCATTTAATGTTGGTAGTAAACTATGTTTTAATATGTCTTAGATATCTCTATCTTCCATGTGGCTAGTCATCTTTGCCAATATAGTTTTATATCACAAGACATTTGGTAATGGTAAGCTCATTATATTTTTACTTCAGTTGTGTTACTTGAGCATATGATATCTTATCACTGATGTTAATTAAAAAGTGTGATAAAAACATATCTTCTAATGGATTCAATGTGGTGATAGACTAATTTAGAAGATCATAGAACCAATATAATGTATAGTCCCTTATAGTGCATGGGAACAATTTAGTAAAGAGCTAATCATTGGATATGTAGTCCAAACATGCTACATGAAAATCTTGTAGATGGTGCTCTGGGTCACCCTTACCATCATACAATGTAAGCTTAGGTGTCATGAATCTAGATGGTAAAGGATTTGTCACTATGTGATGTGCCGAAGGTGTATGCAAAATAACATGAGAATCTAAGGCACGTGATGGCCTAGTAATAGCCTACTCAAGATGTAACACCTTAGCCTACAGAGAATGAATCTTATGCATAAGGGATTTTACATCTAGAGAGGAGGAACTAGCCATAGGAGGTGTTTCCATTATTGAAGGTTGTCTAATTAAAATAAGTTGTTGTACAAGATGATTTTCCCCTAACGTAGGTGTAACAATATTGTTATTTGGGGTTGTAAAATATTTACCATTATTTTATTTTTTTAATTTCCATTAGGGATTGAAAAATATGTACATGATCATGGGGTTGTTCTAGAATTCTATCCCTGAAACTCTATAAAATCTCATCCTTATTGACAATAATATTTTCATTTTTAAGTGGGGGGAGAGTGTCTTGATACCCATTTTGTGTATTATTTTGATCTTTATTGTATTACTCATCTTGATGATTTGGATATGAAAGAGTGTTAGGCACAACTTTGCTATGTGTAGATGCATATACATAATGAATACTATCATATTCTAAAAACTTTGTACAATAATTTGATTTTCCAATAATGTGATCTTTTCACTTAATAACTTATTTTGATTCTATAATTCTGATATTAGTTTTCTCATACCAATAATTTGATCCCTTAGAGTCTCAAAAGTGTAAACCTTGGTGCTTTTGATTGAATATGTAGGCACACGCCCTATAAGGGAGAGGTGGAGGCATGGATAGGTTGAGTATGGGCATTAGTAATAATAGTATAGGCTATGTCATCTCATGGAGGAGTGATAGTATGAACCTGATTAGAGGGAAATTAGTTATCACTCTCATTGAGATGAGGAGGAGGAGATTCTTTCCTATGTATAAAATGACATTGAAACTTGAAACATGATTTTTAGGGTATTAAATTTATGGATTGAGTCCAATAAACTATATCATAATTGATCCTCTATGTATGTAAGGATTTTTTTCTTAATCAAATTACACTTAAGAAAACAATAAAATGCTAGAGATAGAATGAAATATGACATACATTTTAACTAATAGAAAGCATCATGCACATATGTGTTTATGTCATCTTTGAATTCATCCCAAATGAAAATAAACAATCATGCAAATAAAGCTAGAAAACTTTGTATTAAAAAGTGATAAACTTCATTTGTCATTATTATCATGATTATATGAAATAAAAATCATAAAATATATGGATCTAAAATATAAGTGTGGGTCTTAGAAGGATTGAGACATAAACCCTATGGTTATCTAAGGTTAGGGTTTGTGAAATATTTAAAGTAAGTTGGGTTCACCAAATGTTTTAACCATTTAGGACTTAGTGTTTGTAAATCCTTTGTTATTAAGGGTAATGAGTATAGTAAATCTAGGTAGAAATATGCAATAAATTCAACCACTGATTTGTAATAGAATTAACTTAATTTGACCTTTCTAAAAATAGAAATAAATAATATAAATAAATACTTAGCTGGAAATATGTCTAAAATAAGAGATCTAGAGGCTATAAACTAGACAGAGGTTGGTCTAAGTATTGTAAATATGATCCAGGTGTCAAAACCCTTCCATTAGGGGGAATTTAAATATAAAATGCTCCTTGGAAGAGAATCCCCAAACGATGGAAAATGACATATGAAAAAAATGTAAATAATTTAATAGATGACATCATCCCTTTGAGATGATCTCATCTAAAATAAAAAATATATATTTTTAATTATATAAAACTTACTAAATCTTGTAAATTAACTCACTTTGGTTAATACTGACCCTAGTTATTTGATTACATCTCTTTTTTTTAGAAAGTGTAAATATATTTTATTTTTTTCCAAAAAAACATTTTATCATTAAATTTACATTTTCCATTTACAATTAATAAAAAATCCAAAAATCCCAATAATCTAGGGAGGATCTTCTTTACACATTATATGGAATTTATAAAATTATTATGAATTATATAAAATAGTTTTAATTTAGAAAGTCATTTTTTTCCTAATTTGAAAATATGCATAATGAAAATCATGATTTAAAATTTTTTAAGCTTTTATTGTAGGTATAATTTAGCTAGATGCTTGTTCAGGTTTGCATTTCCAGTTGGGTTAGGAGTGTGCATCTCAAAAAACCATGTTTTCATCTTCCTTATTCATTTGATGATGCTACTTGAAGACTTAACATCATGATATAGGGCTATGGGTTCTTAATCTAGTGTTGGAATTTTATTACATTCCTTTTATGTTCCCAAGAATGGAAAATGGGAAACATACTTCGACATCTATAATATTCTAGATTTATGAACCAAAGGATGGTAAAGCAGACTTTAAACAATCTCATTAGTGTCATGTAAAGATATTTATATGAAATTGATATTTATTGGTGTATTCTACCTAAAATGTATTTGTCAATAAGGTATTACGGTGAGATGGCTAGATTGATATGATTTTTTATTCCTCTTCTAAGATAAGGTTACAAAGAATGATGTGAATAGCCTCCTTAAGACAAGGAATAAATTTTAGCATAATTATTTGTTTATTCCCCAATATTTTTCATAAAAGTATAATATTTTACATTAATTCCATAAAACACTAATCCACACCCATGAAATCTTAGGTTCCCCAATGAGGAACTATGAAACTTATAATTGGAAATTTTTTGGGGTGGCGATATCTTATCTAACATAGAATGATCTATGATTAGCCAAATATTTATGAAGAAGAAAATAATTGGTTTTAATGAATAAGAAAACAACTATTTATACACATACCTCTACCTTCCATTGGCAATCTACAATTACCACTCAGACTCAACACATAAAATAGACTCAAACACAACCATTTAAATCTCATCTTATTTTATTTTTTTTCCAGCTGAGAGCTCTTAGGTTATATTTTAATCCTCCCTCTATCTGTGCCTTCCTCTCTCTACATATTTTAAACCTACTCTACATCCTCCTAAAATTTATTATCCCCCTTAGGCATTACATTCACCCATGGTTACAATGACTATCAAGAGACATCATAAAAGATTAACAAAATATGAGAAGGTAATTCACTATGCGATGCTCATTCTAAGACCTAGTCAAGTTTATAGAATTCACCTTCTACTTATAGGGATGTAATTAGGCCTTTTAGAATGTTCTTTGTGTATAGGTAAGACCCCTATTGGTTTTCAACAAAATGCTAAACAAAAATTGAAATATAATAGACCTAATTTGATCTAGCTTTAAGGATTACCACATCATAAGAGTAGTAAAGTGGTTTGACCTAGATGAACTTTATAGGCACCAAAAACATGTTTTAAAATGTAGAGGTCCTCGATGGGCTTGTGTATGCTTATTTCACCTATACGGAGAACTAAACTTATAACAAAACTATTCTGGATTTTACTTACCATAGGTAGATTATTGACATAACATGCCAAGCTCAAGACTTGATCAGAATTACTTTAGGGATAACATTATCCAATTCCATTAAATAAAAACTAAGATTAAAATGATTTATAAAATGAATTAGATGATAATGAAATTCAATAATCAAAAACACATGAACACTTGCACAACACACAACAAAACTAAAGAAAAAACATAAGATAAGCAAACACTATTTTTTAAGTTTTAAAGCATCAAGTGGGATCACATATTTATTTTCTATCACTTTAGGGGTTCTTGAAACAAAATAAATAAATAAGTTATATTAATGTATATGAATGTACAGTGTAGGTCATTAGAATGATAAAGTATAACTAGTAACTATATCTAGTCTGGGTCATAAGAGAGAGCTTCAACATATTTAAAAAGTAAGAGTTTACAAGCAAGAAGATAAAATCTAAATACAAAAAAAGGAATATTCTAATTGTTATAAAACAAAATACTTTTGGAGATTATTAGGATTCTAACCAAGATCTCATGACTCTTATCTTTTCCCAACTAGTGTGCCAAATGTTATAAGGTTTACAAAGATAGTTTATCAAAAACAAGGAACTGGCTTTTCAACATGATTATGGTTCTTTGTTTCTCTATAATCCAAAAGTTGAATGAGTTATTCTCTAAATTTTTGCATTTGAATTTTCACTGAACTATCTACAAGAACAATAAATATTATTATTTGGATAATGGATATAAAATAGTATTTACAAGGATAATTTTAATAAATATTATTTACAAGGAAATTTTATTATTATTATATTTATTTAGAAATAAAAATTATAATAATAAAATGTGAGTTGGAAATATATAATCATTTTCTCACATAATAAATTAAATTGTGTAATTTTTAGAAACTTAAAACCATGTTAGAATTTTGAGAGAAAAATCTCAAGGAATATCTTAGAAATATAGAAAGTACAGCGAATAAATCTTTTTATGAGTCATCATATAAATATGTGGTCCCACTTAATCTATGTAGTTAAGTGATTTTATTTTTATTTAAATAATTTGTGAAATAAAAATAAATTAATTGTTTTATGATTTCTTACAAGGCCCATTTTACATCTAAATGTGTCCTAATGTTAGATAATAACACCCTAGTGATATGTGGTGATAGTGTCCATTTTTTGGTGGTAGTTTCCTCTATGTAGAACTATTCTGAGTTTATGGGTGCACCTATGTCTTGGTCTATCAAGTCTATTCTTGTACACATGAGTTATGGATCTCTATCAATGACCTATTTTGACTAATTTTATGTGTAAACCCTAATCCTCCAATTGTTAGGGAATCTAGTTGACATAAGCAGTAAAGTGTGTTGTTAAAGGGGTAGGTTAGACATCCTAAACACCTCATTGTGATGATATTTGCCTACATACCAATACTTTGAAGAGGGATCAAGTCTGATGTAGTTTTCTTCACCTAAGTATTGGTGCAATTAAAACTAGTATGAATGTTGACTGAGTGATTTGAATGTGCTTTGAGACTAGAAACCTAATTAATCTAAGCTTAGGAGTGTTATAGATGGTTATATTTAGAAGTAGGGTAGAATATGGATTGATAAATTTGAATAGACACAACTTATCCTGAGTTTGTATGTGTAATTTACATCTCATTTCCATCTAGTGGTTAGAGGAATAAAATTCATGTATATATATTATTTTGGTGCTTGTGTGGGTCTCAAAACAAGTGTAGGATAACCCCAGGTAGTCTTAAATTTGAAAATATGTTTTTTGGTAGAAAAAGAGGGAAAGGACAAAAACACCAAAATTGGAAACTATGGCACTACTATCCCTATTATGGTGATAGTGTCTAGATGGTAGAACATGAGGCACTAAGGGTCATGATGTCAAGATGAGGGTTTGGGACTACTTTAGGGATGTTTAGGGATGCATATGGCCCACACAAAGGTTTGATAAGTGTGAAAATAAACCTTGATATAAGTATTGGGATAATTTAGGGATAGGTGGTATCAATTAACACTCTTGGCACTCAAGTGTAATTTTTAGGTGATTACAAGTTGATTTAGGGGCTTGAAAAAATGTAATTCTTATAAGCATTTTTGAAATTTTAGGCTTAGTCCCCATTAAGTCAGAAAAGGTTATGGTGCATTTGGACAAGTCTGAGGTTAGAGTATTAGGTGAATTAATCAATGCCACATGTAATTAGAGATATAGCCTAAAGTCTAATAGTTTAGAGGTATACAAGTTATAAAAATCATTGATGCATATGGAATGATATTTAGTAGAGATTGGCCTAAATATTTAAATGGATACATGGCCATTAAGTTATCTCACATTTGGTTACCTTGATGGGGTATATCCAACCAAATAAGAGTGGATAGAGATCCAAGGATGAAGCACATGATAACATAATATAATGCAGTCAATGAAAAGGTCAACCTAGTGAATTCTAATTTTGAGATGTACATATTGGAAATAAAGCCTACTAAAATCAAGATTTATGATGACATTGAGTTGCCTAGGTTATGGTCATTATATGTGGATGTAGCTCACTCTAAACAAGGTTATATAGAATGAGTCTTGATTATTTATCTCAAGGTAAGAAAAATTGACTACTTAGAGTCTATAATTTCCATGCACTAACAACTTAGTGGCATATGAGGCATTAATTAAGGGACTACAATTTTCCTTGAGGCATAAATATAAAGAACTAAAAGTATTAAATTATTCTAAGCTTGTTGTGAACCAAGTTAGAATCAAATTCCATTGAAAATTCTCATACCTTTTGAGATAAAATCATAGGGCATGGGACCTAACCAAAATGTTCAATGCATTCGATGTCATTCCCATCCTAGGGAAGAAAATTAGATTATTGACTCTTCATCCTCTACTATAAATTCATCCCATTTAGATGATACTGAATTGCAAGATTTTTCTATTGAAATAGTTCTTTATCCTTTTGCCCTAGATAATGTGATGAATTTTCAAGTCTTTGAAGATGACCAATAAATTTTTTAATTCCTTAATAATATTTGGGTGTTTGAAGCTCCTATAATAGATGAAGAGGAAAGAGATAGTCTTAGAGCTAAACTTGACAAGGATAAAATCCTCAATATCCAATGGAATCGAATCTTAAAGGGGATGATATCTATATAAAAGGCATTTTACACATTCATCATGATGCCCCAACTAAAGAAAAAAAAGTTTACAAATCAAAAGTGTCGAACCATTAACCTTGATTCCTTGGAAAGACCCCAAACCATAAATGTAGGTCCAGATGGATGGGCATAAAAATGGAGCAGCTTTGAAAGTTATTGATGAGTTATAAATATATAATTTCTTGGGCATATGGAGACCTAAAAGTATTCATACCAAAGGTAATTACTTATACCATTTCACTTAATTCAAGTAAAAAACCATTCAAATAAAGGTATAGACTTATGAATCTAATCTTTGAATTGTTAATACACAAAGAAGTTCAAAAGCTCATTTTTATTGGAATAATCTTCTTAGTTTGCCATTCTACTTGGGTGGAAAACTTAATGCCTATCCTATATAAATATGGTGAAATTAGACTATGCTTAAACTTCCAAAATCTGAACAGAGATTTAATAAAGATAATTATCCATTTATTTCCCTTGAAAAATTTATTTAGATGGTTAATGGATCCTATATGATGTCCTTTTGGGATGAATTGTCATAATATAATTAGGTTCTAGTTGTAGACGCTCCTTTTTGGCCACTTCTATGTCTAAATGGAATTTAGACCAATTTTTAATAAATAATGTAAATTAATCTTAGAAATCATTGAACATCCCAATTTCATCTACACATTGGATTTAAAAGACTAAAATTATGTTAGGGCATCCCTATTTGGGGTAATACCCTATATACAATGATAACCTCGTATAGATTCATCCCTAGTCAACTTGTAACGAAGAAAATTGATGTTTTTGATCAATTAAGTGGGGAACTTAACCAAATTCTTAAAATGACAAAAAATCCTAATGAGATTCACTTAGCTAATCAAATCCCATTAAATGCTTAAGTGAAAAATCCATGTTGAATTAATAAATATCTGATTTAAAAAAATGAATTTTCAATAAACACCAAATAATAGGAGGTCATGATGATATCATCAACCTCAAAGTCAAGAATTATAAAATATCAACATAAATGCAATAAAAATTTTAATGTTGAGCCATTACTCCATAAATGCATAATTAAAGCCATCATTAAATGCATTGGATTCCCAACCTTAACCCTATATTAACTACACATGGGTTAGAGTTAGTTCAAAACTATTAATACAAGTGTCATGATCATTCTTCAAGAAAAATTTTGTGTTCAAATAAATAATGCCAAATTATTGCTATAAATCTTCATAGCCAACACATGCCAAGAGCCAATTTCCAAGTGAACAAGAGGAGGTATTGCCCATAAATCATTAGCATCATCAAAGATCATTTGTTCATAATACCAAGTAAAACCCTTTTCTCATGCTGATTTTAAGATGGAGTCTTTTTATGAAGGTAAATGGTGTTCTTATCTTCCATTTTTAGATTTCTTTGTTTTGTTATCATTGCTCACCCTAGTACTTAGGCTTAGAATATTAGTTGTCATTGAGTTGTTTTGGTTTATCCATTAACAAGAGAAACTAATCATTGTCTTTATAATCTTATGATAAATATTGACACACCATGTGGGATGACGCACCTCACATTCATCATAAGATTACTTTGGGACCCTTAAAAATCAATAAATGCTCATCAATGACCTTTTTTAGCATTTTTTGCCTAACTTTGTCATGTTTTATGATTGACTACATAAGTAAATTTTTTTCCAATGTGTACTAGTGAATATAGAATCCACATCAGTGAAATTATTGTTAGAAAATATGAAATAACCACAAAAAAGTGTGAAATTGTCTCTCTTTTGGACTTGCTCTTTAGAACTAAGAATTCAGAGCACTATTTTATGAAATCATTAGGGTAAATTACAAATTCACCCCATAGGTTTTTCTTATTTTTTATTCCTTTTGTAAAAAATGTGAATATGAATATTAGAATAGTGAAATCATAGTCATTAATTCTGAAATTGGTCTTTTGTTTCCTACATAGTTGTGAATTTGAAGGACAAAATAGCTAAATCATAGTTAGAATTTTTGAAATTGTTGTATTCTCTTTCTATGATTTTTAGTAGCTTTATGATAGTTATGAAATTGAAGCCTAAAATTATGAAATCTATGCCTAAAATATGAAATCATTGAACTAAATAATGAAATTTCTATTCATAGTTGAAAAATTAGCTAATTGAATAAAAAAATTTGCTTATATTTTTGAAATTATTCCATGTATTTTTTAATATAGGTTTGACAGTTCTGAAATCAAAGCCTAAAATGTGAAATCAATGCCTAAAACTATGAAATCATTGAATAGATCAGCGAAAGTGTAAGACACTATTAATAAATCATTATGATGAGTTGTGAAATAGGCCAATTTTTTTGCAAAGTTGGCAAACTTAATAGCGAAATCATCCTAAAATTACAAAATCATTACTGTAAGTTCTCTTTGTTTCTTTATTATTTTATGATTTCCATTAACCTAACAATTTTATAGTTTACCTTTATTGTGTAACTATGAAATCATTCTAGAGATAAATATTCTTATGGTTTTGAGCTAATTTTATAGGTTGCCTTCACTATCTTGGCCTAATTAAACTCTTAACAAGTTTCCAAGTCTTCTCAAGTGGGGAGAACCCCATATTGCATCCTAACATCACTCCATCACATTTGAAATTTGATGTTTTAAAAAACATTGTCACACTTATGTTTAGTGTTTAAAACATTTGAAAATTTATTGTTTTTCATTTTTTTGAGGCTTTCACACATTTCAATTTTGGTGTTTAAAAATAATTGCTTCACACTTTCAATTCCACATTTTACTTTTTAGCATTATTTAGTGAAGACATGCGTATGCTCTCTCCTATTTAGGGTGACGCAAATACATGACTAAGATATTTGTTCATTGTAGCCTAGATTTCAAGTCATGTATTCTCTCCCCTCATTTTATTAAATGTGGGTGACTTAGAATCAACTTTCTTCCATTTCATTTTTTTTTAGCTTTGTGAGCAGGATTTTAGTGCCTCTTCATAAATTATTTAGGGGTGCATTAACCTAGGGTTTCATCTCCTGGTATCATACCAACCCCACTTATCTAGTGGGGTATTCAAATTGAGTGTATTATTTGGTGGGACTTTTGGTTGAGCAGTTAACTTGACTAGCTAAATAGGGTATCAAAGCATGCAACAGTTTAGACATCATAGTCTACTGAGTAATTGATAGATGGAGTGGTTGTGAAATGTACAAGACCCTTTCATAACAATATAGATAGTTTTTCATCTATATGACAAATATTTTGTTATGCCAAAGGGTTATTTGACACTTATGGATCATCTAGAAATCCAATTCAAAAAAATTAGATTGATTGACCTCACAAACTATGAATTATCCTACCAATGTCGAGTTACTTTTATTCTCTAAGTTTCATGCCATGTACAAGTTATTTAGAGATATATAAGGGATAAAAACTCTACCTTCATGTTCTTTTATTTTTTGGATTAACACTTAAATCCTCTCAAGAATCGGTATATCGATGGAAATTTGGTTGATATTATGCAAAACTTATGTCAGTTATTAAGATAGGATCATATGCTTTTATGCTTCTTATTTTATATAATGGAGTCCAAAACCATTCATGCAAACAAATAAGTTTGATACCAAAATACTTGATACGCACACATTCACACAAAGAAGTGTTATGCTAACCGAATTTGGTGAAACCATTGGCCTTAGTCCAAAGACTTGAAAACTCATTTGTGCCTTAATTTTTGAAAGATGTTGCACTTCTCATTTTAGTGTAGACCATTTATCATTTAAAATCCAAGTTTCCCAAACCAAGTTTGAAATCCATATTTCAAAGGTTAGATCTAAATACAATTGGTTTATGATTGAGTCTAACCTACAACTTGAGCTTGAGTTATTCACCATTTTGTGTTTAGATTATGTAACTTAGATCAATTTTTAGTTTGGTTTAAGACATTTGCCTAGACCAAGTTTACACCATCCATTTCATAAATATAATCTCTTTTTTAGACTAAAACTACATTTGACCTTATTTTTAAGTTTCATCTAGACTAAACTTTGCCTTTTTTCAAAATTTCACATAGACCAAGTGTGAATTTTGTTTTAAATTAGGACCCTTAGAGATAAGAGTAGTTTCATTTCCATGTCAAGAATAATTTCATTGCCTATACCTAGACCTAGTTCATCCTTCATTTAGTTTCAATATCTTGTTACATCTTGATTCCTCACTAGGAAAACTTGTTAGATTATCTATGGATATCTATAGTTACCAAATTTAAATTTGGCTATTTTTAACTAAGCTTAGATATATACTATATGGGTAGTAGGATATTGCTTATGTTACATGTTTATTTTGCTATGAGGTAGCTGTTGTGTATGAGAGTACATTGCAAACATGTTGATTTGTCATTTTAGTTATATTTTATGATGAATATATATAATGACTATCATGGTCTAACTACTTGCTTTATTGTGAGGTGAATGCAGGGATAACTCATCTCTCAGAGTGTGATTAGGAGAGAGTATCATCGAAGAGGGTGACGTAAATCGAGATGTTAAAGGATGATAGAAGAAACAATTGGTACCCTGCACACACCATAATAGTTAACATATGTTAGAATATGTAATTGAATGGATAACAAAGTGTGTTTAATGTCATTTGCATTATATAGTCACTTTAACTTGGTTTGCCAACATAGTTTAATGATTCTAGTGTGTTTTATGTATGATTATGAATGCCTTTAAAAAGTGAATTTTGTAGATTTGAGGTTATTAATTAATTGAAATATTATTGAATCCTTCCTAGCATTTGAGATGATAATTTATTTAATAAAATTATGAAATTTCAATATTATACGCTAAAATAAATAAATTAGAATTTGCCATGGAAAAAGAAATAAATCATGCTTTTAAAAAAAGAAAATTAAAATATCTTTAAAAAAAAGAGAAAGAATAATTCTTAAAAAAATAATAAAATAAAGCAAAAAGGAAAAAAATAAAAACCATCCCAAAGTTGGCAATTTGGGAGAAAAAGAGAAGTATGGTACATGAATAAAAGGAGAGAAGAGAGGCAGCAATGAAGTATGGAGCCTAGAGTAGAGAAGGAAAAGAGCAAAACATTGAGGAGAGGACTTCTAGTTAGCACCATTTTAGCTTGGACCCTTTCACAAGGTAGGTAGCATCATGAATTCCATAATGAATATATATAATCTATACTTTAATGCTGAAATCAAAACTGTATAGTAGGAAAATTTGAAGATCATTGGTATATTATGGATAACAAACTAGAACAAGTATGTACAGTGTGCCTTGCTCTATGAGATAATGAATTGAATTGGGAAAATCAATTTAAAGGGTTATGAGTATTTTATCTAAAATATAATAGTGATTTATTAATTAATAAATTACGAGTAGCGAGGTCATTAGGTTTTTGTTGAAAGATATATAAATAAAAAACCAGATTAACTTCTAGCAATGTAAACAATGATCTAAGACCCTATATATATATATATATATATATATATATATATATATATATATATATATATATATATATATATATATATATAGGGTCTTAGATCATTGTTTACATTGCTAGAAGTTAATCTGGTTTTTTATTTATATATCTTTCAACAAAAACCTAAGACCCTATAATTGATGTATATATCTTTATCTATGTTATTCTAAATCACTTATAATGAGAGATATTCCAACACACACACACACACACACACACACACACACACACACACACACACACACACACACACACATGCTACATATATATTATCACAATGTTATATGCATAATATTCATCTAGAATCAATAATCCATATATCAAAACCTATAAATAGTGATAGACAATGATCTAAAACATATTATAGAATATACTATATTTATTCATATATCTTTGAGATTATTTATGTTATAGGATATATCAGATTATAAGTAATATGTTTAGAAATGTAACTTCTTATTTTAGTAGTGATATAAAATAAGTCATTGTAGTAAAAGCTCATAATAATTGGTTCTCTTAATTTTTGTATATTTGTTATGAAAGGAAGCAATCAAGAAACTAGTAATAAGGGTGTGGTAGAAGAACCTAGTTTTTGATGTGTGTGTAATCCATATGAGTATGGAGAGATCCGCTTTGTCTTGGAAGGAATAACCTATAGATAAAAAATCACTAACAAAAGGGGTTATTAGCAAGATAGTTAGGTGGATTACCTAGCATGATCTAGATCCAAGGAGCATGAACTTGCTAGGAGGTTGTAAATCCACTCTTTGATAACAATTAGGTTAAAAGAGATAAAAGAAATATACTTGCATCTAATAACATAAAGTAATTGAAATGAAATACAAGAAGAAATAGATGCTTGGAAAGGAAACTAAAGTAAATATAGTAAAAATGGATCAATACTAATGCTAAAATAGATTGGGTTAGGTTCAAAAAATTAGATAGGGGTCTATGAATAGGTAAGGACATAGAAAGTTAGATTTGGTTGGGGGTAAGGGGTTAGAAATAACTTATTATTATTTCATGCCATAGTGACCATTGGTGGTTGGGTTGACCATCAATGGTTAGGTTGACTATCAGTGTTTGGGTAACCATCAGTGGTTATAGGTGATCGTTGGTGATTTAGGTGACCATCGATGGTTGCCTATGGATTTGGAAGGTACTCATAAAAGAGTTACAAAATGGGTTATTGATCAGACAAGGGTTTGTTAAGGGTTAAGTTAGGGGTATGGAAATCAAAAGATAGGTGCAAAAATGTCTGATGGGGGAGAGAGGTGAGAAACCAAAATAATAAAATTGAAGTATAAATATACCTGTTGCTTGCTAAATGGTTGATGGAAGGAGTAATTTTGGTAGAGTAATAATACTTTACCTTGAGAGAAATTTCTATAGAGGTTCAAATCTTTGTTATTATTGCTAAATTATTGAAAGAAGACTTGCTAAAAAGATTGAATACTTGTGTGAAAGAATGCTTGTGATGATGGATGGATCCTTTTCACCTCCTACTCTCCTCCTTTTATAGGGAAAGAGAGATGGAGGATAGAACATTCCCTAAGAGGTTGGATTGCTGATTTCAATGCTTGGGAGTTTGTTAGCAATGATCAAGGTGGATATTAAATTATGTCATGCTAGCTTCTACATAGTTATTATTTATTTAAAAATGAGGAAGACCTGACCGTTGATGGTCAACTTAACCATCGATGGTCAACTTAACCATCGATGGTCAACTTAACCATCGATGGTCAACTTAACCATCGATGGTCATGCTGACCATCAACAGTTGAGTGTTTAAAGGTAAAGGGGTCAAGGTGGGTAAAAAAGGGTTAGGTGATGGTTAAGTTAATAAGTTAGTGAGTTTAGTTAGCTAAGTAGCTAACTAAACTCAAGGTTTGATGGGTTGGGTGGTGATTTTAGAAGGGTTAGGTGGTCCCTAAGGGGTCTTGAAGCATTTTGACATCTAGAACCATTGTGTGTAGTTTTCTAGTGTCTACATTTTGCCCATTTTTATTATGTGGCTTTGAATCAACAAGCTACAAAATAAAAATATATTTCTTGGTCAAAGGTTTGGTTGCCCTGAGTATGGTAGGAGGTGTTCCCCCTCAAATTGAGAGTTGATGAGGTGAAACTAAAATTGAGTTGGGGTTTGACAAGTAGTTTATGGTGAGTCATGAGGTTTATGACAAGGGTGGTTTGTCATTTGAAGAACAAACATGCACATAAAATGTGACTAAGTATGATAGCTGAGATTACACAAAAGGCTAAGGTTGCTAATAGTTGATAAAAATAAGGTTGGTTTTAGAAGGATAAATGATAGGATAACTAGTCTATAGTGTTATTCATAGCTGATTGGGTTACTTTATAAGTCTCCTAAATAGGGTTTATGTTTTTATACGTATCCAAGGTAGGAAGTGCTCCCTTAAAAAATAAAAATGGTCTGGTTGTACACTAGGTGGTGCAAATTTTAAATGTTCAATAGGACAAGGTTAGTTGATGTGGTAAAAAATGACCAAGGCAAGGTCATCATAAAATATGCGATAGTTTAGGAAAAAAATGATCTATAACAAAGTGGACATGGTTGGGTGGTTGGTCTGAGAAGGGTAATCTCCCATAGGTTGGTTTTGGTTTGGTGGAGAAGGTCATCTCTAAAAAATGAGGCACTAAGGTGTTAGTGCCTAAATTTTTTTAAAATATTGGTTTCCTAACTGTTGACAGTTAGGGGTCCCAAAATTGACCATCGATGGTCACCTTAACCATCGATGATAAGGAGAAACCCTAAAAGGCCAGAGGATAAAAAGGGAAAAATAAAAATTATTTTCACTTTTAGCTTGTTAACTCTTGTGTTTTTTATGCATTTTGGTGATTTGTGTGAGAGGGTTGACTGAGTGTTTGGCTAACTTAGTGATTGTTAATTTATTAGAGGCATGTGTTGAGGTGATCTATTGGGATTATGGACGTAGGATGGATAAGGACATGGTCAAGCAGTAGAACATAAGCATCATCCTTGACAATGATCGAGGAATGAGGTAGGTAGTGTTTTAAATTGATGGATTTAGTAGATTTGGTTATTTTGAAGTAGAATTTGGGTAGTTTATGGTTATACTATTAGGGTTATGGGGGGTTGACCTATATTTAGGTTTTGTTTATGATTTTAAAAATTATTTGATGAAATTTGAAATTGAAGGAGTAATTAGGTTGGGTAGAGGGTAAAGAGTAGAATTAGGGTGTTTATTTGTTGAGTGTTTATTATTTTTGGTATTTTTTAGGTAGGAATGGTTAGGCATTTTACCATTGATAGTCACACATAGTGAACATCAATGATTTAACTTGATCATCTATGGTCAGACTTGATCATCGATGGTTTACTACCAAAGATAAAAGGTCACTTGACCATCGATAGTCATAGTGACCATCAATGATTGAGATAATGAACAAGTGTTCAATAAAGAACAAAGGAAATGGGTGGGGGTTTTAACATATTTTTAGCATTTAAAATGTGAAGGGTAGGCTCAATTAGGCCAAATTTAAAGTAGGAGTGGTGTGTTTAAATGGTTATGTGTTAGAATAGGTGTTTTTGTGTTTTTTGGAAAAAGAGTTAGGTGTTGGTTTGATAGGTTAGTATACGTGTTAAAATGTTTAGTAGGTGTTAAAATGTTTATGGGTGAGGGTCACTTTCACTATAGGTAATGATTTTGGGTTAGTATTGGAATAGGTTGATTTAGGTGGGTTTAAGTTGATGAAGTGGTTGATTTAGGTATAATGAATGAAGTAAATGGACATGAGTAAAGGCAATGGAAAACTAAGTGTGCATGTTAACTTTGATTTTTACAAGCATGAGATCAATTCCAAATGAGGGATTGAGTTCTTCAGATCTTTACAAAGATCCATGGAGGGATGACTAAGGATGATTGGATGCATATGGAGGAGGTCAACCTTGGAGCTATGAGACACTATCATCACTTGCCCTGAGATGTGGAAATGATTGTGGACTTCATCGAGAGATGGGATAAAACCATGAACACCTTCCTCTTGTTGACATATTTAAGTGAAGGTAGAAATCTTGTAAATTAAGGGATGAGTTTAAATTAGACAAAAAGGTGAGTTCAATCCTTGTTTAACAAAATAAAACATATAGATGCAAAGCATTGAGAGGCTCAAGTTATGGTTTGCCTTTAAGAGAGGACAAGTGATAATATTTTAAACCATACTTATGGGTTATGATGTAGGGTCCAAGCCAATTGAAAGCAAACTTTCCTCTTTTGCTTTTCTCCATGTTGGTGACATGTTGGTTTTCCTTTAGGATGAGGTCTTTGATATTGAATTCTCATTCTTTCAGGTGCTTGTTATAAGTGTGCTTGATTCACTCTTGATAGACATGAAGATGGTTAAGCACTACTAGGTGATGATCATCAAGTATCTCAAGTCATGCTATATGTTCTTAATGATACTAAATTTCAAAAATGACGTTCATAGGATCACATGGCTACCCATTTTGGGGGAGCCAATATACCATATTGAGAGTGACGAGAGGGATGAGTAGATGGAGATCCTATATGGTGAGGATCAAGACTTTTCTAGTTGGCATGCTAATAATTTTAATTATGGGACATTGTACCATAGGTCTTGATATGAGAGACATTTGATGACTATGATGATGATAGTAGTCTCCTATTTTGCATTGCCATATTTGTGTAGTGGGTGATTTTCTTATTTAACATTAGGAGTATTGGTGGAGATGTTACTTGGTAGGATAGTGATTGGGTGGGCACCAGTTTTTTAGTTCAAATATATAGGGAAATTTGGGGATTCTAAGCTCACCAGTGATATGGGATCAGTGTGGGGTTTATGCTTCATTATTGGGCCTAGAAGCATATTAGGGTTCTAAGGTTATTGGGGATACTATAGGAGGGCTACACTCAAAGGATTTTAGAGTTGGATTCATGTGGTGGAGGGGTGACTACACATTCATAGGAGCTAGAGGAGGTGTGAGGGATATTGACTGGTTCAAGGATGCTTTAGATGGCTTGGTTTTGGGGGTTGTGGTTTGGAGGCCATATGTTGGCTTTCCAAGGTGGGCCCTCTATAACTATCATACATTATCATTGTAGAGTTAGAAATGGATCTACAAAAGGAGAGAGGATGAGACTAAGCTCATCTCATTTGATAGAGTTCGTAGGTAGTACAACCTAGTATAGGGGATTCTATGTCTATTCTTGAGATACAAGAGGGAGGATTCTAAGTTTTTACTTCCTGAGCTATAGCCAAAGGAGGTGGTCCTTATTCATGAGGAGATACATATTAGAGTTAAGATCAATGATACTAGTTTTGTTTTTAGCTATACAGTATTTTACTAGGAAATTTATGCAACAATTGATTTTGGGTGGGATGATGGTGGCTGATAGGTTATGGATGTGGATCTAGATGGTGGGGGTCCATAGGTATAGGTACAAGGAGGTGGCCCTAATGCATAATTAAAAGCAAGACTATCTGCTACATAGGCATATATTATAATATTATAGGGATAGGTAGCCACATTTTAGGCTACATTTTGACATTATAGGGTCAGGTTGCCACTGTGATAGGTGAGAGATAGGACAGTACCTCACTAGGCTTGGTGACCCAAGAGAGGGACACTTGGAGATAGAGGGGAGGAGTAGTGGTATCACTAATAAGACCACTAGGTACTATCCTTATGGTGTGGTACTTGGCCATAGTGGAGGAGTTAAGGTATTATAAGGCCATAGTTTTGACATAATGCCTTGATCAGCTTTGATAGGGTGAATATAGAGCCAATTTTTTAAAAAGGGAAGTTGTGGTGACTCCAAGTTAGTGGGTTGATTTGATGTGGGATAGGTAGGCATCCCATGAGGATAGGCACCATATGGTAGTGGTAGTGAAGGTAGAGCTAGTGGTGGTGGTGTCTCAGGGGCATGATATGATATATTATGAAATAGGTGTAAATGTACATGATTTTGATACTGATCTATGTGTCGATGCATCAAGATGTACATGTTTTGAGATAAAATAGGTATTTTTTGGAAAAAGAGTTAGGTGTTGGTTTGATATGTTAGTTTAAGTGTTAAAATGTTTGGTAGGTGTTAAAATGTTTGTGGGTGAGGGTCACTTTCAAGTGCTAGAGGTAATGGTTGTGGTTTAGTATTTGAATAGGTTGATTTAAGTAAGTTTAAGTTGATAAGGTGGTTGATTTAGGTAGAATGAATGAAGTAAATGGACATTAGTAATGGTAATGGAAAACTAAGTGTCCATGTTAACTTTGATTTTTACATACACAAGATCAGATCCAGATGAGGGATCAAGTTCTTCAAATCTTTACAAAGATCCATGGAGGGATGACTAAGGATGATTAGACACACATGGAGGAAGTCAACCTTGGATATGAAAGACACTATCAACACTTGCCTTGAGATATAGTGATGATTATGGCCCTCATCAAGAGATGGGATATAGCCATGAACACCTTCCTCTTGTTGACATATTTAAGTGAAGGTAGAAATATTATAAATTAAGGGATGAGCTTAAGTTAGACAAAAAGGTGAGTTCAATACTTGTTTAACAAAATAAAGAATATAGATGCAAATCATTGAGAGGCTCAAGTTATGGCTTGCCTTTAAGAGATGAAAAGTGATAATCTCTTGATCTATACTTCAGGGTTATGATGTAGGGTCCAAGATAATTAAAATAAAACTTACCTCTTTTGAATTTCTCCATGTTGGTGACATGTTGGTTTTCCTTTAGGATGAGGTCTTTGATATTGAATTCTCATTCTTTGAGGTGCTTGTTATAATTTTTCTTGATTTTCTCTTGATAGACATGAAGATGGTTAAGCACTACTAGGTGATGATCATCAAGTAGCTCAAGTCATGCTAGATGTTCTTAATGATATTCACTTTCAGAAATGATGTTCATAAGATCACACAGCTACCCATTTTGGGGGAGCTGATATACCATATTGAGATTAAGGAGAGGGATGAGTAGATGGAGCTCTTATATGATGTGGATTAATCATTTTCTAGTTGGCATGCTAATAATTTTAGTTATGGGCCATTCTACTACAGGTCTCAATATGAGATATGTTTGATGATTATGATGATGATAGCAGTCTCTTATTTTGCATTACCATATTTTTGTAGTGGATGATTTATTGATTTACTATTGGGAGTGTTGGTGGAGATATTGCTTGGTAGGATAGTGTTTGGGTAGGCACCAATTTTGTAAGTTTAGATAAATAGGGAGATTTGGGGATTCTGAGCTCACCAGCGATATGGGATCAGTGTGGGGTTTATGCTTCATTATTGGGCCTATAAGCATATTAGGGTTTTAAGGTTGATGGGGATACCATAGGAGGGCTACACTCGAAAGGATTTTAGAGTGGGATTCATGTGGTGGAGGGGTGACTATGCACTCACAAGAGCTAGAGGAGGTGTGAGGGATATTGACTGGTTCAGGGATGCATTAGATGGCTTGGTTATGGGGGTTGTGGTTTGGAGGCCATATGTTAGCTTTCCAAGGTGGGCCCTCTATAACTATCATACATTGTCATTATAGAGCTATAAATGGATCTATGGGAGGAGAGAGGGTGAGACTGAGCTCATCTTATTTAATAGAGTTCCTAAGTAGTTTAGCCTAGTGTAGGGGATTCTATGTCCATTCTTGAGATATAGGAGGGAGGATGCTAAGTTTTTACTTCCTGAGCTATAACCAAAGGAGATGGTCCTTATTCATGAGGAGCTACCTATTAGAGTTAAGATCAATGATGCTAGTTTTATTGTTGGCTATGTAGCATGGCACTAGGAAATTTATGCAACAATTAATTTTGGGTGGGATGATGTTGGTTGGTAGGATATGGATGTGGATCTAGATGGTGGGGGTCCATAGATATAGGTACAAGGAGGTGGCACTAATGTGTAATTAGAAGTAGCACTATCTACTGCACAGGCATAGATTACAACATTATAGGGATAGGTGGCCACATTGTAGGCTATATTTTAACATTACAGGGTTAATTTGCCACTATGATAGGTGAGAGAGATCAGGCTAGGAACTCACTAGGCTTGATGATCTAGGAGAGGGACACTTGGAGATAGAGGGGAGGAGTAGTAGTATCACCAATAGGACCACCAGGTATTATCCTTATAGTGTGATACTTGGCCATAGTGGAGGAGTTGAGGTATTACAAGGCCATAGTTTTGACATAATGTCCTGATTAGACTTGATAGGGTGAATATAGACCCAATTTTGTAGGTGGGGTAGTTGTGGTGACTCTAGGTTAGTGTGTTAATTTGATGGGGAATAGGTAGGCATCCTAAGAGGATAGGCACTAGATGGTAGTGGTAGTGCAGGTAGAGCTAGTGGGGGTGGTGTCTCAGGGGCATGATATGATATATTATGATATAGGTGTAAATTTACATGATTTTGATATCAACCTATGTGTTAATGCATCAATATGTACATGTTTTGAGAGAGAATAGGTGTTTTTATGCTTTTTGTAAAAAGAGTTAGGTGTTGGTCTGATAGGTTAGTGTAAGTGTTAAAATGTTTGGTAGGTGTTAAAATGTTTGTGGGTGAGGGTCACTTTCAAGTGATAGAGGTAATGGTTGTGCATTAGTATTGAAATAGGTTGATTTAGGTGGATTTAAGTTGATAAAGTGGTTGATTTAGGTAGAATGAATTTAGTAAATGGACATGAGTAATGGTAATGGAAAACTAAGTGTGCGTGCTAACTTTCATTTTTACAGGCATGAGATTAGATCCAGATGAGGGATCAAGTTCCTCAGATATTTATGAAGATCTATGGAGGGATGATTAAGGATGATTGGACACACATGGAGGAGGTCAACCTTGGAGCTATGAGACACTATCATCACTTGCCCTAAGATGTCATGATGATTGTATCCCTCATTAAGAGATGGGATACAACCATGAGCACTTTCCTCTTGTTGACATATTTAAGTGAAGGTATAAATCTTATAAATTAAGGGATGAGATTAAGTTAGACAAAAAGGTGAGTTTAATAATTATTTAAAAAAATAAAGCATATAGATGCAAATCATTGAGAGGATCAAGTTATGGTTTGCCTTTAAGAGAGGATAAGCGATAATCTCTTGATCCATACTTATGGGTTATGATGTAGGGTCCAAGCCAATTAAAAGTAAACTTACCTCTTTTACTTTTCTCCATGTTGGTGACATGTTGGTTTTCCTTTAGGATGAGGTCTTTGATATTAAATTCTCATTCTTTCAGGTGCTTGTTATAAGTGTGCTTGATTCACTCCTGATAGACATGAAGATGGTTAAGCACTAATAGGTGATGATCATTAAGTAGCTCAAGTCATGCTAGACATTCTTGATGATATTCACTTTTAGAAATGATGTTCATAAGATCACATAGCTACCCATTTTTGGGGAACTGATATACCATATCAAGAGTAAGGAGAGGGATGAGTAGATGGAGCTCCTATATCGTGAGGATCAAGCCTTTTCCAGTTGGCATTCTAATAATTATAGTTATGGGTAATTGTACCAAAGGTCTTGATATGAGAGATGTTTGATGACTATGATGATGATAGCAGTCTCCTATTTGCATTTCCATTTTGTGTAGTGGGTGATTTCCTTATTTACTATTAGGAGTGTTGGTGGAGACGTTTCTTGGTAGGATAGTGTTTGGGTTGGCACTAATTTTTTTAGTTTATATATATAGGGAGATTTGGAGATTTTGAGCTTACTAGTGATATGGGATTAGTGTGGGATTTATGCTTCATTATTGGGATTATAAGCATATTAGAGTTTTGAGGCTAATGGGGATACCATAGGAGGGCTATGCTCAGAAGGATTTTAGAGTGGGATTCATATGGTGGAGGGGTGACTACACACTCACAAGAGATAGAGGAGGCATGAGGGATATTGACTAGTTCAGGGATGCATTATATGGCTTGGTTGTGGGGGATGTTTTTTGGAGGCCATATGTTGGCTTTCCAAGGTGGGCCCTCTATAAATATCATACATTGTCATTGTAGAGCTAGAAATGGATATATGATAGGAGAGAGGATTGGACTGAGCTCATCTTATTTGATAGAGTTCCTAGGTAGTTCAACCTAGTGTAGGGGATTCCATGGTCATTCTTGAGACACAAGAGGGAAGATGTTGAGTTTTTACTTCTTGAGCTATAGCCAAAGGAGGTGGTCCTTATTCATGAGGAGTTACCTATTATAGTTAAGATCGATGATGCCAGTTTTGTTGTTGGCTATGCATTATGGTACTAGGAAATTTATGCAACAATTGATTTTTGGTGGGATGATGGTAGCTGGTAGACTATGGATGTGGATCTAGATGATGGGGATCCATAGGTACAGGTACAGGGAGGTGGCCCTAATGTATAAGTAGAAGTAACACTATCTACTATACAGGTATAGAATAAAACATTATAGGGATAGGTGGCCACATTGTAGGCTATATTTTGACATTATAGGGTCAGGTTGCCACTATGATAGGTGAGAGAGATTAGGCTAGGAACTCACTAGGCTTGATGATCCAAGAGAGGGATACTTGGAGATAGAGGGGAGGAGTAGCAGTATCACCAATAGGACCACCATGTACTATCCTTATGGTGTGATACTTGGCCATAGTGGAGGAATTGAGGTATTACAAGGCCATAATTTTGACATAATGTCTTGATTATCTCTGATAGGGTGAGTATAGAGCTAGTTTTGTTGGTGGGGTAGTTGTGGTGACTCCAGGTTAGTGGGTTGATTCGATGGGGGGATAGGTAGGCATCCCAAGAGGATAAGCACCAGATGGTATTGGTAGTACAAGTAGAGCCAGTGGTGTTGGTGCCTTAGGGGCATGATATGATATATTATAATATAGGTTTAAATGTACATGATTTTGATATTGATATATGTGTCAATGCATCAAGATGTACATGTTTTGAGAGAGAGATTATAAATTATTGCATGTATTATTTATTTTGATGACATGATATATATGATGATGTGATGTTGATTTATATATATGTGATTTATGTTTCATGATTCATGGTTTTGGTTTGGATGTTTATGCTTATGTTTCATGAGATGCAGACTTAGTATCTTAAGCATGTGATGATGATGTTTTTATTTGTTCATGGATATGATGTTTATGGTAATTTATGTGGTTTAGTAAATGATGTTATATGATGTGATGATCATGGATTATGTGATGTGTTAGATATGGTTATGATGTTTTGATGTATGGTGATTTTATTAATGGTATATGCTCATGGATTATGTGATGTATTAAATATGGTTATGATGTTAATGAAAGAACATAAATTAAGTTAGATAAAAAACTAGATGTGGGAAAAGAGATTAGATTTAAAAGACATATGTCTACATGAACCAATTATTAGAGGATAATAAAAAAACATGATGTTTTTCATTAGAAAGGACAAAATAAAACCAAAGTTAGATCAACTTAGGGAACATAAGCCTTTTGAATACTTTTCATTAGCATGTTTTGGTTGATAAAAATGTGTCTTGATCACATTGTGTCAAGTAAGCTCACAATCCCTTGATTTGTAGATAGTATAAAGGGGAGATAGGTGAAGGGTAAATGGGTGGTAGGTAGGGTGACCTTATGTGGGTTAGTTTTCCCCATATATAGGTGACCTAAGAACCATAATAAACAAGTACATGTCTTAATACAAGGTCTAGACTGATTGATGTAGGAAGTCTACTAGTGTTAGATATGAAAGTTGATTACAACTTTCTTGGGATAGTTTGTTATGTTTTGATATAGGGTCTTTTGTTATTATTGAGTTTTTGATAAGTTTGTGAAGTTGATTGATGTAGGAAGCTTAAAAATGATTTACTTTGATAAATTTAACTTATCCATCCTTCAAAGGAGTGGTATAAGTTTGGATTTGTTTATGTTGGCAACTATCCTTTGAGGGAGTAGTGTATCTTTTAATAAATTTAGTTTTGGGCAGCTATCCTTCAAGGGAGCAGTTTCCATGCTAGAAATATATGACCCAAATGATATTTTGGTATCCCAAATTATTTTGATGTTAGGTTTAGACATGGAAAATTCTATATAGGCTTAGAGGTTTACCTTTATGTGGGAAAAAAATTTAGCACAAAAAGGTTAATAATCAGTGAAAGGAATGGTTTGAGGGATAATGATCATGGGATTCTATCTGATTAGAGATGAAAATTATTCATGAGAACCATGGCATAGGTAGAGATATGGAACCCATATTTAGTATTAGGATATGACTATGATGGTCAATCACATGGTTCTATTTTTTAATTGGTTATCTTCAAATGGATGAGGATAGGTAAGTGAAGGTGGAAATATTGTAAATTAAGGGATGAGCTTAAGTTAGAAAAAAAGGTTAGTTTGATCCTTATTTAACAAAATAAATGACATAGATGTGAATCATTAAGAGGCTTAAGTTCTAGTTTGACTTCAAGAGATGACAAATGATAAGCTCTTGATCCATACTTATGGGTTATGATGTAGGGTCCAAGCCAATTGAAAACAAACTTGCTTCTTTTTCTTTTCTCCATGTTGGTGACATGCTAGTTTTACTTTAGGATGAGGTCTCTGATATTGAATTCTCATTCTTTTAGGTGATTTTTATAGGCATGCTTGATTTACTCTTGATATACATGAAGATGGTTAAGCTCTGTTAGGTGATGTTCATCAAGTAACTCAAGTCATGTTAGATATTCTTGATGATAGTCACTTTTAGAAATGATATATTGCAAGGATATGTGAAAAAAAAAAATTGGACTTTGAGAGGTAAAACTACCTCTACTATGAAGATTAGAGAGAAAGGGGTAGCACCCATAGAGATTAGAATGCTAGTGCGATAGGCCCATAAATCAAAAGGGATGTGCAATTGCCAATCCTAACTAGAAACATTAACTACTTTGGTTAACATCTTGTTGACAATTTTTTTAGAGGCTTTTACTTGTCTATTTTCTTGTGGATGGTAAAGTGAATAAAATATTAACTTAATTATAAATGCATCACAAAGACCTTGGACTTTCTTATTCTTAAAATATTTATCGTTATCAATGATTATCGTATGGGGAACACTAAAATGATAGATGATGTGATGATTGATGAAGTTGACAATATTTTCATATTTGGTCAAGATGAGAGTTATATCCTCCACCCACTTGGTGAAATACTTGGTGGTGATAATGATGGATTGGTGGCATTGTGAAGAATGAGGATTGATTTCCCTAATGAGATATAGGCCCCATTATGAGAAGGGCAAAAAGTAATTAGATATTTGAAGGTCATGGATAGGTGCATGGTGTAAATTAGCATATTGTTGACATTTAACACACTTCTTTACATAATCACAACAATCTTGGTTGAGGTTAGGACAATAATAGCTAAGGTGAAGGATATGTTTAGGGACATCTAGACCAATAAAGTGTCCCCCATAGATTAGATCATGTGTTTCCTTGATGGCATGGAAAGTTACATGACTACAAAGATAATGGAGAAGGAGTCCATCAAAACCACATTTGTAAAGGATTCCCCCTAGTATGGTATAATGAGAGGTACTATGAACAAAATCTCTTTGGGTATTCCTAGAGAGGTTGGGAGGAATGATGTAGAGGTTGAGTTAATTGAAGGTTTACTCATACTAAATGTCAAATGGAGATTCATCCACATTAAAAATGGCAAGAAGGTCAAAATAGATATAAGAGGGTGTGATAAAGTGGTGGATGGTGACAAATAGTTTAGACTCGATAGGTTGAGATGGGATTTGGGAAGTAGGGGAAGCCATTATATCTACAAACTTTTTGGTAGATCATAGAACATAATGGATAATGTAATGATCAAATGATGCTAAGAATACATCTACTAGATGTTTTTACTTGAGCAAGACATCATTCTTACATTGGTAAGATCCATTAACCTAGTTGACCACAATTTATAAATTTCCAAAGATACTGATTCTCTTGACTCCTAAGGCTAGAGCGGTTTAGAAACCTATTACTAGGGATTCATACTTGGCCACATTGTTGGTACACTCAAAATCAAGTTTGAAGGAAAGGGGAAGAGGTTCACCATCAAGGGGAATGAGAATGACTCTGGCACCCCCACCATGTTGGAATTTTGATCCATTGAAGAACATGGTCATTTGGTAGGTAATATCCTCTTGAGAAAGAATCATGATGGAGTCATATAGAAATGTAAGAATAAGTGGTTTGTTGTCTGATAAAGGAGATTTGGAAAATTGATCAAAAATGACTTGCCATGTAATCAAATTATGATGGAAGAACTCAAGGTTAGACTCAAGTAGGAGCATGAGCCACTTAGCCATACATTGGTTTTGGTATGGTTTATAGTGCATGCAATTGAGTGGGTTGGTGTTAGTGTTGACAAAACTTCTATGATTGAGAAGGTGATGATGAAGTTTATAATCCATAAAGACTAAGGCAAGGCAAAGTTTCTCAGAATTAGTTTATTGAGTTTCATACTCTATAATTGTTTGACTTATTTAGTAAAGAACTTTCTCTTTGTTTTGTTCATCATGGTGAGTGAGCATTGCCCCTAGGGAATGATCAGTGGTAGAGATATAAAGGTAGAAGGGTTAATCCTCTTTAGGAGGGATAAAAATAGGTGGAGAAAGAAGGTACTCTATGAATGAATCAAAGGCTTATTGATAGTCCTTAGCCCACTTAAAAGGTGTGTATTTCTTAATAAGATGGTGAAAGGGTTGACATCTATCTAATAACTAAGAGATGAAGTGACAGATCAATTAAGCTTTCCTTGCAAGCTATGGATTTTTTTAAAGTGGGTTGGAGGTAGCATGTCAAGGATTGCTCTAACTTTGGTAGGATCTACTTTGATTCCTTGAAGGGAGACAATGAATCAAAGAAGTTTTCTGGATAGGACCTTAAAAAGATATTTCTTGGGGTGAAGTCAAACATGGAAATGGGTCAAGCATTCAAAGATGATTTTGAGAACTTCTAGATGATCCTTGTGATATTTAGATTTCACAAAGAGATCCTCTACATATTCATCTATGATTTTATGGATGAGAGCATGTAAGATGTAGGTCATGGCTCACTGGTAGGTTGTTCCAACATTTTTTAGACCAAATAGCATGACCCTATAGTAGAAGGTTCCCCATGGGGTGATAAAGGAGGTATTATGATGATATTTGGGAGAAATCAAAATCTGATTATATCCTAAGAACCATCCATGAGATATAACATCTTGTGTCCAACTATAAGATTAATAAGTTAGTTGATGCTAGGCAAAGGGAAGTCATCCTTTAGACAAGCAAGGTTAAGGTCATGAAAGTTAGTACAAAAGTGAAGTCCCCCTATAGGATTGGTAATGAGAATGTTGTTAGAAACCCATTAGGGATAGTTAATGGGTTGGATGAATTCAATGGATAAGAGGCGTTAAAGCCGCTTCTTTAACTAGAAGGGTGATGCGAGGATGCATCCTGTGAAGTTTTTGCTAAATAGGATTAGCATCAATATGGGTGACAATGTTGTGGAAAGATATACAAGGGTTGATTCTAGGCATATCTTGATAGGACTAAGCAAATTATATGCTTCAGTCATGAAGGAAGGGTAATATTATTGCTCTATAGAATTCAAGGATTTACTAATCTTGACAATGTGAGGGTTATCCTGAGTACCCAAGTTAACATCGATAGTGGGTTAATTCAACATGGTTTGGTTCTTAAGAGGAAGAAATTTATGGATAGAATAATCCCCTACATTGAGGTAGGTGAGAATGGAATCATCATCCTGATGTTAGATGGTGTGAATGGTAGGAGAATCATTTTCTACCATTTCAAGATGGATGAGAGGAAAGGTTTTTGTTTGACCACCCTTTTGATAGGTCAGGGGGCCTCAACTAATGGTATTGATAAAAAAAATCTAGATGGTATGGTATCAAAATTACTAGAATTAGAAGGAGATGGGGTTGGTGAGGATGGGATATCCTCATCAATTGTGGTGATGGGATTAGGTAAATTTGTGGGTTCTTCTAGTGGTATGAACCCAAGGTTGAATAGCTCACAAGGTTTTTGTGTTTTTATCAAGGGTAGCTCATGAGGCCCATGTTCATAATAGCCTAGGAAAAATCCCTTCCAAGCACACCTATGAAGGTATAATTTGGCAAATATGATTTTATCTAGATAAGATAAGTCATAGGTAAATGGTCAAATAGAAGAGGTCGTATAGGAAGTGAGAAGCAAATGATTGAGTCCCCCATAGATGAAATTGGTTTGATGGTTGGATGGCTTGAAAGGAATGATGGTTTTAATGTTGGGGTCATAACTTGGATCATGGTCGAGGTTCCCATACTCTTGAGTAAAGAAGGCATTCAAGGCTAAAATATGGTGCTCTCCTAGTGAGAGACATTAGAATGTGGGTTCCATGTGGTTCTCTATGGGGATTTGTGAAGAAGGGATGGATGAGCTAGTTGAAGCTTCACTGATGGTAGAGGTAAAGTTGTTAGTGGTTGGTGGTGAGGTGGATGAGCAAGGAAGGATAACATCATTGGGTTGATATGTCATGTCGTAGGTTGCAAAAGGACTAGGATCTACTAGTATGGTGATGACGTGACCCTAGTGTTCAAATTTGACACATTGATGCAAGGTGGATGGGACACAACTCATGACATGGATCCAAGGACATCCAAGTAAAATGTTGTATTGGAACTCACCCTATAAAATGTAAAAGAGTTCTAGAATTGTGAGGTCCCAAGAAAATGTGGATAACAATTATTCCCAAGGTAGTGGCCATAGTATCATTAAAGGAGCAGAGGATTGCTATAGTTTTGGACATAATGTTCTTTGGCAACTAAAGTTGGTCATAGGCATGGGAGGAGATAATGTAAATACTAGCTCCTTCATCAATCATCACCCTTTTAATGCAGGTTTTATTGGTATATGTAGTGATGAAGAGGGGAGGATCAAGATCCTCTAGATGAATAGAAGGTATTTCTTAATCCTTGAAAGTGACAAGGGTGGAAATTTGAAGGGCTCCGATAAAGGTTGCAAGGGGTTAAGGATCTTCAAATTTAATCTTTATGGATTGAAATATCTCTATCAATGTTTGATGATGAGGAGGCAAGGTGTTAATTAATTCATATAAGATCATCTTCACTAGAGTTTGGTGAATTTGTTTCAACACTACATGTTGGATAGATTCAAAAGGGTTGGAAGGAGATGCACCCAAAATGGATACTTTGGGTTTTGGTAATGGTGAAGGTGAAGGTGTTTAGGTTCGGTTGGAAGGTTGAGGGGTGGAAGGATATGTCCATGGAATAGACACTTTGGATTTTACCTTATCCTTTTATGGGGCCTAAGATTAGGTAACCATATGGATATTGTGGATGAGTAGAAGTGTTAGGCTAGATGGATGCTTCGATTCTTCCTCACTCTTGGCTGAGAGTGGGGGAGCAGGTAAGTGTTGGATAGGTTGGTTTTGTGGTTGGGTTGAAATGGGCTCAAGGGAGGTTCATCTGATAATAGATCATCCACATCCCATAATCTATGGACAAGTGTTTAGAGAGATTTGTAGTTATTTATGTCATGTTTAAGAGTCCTATGGTATAAGTAGATCAAATTTTTATTGATCCATGATGGTTTAGGATGTTAAGGGTTAAAGGTTTTGATAGGTGGTAGGCTTAAGGAATAGGTTTGAAACAACCTTTTTAGAATGGTTGAATAAGATTCAAACAAAGGTATTGGAGGTCATAGGTTTTTGGTTTTAGGAGTGGGAGCCTTCTTAGAAGTAGGCTTCATCACAAAAGTTGTTGGTGGTGGAATAGTTTTGATAGGTGGGATTTTTTGATGTTGGTTGGTTTGGAGGTGGAAGATTTAGAGGTGTGAGGTTTGGATGATGAAGGTTTGGAGATAGGTGGGAAGGTAGAGGTGGATAGGTTAGTTAAAAATAATGGAGATGTTGATGATTTTGAGGGTGTAGGTAAATGTATAATGAAAGGAAGAGGTTTGGTTTGGATGGTTTTGGAAGGGTTCACCCTTGTTAGAAGGATGAGCTTCTAAGATGGTATAAGGATCGGGTCTTAAGATATAATGTAAGAGAGAAGGGGGTAGTATGGGTCTAGTTTTAGGTGGTTTGGGTGGTTTCACCTTTTTGATAGGTTTAGTCAAGGTTTTATTTGGTAGAATAGATGGGGTTAAGTCCAAATTAAAATATGGGTGAGCAAGGCTAGGAGTAGGAAGTATTACTAGGTTCTTGATGGATTTGGTTAAAGAGGTGTAAGGTGTTTTGATAATTTTAGATGGTGATGGTTTGGATTGTTTTTCCATGGTTCTGGAGGAATAAGTATTTGATGAAGGTATTGGGGTAATGATAGGTTTGATGGTGGATTCAATTGAGGTTAAGGGTTTATGTTTGTTTTGGTAAGGGAGCCCAAGATGGTGCCAAAAGGTGGCCCTATCTATATTGGGTTGAGAAGTGAAATCTAGACTTTGGACCAATCTAGAAAAAGGCTTGTAAATGGGTTTGATCCTTTGGTCATTGGTTTCAAAGATTAATCCCATAGGTTGAGGTAAGGGAATGGTTTATTAATTTTTGCCCTTGATGGAAGGTTCCAATATTTTGGAAGATGTTTCCCTATGGAAGGAATAGAGGAAGTGATCTCTTCCTTTGGAATGGTTTTCAAAGAGGGAGTGGTTAGTTCTATAGTGGGTAAGGAAGATGTGATGACATCAAGTGAAAGAAAGGAGGTCATTGTTGTTTTATTCAAATTGTGAACCATAGGACACTCTATGAGGTTCTTACCATTTGATGCAACATGGAATCATATCTCAAGTTGTGGGTGAACTTGTAAGAGAGATGAATCTCTAGATTATGAGGGCTAGCTCCCTAGATTCATCTTTAAGTGCTTATCACCTAATATAATGCTTATTTATGGGAAAAGGGTTAGGATTTTGTATGAAAAGGAAAAATACACTAAAGAGGTGATACACCAAGACATATCCCACATAATATCACACTCCTAAGCAACAAAGTTTTCCAAGACCAATTCTAAGCATTGAAGGATCCTAACATAGTGTTTTAATGTGAAGGTAAGCATACATAGGATAATAAAAAAGATAACTTATATAGGGTAATATTGCACAACATATAGATAATTTCACACTTGAATAGGATCTTAGTACTTTCATAAACTTCACATGACTTGTTAAAATCAGAACTCTTACCTAAACATGAAGGATAAAGAGGATTAAGGATGAGACCATCACTTAGCTCCACTATACATCACTTACACACTTATAAAAAATGTTATTAAATTATAATCAGACTTTTATTAAATGTTGAAATACAAAATTAAATTTCATACCAAAAGGGTCTTGCCATAATAGTTGTGGTCTCCCTTATAATAGCCAACATGGCTCATACTTATAGAATTTTGGAAGAAGTGAGAAAGAAGGGAAGTTGAAGAGGCACAAGGAAAAGTGTCCAAAGGTGAAAATAAATTAAAATTAATTTGGATGAGGTGGAAAAGGAGTTGTGAAACTTATTTACACATCATTCTATCCCAGATAAGCCTCTTCTCTAAGTGTGGCATAGCAATCTTCTCAATCATTCTCTCTTGTGAAATTGCCTTCATTATGGGATTTAAAGAGCACTCTAAATCAAGTTAGGGACAAATTTTGCATGGAAATGATGTGTAAGAGAGATAAATTAACTGATTTGGACATGTTTCCATCCCAAAATGAGTACCTTCCTTGATGTGGCATTGAAACTCTTCCACAAGCATCTAAGTATTGAAACTCCTTCTTGACAAATGACAAGAGGAAAGAATTTGATCATGAGATCTCTTGGAAATTTATGTTTTCATCCAAAGGACACTTTTAAATCATATTTAATCATATTAAATAGTTACATTACCTGTAATCATTATTTCCCCTCTTAGGTGTCACAAGGCCTCCTTATCTCATAGGCCTAATTTGGCCAAAATGGCTAAAATTTGGAATGATCTCAATTGGTGAAATTTTTATTCATTAAAGGCATATTATAATCATATTTGACTGAAAAAAATTCATCTAAAGCCATAAAACTCTCTTCAAGTCCCCATTTTTCTTATAGAGCCTTCACTAGGCCTAGTCCTCTTGTAGCCCTAGTTTTACACAAGTCCACTTTTGTAGGAGAATGTACAAACTTAAAAGACTAAGTGAGACCATTTTTTAGTATAATTTTACCTCATTGTGCTTTCTGCCAATTTTCCGACTTCAACACCCAAGGCAATCATGTTTTTAGATCTATTAGTCCTCCCAATTAGGCCTAATTAGGCCTTTTTAGCCTAGAGGACAAAAATTCTCATTTTGTGATTCCACACATGTGAAATGATAAATTAGCCTATGATTCACTCTTTTCATCTCCTCAACATTCTTGATGTTGAATTTGAGCTCTTGATCATATGTATGGACCCTTATTTTAGCATTAAATGCTCCTTCTTGGCCTATTCTATATAACCCTATGCTTATAGGTATGGACCAGTGGCATGAGGTAAATCTTAGGAGATTTATAAAGGTAATCCTGATGAGTTTAAAGCTTTAAAAATCCATTTTAGTTCTTTTTTTGGCCTTTCTCTCTCATCAAGTTTAAAATAGGCTTCTTAGAGGGTTTGGAGCACCTTACCATCTTAACAATAGTTCATATAGATGGCAAATTGAATCATTGAAATAATGGAATAAAATTCAATAAAATGACCCCCTAAAACCTTTCCAATCACCTATAGGTCCCATGAAAATTTTTATGAGAGTTCCAAGCATTTGAAGTTGGTCTTCCATGTCTTTTCTGCACATTTTGTGAGGTCTGGGTGTACTTTAATCCAAAAATGGCTTCTTGGATAGTTTGTATGCAATATTAATATTCCAAAACCTATTTTTATGTCTCTAAAACATGATATAATCATCAAAATATCTCATTATGATCTATAATTGAAGATAACCACCCTTACCAAGCCATTTTCTTACCATTCCTTCTCATGGTGATTGCAACCTTTATAGTGTAGGGTATCTTGTTTATATTCAGACCTTATATAATTTTTTTTTGTATATATATGGGTTATTTTTTATAGATTATTAAACCATAATAAAATTTATAATTTCCTCTTGGTCAACAATATCACCATTTTCCTCAAAACTATCTTTTTTGTGCATGGAAAAATTGCCCCTACTCTGAGATATAACAAAGAGGGTTTTCCCTATTGGAATTGTAAATTTGATATTTTATCATATTAATTATATATTTATGGTATTTTTTACTAAATTTATGCACCTATATACTCCATTTATACTTCCAACCAACACCATTTCCAAGGCAAACTTTGATAAGGTAGCCTGATGAAGGTAGGCAGGGTAGAGGTTGTGTTTGTAGGAAATTAAGGTTCTCTTTTTCTTGTCCATGACATATGAGGGTAATTAATGTCTCCCATGGTGTATTGAAACCATTATATATCATATTTTTCCCTCAAACACTTTCATTCCTTTGGAAACATAGATTAGGTCCATGACTGCCTAAGAGGGTAAATCACTGTTTAGGCCTAAGTGTAGGTGATTTTTGAAATTGGTTTATGATTTAAGGACATAATACAAAACTATTTGATGTTAATAAGCCAATATGGGTGGTAATATATAAAATATACAAAACTAATCTCCATCCCTTGCAATCATTCATCCCTCATTCCCAAGATTAGGCCTTTACTTGTTAAGGACTAAGACACTCTTAGGCTCCTACCCTTGAATGATATGGATTGTATTAGTCATAAAACCAATGCTTGAACATATATTGTAGAAATAAATATTCACTATATAATATTTTCAACCCACCAATTGACCTTGGGTGACATTATCATCAATGGAGACACTCTCTAATTCACTGCCTGCTTGGACTAAGACATGCCTGTAGGTACTTATAGGCAATTTTGTACTTGCTCAAAGTGTGGTAGGGTCCCTTAAGATTTCCTTTAGACTCACATTACTAATTTGTATCATCATTATTACCTTATAACCTTTAAAACACCATGTAGAATTCAAATTAGATCCCTATCTTACATGTTGGTTGTAGGTGTTTGTTTTAGGTTTGCTATACGAACAAGGGGTTGCTTAGAAGGTCTCAAAACATCAATATCTACTTTGTCTCTATAATCTTAGCTTAGGATTACCATTTAGACCATTTTTAATGATTCCCCATTTATAAAATGGTATATTAATTTCTATGTGAAGTGCAAAATCAAAATTTCATCAACTCCTGTAGAGTTCACTATCATAATTCAATGATTTTTGGTCATTTTTAAGGATCTCAATGACCATCTTCCAATTGTCACTTTGACCTAAAAATTTTTAGGGTTGTTTTGTGTAGATAGGGATAAAATACCAATCAATAAACTATGTTGAATGATTCTACTATCATGACATATGTTATCTAAAAAAACCTTAGGAATCTTCGTTTGGTCCATTTGGAGACTGAGAACCCAATTTGATCTTATCATCCTTTGAAGTGAAAACCTTGCCTTGGCATAGAATTTTCAGATTCATGGCATGAAATAAATGACCCCTTGGATATGATATATTTTTAAAAATTAACTCCAGCATGTACTTCATGACTCACACCTCTATACAACTTCTTGAACTCCTGTAGAAAGTAGTTGTGAGTATATTTTGCAAACAAGGTAGTAAACAAGGGAATTAGGCAATTTGGATTGAAGTAATTTACTGATATGTCACAATGGAATTTAATGAAACACATTGAAAACATGTATTCAAGAACATTGATAATCCCATGGAACCATCTCCTATGTCACAAAACTCAGGTTACATGCTCATGAATGCAAACTTTGAGAAACAAACACAATTGGGAAATCCCTTTCAAGGGAATTAAGAAAGGAAGAATTATATGGTGATAAAACCATGGATGGGGCCTATTAAAACCTTAAAACACTCCATTAGGATCACATATCTCCATGGATTCTTAAAAATAAGAAACATATGCACAACCATACCCCTCATGAATGCAATTTCATAAAAAGCTGCCTAGCGTCAAACTAATTGTTCATACAAGAGGAGGCACCAAATTCCAAATTATTTATATGAAATTGAATTTAATATACACCCATATAATCACTCTTCCCCATTACACCTATACGGCCCATGCCAGGTGATTGAATCTAGCTTTTCTTTGCTTGCCAAGTGAAAAGGAAGGAAAACAACTTGCAGATGACCTTTACTGCATTATATTTTCAATCCAAACGTGGAAATGAATTTTGGGGAGGTGAAGAGTCATTCCACCACGTTTAAATTGATGGTGGACTTGAGAAGTCTATACAAGTGCCCAAAAAGTCTTATTTTTTAGGAAAAACTGCCATTTTATGATCATAATATACTTCTAACTATCACCTAACTGATTATGAAATTATTTGACCTTATCCACATTGATATGCACCTTGATTACATATTTTTTAACTCCCACCATTTGTACAAGTCAATTAATGACCAAATAAGTGGCTGAATGACCCGTTTACCACATGAAACCTAACAAATGGTCAATTTATGACTTGAAGATAACATGAAACAATTCAAATACCCTATTAAGACATTTTTGACACCATTTATCACTTTGAATATGTTTTAATAGGTTTTACCAATGTTGATTTTGGTTAACTAAGCCAGTACAAGTAGGATGGGTTTTAGCAAGGACAAGGGAAAGGGTAAGTGAGACATGTAAGACAATAGATGACCCAATAAGACATATGAAACTTTATATAAAATTTTAAAATAGTCTTGGTTTATCCAAATTTGACTTGGGGTCAAATTTGGTCAAAATTCTTAGTGATTCCTAGGGGTAGCATGCCTGCTATGCCTAAGACCAGTTGCCTAATCCTTCTATTGGGTAAGGAGTCATGCATATGAGCACTATAATTGAATTGAATAGACATTTGACTCAAGGGAAACAAGTTGGTTAACACATACACATAAAACACACACCAAACAAGGAAAGGAAACACACTTGTGTTCTAAAGCACTCAGGAAACATAAGACAACTAAACAAACTCTAAAATAGACAAACTAGATAGAAGGAATTGATCCTCCTGGATCAAAAGGAAAGTTCTTCATACCATCTTCTTGAAGTGAAATAGGAACATGTGTAAGCTTACACTTAGGTCTTATCCTTTTTCAACACCTTGATTACTTACCATGGTGCTTGCATTTAGTTCATCTAGTTTCACAGCTAAGAACATGTGTTCAATAGAAACATACTCCTCTTGATTGGTTTGAATGAAAACCATAGTCCTTGGTTTAAGTGGTTTTCCATTAATTATAGACTGATTTTGATCTTCAAACCCAACCTCAATTACAAGTGTATTTTCATAATCAAGGTTATATTCATTTTGAAAGGTAAGGTCTACATCAAGCTTTGGTGTTTCTAGCAACTGAATGCATGGGAGAGGTTCTTCAAAAATTATTACCTCTCTTGGCACCTTTTATGTTCCATCTATCTTATGCATTTGATCTTATTGACATGAATCAAGCTTACCTTGCTCTTCTTGTGTAGCTGCTTCATGATCTTCAATAGGCTCATCTGCAACATCTCCTTCAAAACTCTTCTCAAGATCTTCATGAAGTGGAGATGCATTATCCAAGCTCAAGAATTTTTTTTAAGATCATCCCAAAATGCCAACTATTCATGGTCAATAAAAAAGACTTGATGTTCATCAACTTTCTTAATAATATCTTATGGAACATCATGTTGGCTAATGAATGCCTCTTCTTCACCTGGTGTTGTAGGTTAATCATCAGCATCTTCAAGAAGCATGTCAATTCATCAATCAACTCAAGGTCTACTTCTTATTATCTTACCATTTAAGTGTCTTCTGGTCCCAAAATATTTTTTGAATATTCCATGTCATCATCTCCTTTTTTAATGTGTTCAAGGAACTCATCTATGATATCATCCTCCCCCAACTCTTGTGGAGTCTTAGGAATAATTAAATGATCTTCAGTTTGTGAAGTCAATAGAGAAAAGGTATTGAATGGCAATTCTTTAGGTGTTTTGTAAACCTTGTTCACATAGTTTTCTTCCCTTTCAAAGTTCACAAGAATAGTACCTTTGTTGCTACTCTCTCTATGCATATCCCTTTGCATGAGGTTTTGTTCTTTTGATGTGAGGCAAAGAGTAGATCTTTCTTGTGCTACTAAGGCTTGACAACCTCCTCCACCATCATAAACAAACTAACCTAAAGATTGTCCCCAATGATCAAAATTATCTTCTCCTTGAACCAGGTTAGTAGGGATTGGAACAATAGCCTTTGTGTATGGAATTAGGATTATAGCTATTAGGTTGCCTATTGCAAACTTGGTGACCTTGGTGATTGTATTTTGGAATGGGTGGAGTACTTACTTATAATTTACCTTGTTTGAGTTGAGCTTGTAATGACCTAATCATTTAATCTTTGTCTATAGCATTATCCACCTTCTTGGGAGTGATTATAGACTTGAAATTGGTATTGGTAACTTTATCTACACTTGGGGTTTCAAATGATCTATGAGATAACAAAGGCATAACAACTCTTGGGGACAATTTTCTAACTAGTATTAAATTATTCTCAGCTTCAATATCTATTTCATATGCATTAGGTAGAGTAAATCCTCCAATTTATTACAACATTACTTCCACATCAGTGTTAATGGCCTTGAGATAAGTGGGGAACATAAATCTTGGATGAGGTCTCATGATAGGTGGCAACTTATGCCATGTTCTTTGAAATATTTCATTGAAATCTCACATGGGTTCAATAGGACTTCTCCTTATAACATTTAGCTGATGGATTAGTGAAATGTGATCACTCTTATTCTGAAACCTATTTACCAACAACTCTCTATAGCCATCTCAATTAGTAATGCAACCACCTCTCAATATCCTATACCAATCAAGTGCTTTACCCTTCATAGACATGGCAAGTAATCTAATGGATATGTTGACTTGAGTGATATTGTGGAAGTTGCAAAAATTTGAGATGTCCCTAATGTGCTCAGATGGTCTAATAGGACCTTCTCCATTGAAGCTAGGGATATTTTTAGTAGCATTAGGAGGAATAGGGTCATATGCAAGAAGATTAATTGGATTGTGTTGAAAGCTGGGAGAGTATGTTGCCTAACCGTCTCTTCTTCTTCCTCATAACCATGAAATATAATGTGGAAAATTTGATCTACAACTAGAGATTCTCACCTTTTAGAGTCACCAAATGCTGGATTAGAAACACTATTAAAACCTTGGGATTGTCAAGACTAGCATTCACCTGAACAAGGAAGAAGTTAGGACCATCTATCCCATCGAGCATGCCATAATTATTGTCTTCAAATTGTGAACCTCAAGAAACTCTATGACATTATTATAATTTGATGCAACATGGAATCATATCTCAAGTTGTGGGTGAACTTGTAAGACAGATGAATCTCAAGATTATGAGGGCTAGCTCCCTACATTCATCTCTAAGTGCTTATCACCTAATCTAAAGATTGTTTATGGGAAAAGGGTTAGGAGTTTGTATGAAAATTAAAACTACACTAAAGAGTTGATACACTGAGACATATCCCATAGACTATCACACTCCTACTAAGCAACAAAGTTTTCCAAGACTAATTCTAGGCATTGAAGGATCCTAACATAGTTTTTCAATTTAAAGGTAAGTATACATAAGATAATTAATAATATAATTAATCTAGGGGAATATTTCACACCATATAGACAATTTTATACTTGAAGAGGAGCCTAGTACATTCATACACTTCACATGACTTGTTAAAATCAGAACTCTTAAACATGAAGGATGAAGAGGATTAAGGATGACACCATCACTTAGCTCCATTATACATCATTCACACACCTAGATAAAATGTTCCTAACCAAAAATTAGACTTGTATTGAATTTTAAAATAAAAAATTCAATGTCATACCATCAGGGTCTCTCCATACTATTTGTGGTCTCCCTTATAATAGCCAACATCCTCATAATTATAGAATTTTGGAAGAAGAGAGAGAGAAGGGAAGTTGAAGAGGCAAAAGGACAAGTGTCCAAAGGTGAAAATTAGTTAAAATTCATGTGTATTATTTGGAAAATGAGTTATGAAATTGATTTACATATCATTCTATCCCAGATAATCCTTTTCTCCAAGTGTGGCGTAGCGATTTTCTCAATCATTCTCTCTTGTGAAATTGCCTTCATGATAGGATTTCAATAGCACTCCAAATCAGGTTAGGGATAAGTGTTTCATGGAAATGAGGTGGAATATAGATCAAGTAACTGATGTGTATTTGTGTCCATTCCAAACTAATAACCTTCCTTGATGTGGCATTGAAACTCTTCCACAAGCATCTTTGAGTATTGAAACTCCTTCTTGGCAAATGGCAAGAGGCAAAAATTTGATCATGAGATATATTAGAAAGCTATATTTACATCCCAAGGACACTTTTAAATCAAATTTAATCATCTCATATAGTTACATTACATGTAATAATCAATTCCCCTCTTAGGTGTCACAAGGTCTCCTTGTCTCATTAGGCCTAATTTGGCCAAAATGGCTAAAATTTGGATTTCGCTCAATTAGTGTAATTTTTCTTCCTGAAAGGACTATTATCATCATATTTTGCTGAAAATAATTCATCTAAACCCATCAATCTCTCTTCAAGTCTCCATTTTGCTTATAGAGGCTTCATTAGGCCTAGTCCTCTTGTAATCTTATTTTTACACAAGTCCACTTGTGTAGGAGAATGTAAAGACTTATAAGACTAAGTGAGGAAATTTTTTAGTACACTTTTCCCTCATTTGGATATGTTCCAAGTTTCATGGTTCAACACCCAAGGCAAGTGTGTTTTTAGATCCATTAATCCTCCCAATTAGGCCTTTTTAGCCTATAGGAAAAAAAAGATTATTTTGTGCTCCCACATGTGTGAACTAAGACATTATCCTATTATTAACTCTATTAATATCCTAAAAATTCTTTTTGTTGAATTTGAGATCCTAATAATTTGTATGGAGCCCTATTTTAGCATTAAATGCTCCTTCTTAGCCTATTCTATACAACCCTATACTTGCAAGTATAGACTAGTGGAATGAGGTGAATCTTAGAAGAGTTATAAAGGGAATCCTAATGATTTTCAATCTTGAAACATCCATTTGAGTGCTTTTTTTGGCCTTTCTCTCTCATCAGGTTCAAAATAGGCTTTTTGGAGAGTTTGGCGCACCTTACCCTCTAAAAAATAGTTCATATATATGGCACATTGAATCATTGAAATAATGGCATAAAATTCAATCTAAGGACCCAATAAAACCTCTCCAATCACCGCCAAGTCCCATGAAAAATTTGATGAGAGTTCCAAGCATTTTAAGTTGGTCATCCATATCTTTTTTACACATTTTGTGAGGTCTAAGTGTACTTTAAGCCAAAAATGGCTTCTTGGATAGTTTCTATGTAATATTAAGATTCCCAAACATTTTTTTATGTCTCTAAAACATGATCCAATCATAAAAAAAGATCATCAAGAGCTATAATTGAAGATGACCACCCTTACCAAGCTATTTTTTTACCATTCCTTGGTGACTACAACCTTTGTAGTGTAGGGTACCTTGTTTTTCTTCCAAACTTCTAGAATTTTTATTTGGATATCTAGGGGTTTTTTTTTATAGCTTATAAAACCATCATTCAAGGTCTACTTTCCTGTTGGTCACCAATTTCACCATTTCCCCCAAAACTATCTTCTTTATGCATGGAAAAACTGCCCCTACTTTGAGATAGAAAAAAGAGGGTTTCCCTATTAGAATTGGAAAATTTATCATTGTATCATCTTAAATTGGTATTTATGGTATTATATACTAAATTTAGGCACCTAACTACTCCATTTAGACTTCCATCCAACACCATTTCTACGATAGACTTTGACAAGGTAGCCTGATGAAGGTAGGTAGGGTAGAGGTTGTGATTGTAGGAAATGAAGGTTATCTTTTGCTTGTACATGACATATAAGGGTCAGCCATGCCTCTCATGGTGTATTGAAACCATGTTCTAGTCTATTTTCCTCTCAAACACTTCCATGTCTTTGGAAATATAGATTAGGTCCATGACTGCCTAAGAGGGTAAATCACTATTTTGGCCTAAATTTAAGTGATTTTTGAAATTGGTTTATGATTTAAGGACATAATAAAAACCTATTTGGTGTTCATAAGCCCATATGGGTGGTCATATATCAAATATACAAATTTAAACTCCATCCCTTGCATTCATGGATTTTCTTGGTCCTAAAACCAATGCTTGAACACATATTTGAAAACTCCATCTTCACTCTACAAGATTTTGCACCCACCAATTGACCTTGGGTGAAATTAGCATCAATGGAGACACTCTCTAATTCACTACCTATTTGGAATGAGATAGGCCTGTAGGTAGTTTTAGGCAATTTTATACTTGCTCAAAGTGTGGTAGGGTCCCTTAAGATTTCCTTTAGACTCATGTTACAACCTTGTATCATCATTATTACCTTGGAACCTTTAAAACACCATGTAAAAGTAAAATTAGATCCCTATCTAACACATTGGTTGTAGGTGTTTGTTCTAGGCCTATTATATAGACAAGGGGTTGCTTAAGAGGTCTCAAAACATCAAGATCTACCTTGTCTATGTCATCTTAGCTCATGATTACCATTTAGACCATTTTTAATGATTCCCCCTTGATAAAATGGTTTATTAATTTCTATGTGAAGTTCAAAATCATTTTTTCATCAACTCCTGTAGAGTTCACCATCATAATTTAGTGATTTTTGGTCATTTTAAAGGGTCTTAATGACCATCTTCCCCTTGTCATTTTGACCTAAAAATTGGTAGGGTTGTTGTGTGTATATATGGATACAAGAAAAATAAATCAAGGATGTTGGAGGTTCCTTATATCATGACATATTTTATTTCCGAAAACCTTAGGGATCTTTATTTAGTCCATTTGGGGACTGAAAACCCAATTTGATCTTATCATCCTTTGAAGTGAAAACCTTGCCTTGGCATAGAGTTATTAGCTTCATGGCATGAAATAAATGACCCCTTGGATATGATATATGTTCAAAAATTAACTCCACCATGTACTCCATGACTCACACCTCTATACAACTTCTTGAACTCCTGTAGAAGGTAGTTGTGAGCATATTTTGCACACAAGGTAGTAAACAAGGGAATTAGGCAATTTGGCTTGAAGTAAGTGACTGATATCTCACAATAGAATTTAATGAAACACATTGAAAACGTGTATTCAATAACATTGATAATCCCATGGAACCATCTCCTACATTGCAAAACTTGGGTTACATGCCCATGAATGCAAATTTTGAGAAACAAACACAATTGGGAAATCCATTTCGAGGGAATTAAGCAAGGAAGAATTAAATGGTGATAAAACCATGGATGGGGCCTATTAAAACCTTAAAATACTCCATTAGGTTCACATATCTCCATAGATTCCTGAAAATAAGAAACATATGCACAACCATACCCCTCATGAATGCAATTTCATAAAAAGGTGCCTAGAGTCAAACTGATTGTTCATAAAGAGGAGGCACTAAATTCAAAATTATTTATATGAAATTGAATTTAATATACACCCCTAGAATCACTCTTCCCCATTACACCTGGACGGCCCATGCTAGGTTATTGAATCTAATATTTCTTTGCTTGCCAAGTGAAAATGAAGGAAAACAACTTGAAGATGAACTTTATTACATTATATTTTCAATCCAAACTTGGAAATGACTTTTGGGGAGGTGAAGAGTCATTACACCACATTTCAATTGATGGTGGACTTGAGAAGTTTGTACAAGTGCCCAAAAAGTCTTATTTTTTAGGAAAAACTACCATTTTATGATCATAACAGACTTCTAACTATCACCTGACTCATTATGAAATTATTTTACCTTATCCATATTGATATACACCTTGATGACATTTTTTTTAACTCCCTCCATTCGAATAAGTCAATTAATGAGCCAAAAAAGTGGCTGAATGACACATTTACCACATGAAACCTAACAAATGGCCAGTTTATGACTTGAAGATAACTTGAAACAATTCAAAGACCTTATTAAGACATTTTTGACACCATTTATCACTTTTACTATGTTTTAATAGCTTTGACTAATGTTGACTTTGGTTGATTGAGCCAGTACAAGTAGGATGGGTTTTCGCAAGGACTAGGGAAAGAGTAAGTGAGACATGTAAGACAATAGATGACCCAATAAGACATATGAAACTTTATATAAAAGTTTAAAATAGCATTGGTTGATCCAAATTTGACTTGGGGTCAAATTTGGTCAACATTCCTAGTGATTCCTAGGGGTAGCATGCCTGCTATGCCTAAGACTAGTTGCCTAATCCTTATATTGGGTAAGGAGTCATGCATATGAGCACTATAATTGACTTGAATAGACATTTGACTCAAGGGAAATAATTTGGTTAACACATACACACAAAATACACACCAAATAAAGGAAAGGAAACACACTTGTGTTCTAAAGCACTTAGGAAACATAAGACAACTAAACTAAACTCTAAAATAGACAAACTAGATAATAGGAATTGATCCTCCTGGATCAAAAGGAAAGTTCTTCATACCATCTTCTTGAAGTGAAATAAGAACATCTGAAAGCTTACACTTAGGTCTTATCCTTTTTCAACACCTTTATTACTTATCATGGTGCTTGCATTGACTTCATCTGGTTTCATAGCTAAGAGCACGTGTTCAATAAAAACATACTCCTCTTGATTGGTTTGAATGAAAACCATAGTCCTTGGTTCAAGTGGTTTTCCATTAATTATAGACTCATTTTGATCTTCAACCCCAACCTCAATTACAAGTGTATTTTCATCAACAAGGTTATATTCATTTTGAAAGGTAAGGTCTACATCAAGCTTTGGTGTTTCTAGCAACTGAATGCATGGGAGAGGTTCTTCAAAACTTATTACCTCTCTTAGCACATTGTATTTTCCATCTATCTTATGCATTTGATCTTCTTGATATGAATCATGCTTACCTTGCTCTTCTTATGTAAGTGCTTCATGATCTTCAATAGGTTCAGCTGCAACATCTCCTTCAAAACTCTTCTCAAGCTCTTCATGAAGTGGAGATGCATCATCCAAGCTCAAGCAAAAAATTTCAAGATCATCCCAAAATGCCAACTATTCATGGTCAATAGAAAAGACTTGAAGTTCATAAACTTTCTTACCAATCTCTTATGGAGCATCATGGTGGCTAATGAATACCTCTTCTTCACCTTGTGTTGTAGGTTGATCATCATCATCCTCCATGAAGCATGTCAATTCATCAATCTACTCAAGGTCTACTTCTTATTGTCTTACCATTGAAGTGTCTTTTTATCCCAAAATATTTGTTGAATACTCCATGTCATCATCTCCTTTTTTAGTGTGTTCAAGGAACTCATCTATGATAGCATCCTCCCCTAACTCTTATGGAGTCTTAAGAATAATTAAATGATCTTCAGTTTGTGAAGGCAATAGAGAAGAGGTACTAAATGGCTATTTTTTAGGTGTTTTGTCAACCTTGTTCACATAGTTTTCTTCCCTTTGAAAGTTCACAAGAATAGTACCTTGGCTGCTACTCTCTCTATGCATATTCCTTTGCATGAGGTTTTGTTCTTCTAATGTGAGGCAAGGAGTAGATCTTTCTTGTGCTACTAAGTCTTCACAACCTCCTCCACCATCATAAACAAACTAACCTTAAGATTGTCCCCAATGATCCAAATTTTCTTCTCCTTAAACTAGGTTAGTAGGGATTGGAATAATAGCCTTTGTGAATGGAATTAGGATTATAGCTATTAGGTTACCTATTGCAAACTTTGTGACCTTGGTGATTGTATTTGGGATTGGGTGGAGTACTTGATTGTAATTTAGCTTGTTTGAGCTGAGCTTGTAATGACCTAATCATTTAATATTTGTCTATAGAATTATCCACCTTCTTAGGAGTGATTATAGACTTAACATTGGTATTGGGAACTTTATCTACACTTCGGGTTTCAAATGAACTATGAGATAACAAAGGCATAACAACTCTTGGGGATGATTTTCTAGCTAGTATTAAATTATTCTCAACTTCAATATCTATCTCTATGCATTAGGTAGAGTAAATGATCCCATTGATTACAACATTATTTCCACATTATGTTAATGGCCTTGAGATAAGTGGGGAACATAAATCTTGGATGGGGTCTCATGATAGGTGGCAACATATGCCATGTTCTTTGAAATATTTCTTTGAAATCTCACATGGATTCATTAGACCTCTCCTTATAACATTTAGCTGATGGATTAGTGAAATGTGATCACTCTTATTCTCAAACCTATTTACCAACAACTCTATCAAGGCATCCCAATTAGTAATGCAACCACCTCCCAATATCATATACCAGTCAAGTGATTTACCCTTCATAGACATGGCAAGTAGTCTAATGGATATGTTGACTTGAGTGATATTGTGAAAGTTGAAAAAATTTGAGATGTCCCTAATGTGCACAAATGGTCTAATAGGACCTTATCCATTGAAGCTAGGGATATTTTTAGTAGCATTAGGAGGAATAGGGTCATATGCAAAAAGATTAATTGGATTTTGGGTGTTGAAGGCTGGGAGAGCATGTTGCCTAACCATCTCTTCTTCTTCCTCCTAACCATGAAATATAATGTGGAAAATTTGATCTAAAACTAGAGATTGTCACCTTTTAGAGTCACCAAATGCTGGATTAGAAACACTATTGAAACCTTGGGCTTGTCAAGACCAACATTCACCTTAACAAGGAAGAAGTTAGGACCATCTATCCCATCGAGCATGCCAAAACTATTGTATTCAAATTGTGAACCCTAGGAAACTCTATGAGGTTCTTATAATTTGATGCAACATGGAATCATATCTCAAGTTATGGGTGAACTTTTAAGAGAGATGAATCTCTAGATTATGAGGGCTAACTCGCTAGATTCATTTTTAAGTACTTATCACCTAATCTAAAGATTGTTTATGGGAAAAGGGTTAGGAGTTTATATGAAAAGTAAAACTACACTAAAGAGGTGATACACCAAGACATATCCCATAGACTATCACACTCCTACTAAGCAACAAAGTTTTTCAAGACTAATTCTAGGCATTGAAGGATCCTAACATAGTTTTTCAATGTAAAGGTAAGTATACATAAGATAATTAATAATATAATTGATATAGGGGAATATTTCACACCATAAATACAATTTCATACTTGAAGAGGAGCCTATTACATTCATACACTTCACATGACCTTTTAAAATCAAAACTCTTACTTAAACATGAAGGATAAAGAGGAGTAAGGATGACACCATCACTTAGCTCCATTATAAATCATTCACACACTTAGAAAAAATGTTCCTAACTCAAAATCAGAATTGTATTAAGTTTTAAAAGACAAAATGTAACGTCATACTAGCAGGGTCTCTCCATATTATTTGTGGTCTCCCTTATAATAGCCAACATCTTCATAATTATAAAATTTTGGAAGAAGAGAGAGAGAAGGGAAGTTGAAGAGGCACAAGGACAAGTGTCCAAAGGTGAAAGTTATTTACAATGCATGTGTATGATGTTGAAAAGGAGTTATGAAACTGATTTACATATCATTCTATCCCAAATAAGCCTCTTCTCTAAGTGTGGCATAGTAATTTTCTCAATCATTGTCTCTTGTGAAATTGCCTTCATGATGGGATTTCAAGAGCACTCCAAATCAATTTAGGGATAAGTGTTTCATGGAAATGAGGTGGAATAAATATCAATTAACTGATGTGTATATGTGTCCATCCCAAACCGAGCACCTTCCTTGATGTGGCATTGAAACTCTTCTACAAGTATCTTTGAATATTGAAACTCCTTCTTGGCAAATGGAAAGAGGCAAGAATTTGATCATGAGATATATTAAAAATATATATTTACATCCCAAGGAAAATTTTAAATCAAATTTAATCATCTCAAATAGTTACATTACTTGTAATCATCAATTCCCCTCTTAGGTGTCACAAGGCCTCCTTGTCTCATTAGGCCTAATTTGGCCAAAATTGATAAAATTTGGATTTAGCTCAATTGGTGAAATTTTTATTCATCAAAGGACTATTATAGTCACATTTAATTAAAAATAATTCATCCAAACCCATCAATCTCTCTTCAAGTCTCCATTTTGCTTATAGAGGCTTCATTAGGCCTAGTCCTCTTGTAACCTTATTTTCACACAAGTCCACTTGTGTAGGAGAATGTAAAGACTTATAAGACTATGTGAGACCATTTTTTGGTACCCTTTTCCCTCATTTGGATATGTTCCAAGTTTCATGGTTCAACACCCAAGGCAAGTGTGTTTTTAGATCCATTAATCCTCCCAATTAGGCCTTTTTAGCCTATAGGGAAAAAAGCTCATTTTGTGCTCCCACACGTGTGAAATAAGAAATTATCCTACTATTAACTCTATTCATATCCTAAAAATTCTTTTTATTGAATTTAAACTCCTAATCATTTGTATGGACCCCTATTTTAGCATTAAATGCTCCTTCTTAGCCTATTCTGTACAACCCTATACTTGCAAGTATAGACTAGTGGAATGAGTTGAATCTTAGAAGAGTTGTAAAGGGCATCATAATGATTTTCAAGCTTGAAACAGCCATTTGAGTGATTTTTTTGGTGTTTCTCTCTGATCAAGTTCAAAATAGACTTTTTGAAGGGTTTGGAGCACCTTACCCTCTAAACAATAGTTCATATATATGGCACATTGAATCATTGAAATAATGGCATAAAATTCAATCTAAGAACCTAATAAAACCTCTCCAATCACCTCCAGGTCCCATGCAAAAGTTACACATTTTGTGAGGTCTAAGTGTACTTTAAGCCAAAAATGGCTTCTTGGATAGTTTCTATGTAATATTAAGATTCCCAAACATCTTTTTATATCTCTGAAACATGATCCAATCATCAAAAGAGATCATCAAGAGCTATAATTGAAGATGACCACCCTTACCAAGCTATTTGCTTACCATTCCTTAGTGACTCCAACCTTTGTAGTGTAGGGTATCTTGTTTGTATTCAGAACTTCTAGAAAAGTTTTTTGGATATCTAGGGGTTTTTTTATAGCTTATCCAACCATCATTCAAGGTCTACTTGCCTATTGGTCACCAATTTCACCATTTTCCCCAAAACTATCTTCTTTATGCATGGAAAAACTGCCCCTACTTTGAGATAGAAAAAGAGGGTTTTCCCTATTATAATTGGAAAATTGATCATTTTATCATCTTCATTATGTATTTATGGTATTATATACTAAATTTAGGCACCTAACTACTCCATTTAGACGTCCATTCAACATCATTTCTAAGATAGACTTTGACAAGGCAGCCTGATGAAGGTAGGTAGGGTAGAGGTTGTGCTTGTAGGAAATGAAGGTTATATTTTGCTTTTCCATGACATATAAGGGTCATTCATGCCTCCCATGATGTATTGAAACCATGTTATAGTCTATTTTCCTCTCAAACACTTACATGCCTTTGGAAACATAGATTAGGTCCATAACTGCCTAAGAGGGTAAATCACTATTTAGGCCTAGATGTAAGTGATTTTTGAAATTGGTTTATGCTTTAAGGACATAATACAAAATATTTGATGTTCATAAGCCCATATGGGTGGTCATATATCAAATATACAAATTTAAGCTCCATCCCTTGCATTCACGGATTTTCTTGGTTCTAAAACCAATGCTTGAACACATATTTGAAATCTCCATATTCACTCTACAAGATTTTTTACCCAAAAATTGACCTTGGGTGACATTAGCATCAATGGAGACACTCTCTGATTCACTACCTATTTGGACTGAGATAGGCTTGTAGGAACTTATAGGCAATTTTGTACATGCTCAAAGTGTGGTAGGGTCCCTAAAGATTTCCTTTAGACTCATGTTACTACCTTATATCACCATTATTACTTTGGAACCTTTAAAACACCATGTAAAAGTAAAATTAGATCCCTGTCTAACACATTGGTTGTAGGTGTTTGTTCTAGGCCTATTGTACGGACAGGGGGTTGCTTAGGAGGTCTCAAAACATCAAGATCTAATTTGTCTATCATCTTAGCTCAAGATTAGCATTTAGACCATTTTGAATGATTCCCCCTTGATATAATGGTTTATTACTTTCTATGTGAAGTTCAAAATCAATTTTTCATCAACTCCTATAGAGTTCACCATCATAATTCAGTGATTTTTAGTCATTTTTAAGGGTCTCAATGACGATCTTCCCCTTGTCATTTTGACCTAAAAATTGGTAGGGTTGTTGTGTGTATATAGGGTTACAAGAAAAATAAATAAAGGATGTTGGAGGTTCCTTATATCATGACATATTTTATCTTAACAAAGCTTAGGGATGTCTATTTAGTCCATTTGGGGACTAAAAACCCAATTTGATCTTATCATCCTTTGAAGTGAAAACCTTGCCTTGGAAAGGAATTATTAGCTTCATTACATGAAATAAATGACCCCTTGGATATGATATATGTTCAAAAATGAACTCCACCATGTGCTCCATGACTCACAACTCTATACAACTTTTTGAACTCTTGTAAAAGGTAGTTGTGAGCACATTTTGCAAACAAGGTAGTAAACAAGGGAATTAGGCAATTTGGCTTGAAGTAAGTTACTGATATCTCACAATGGAATTTAATGAAACACATTGAAAACATGTATTCAAGAACATTGATAATCCCATGGAACCATCTCCTACGTTGCAAGACTTAAGTTACATGCCCATGAATGCAAAATTTGAGAAACAAATATAATTGGGAAATCGCTTTTAAGAGAATTAAGAAAGGAAGAATTAGATGGTGATAAAACCATATATGGGGCCTATTAAAACCTTAAAATAATCCATTAGGGTCACATATCTCCATAGATTCCTGAAAATAAGAAACATATGCACAACCATACCCCTCATGAATGCAATTTCATAAAAAGCTACCTAGAGTCAAACTGATTGTTCATAAAAGAGGAGGCACCAAATTCCAAATTATTTATATGAAATTGAATTTAATATACACCCATATAATCACTCTTCCCCATTACACCTGTATGACACATGCCAGGTGATTGAATCTAGCTTTTCTTTGCTTGCCAAGTGAAAATGAAGGAAAACAACTTGCAGATGACCTTTATTGCATTATATTTTCAATCCAAACATGGAAATGACTTTTTGGGAGGTGAAGAGTCATTCCACCACGTTTCAATTGATGGTGGACTTGAGAAGTCTGTACAAGTGCCCAAAAAGTCTTATTTTTGAGGAAAAACTACCATTTTATGATCATAACGGACTCCTAACTATCACTTGATTGATTATAAAATTATTTGACCTTATCCACATTGATATACACCTTTATGACATATTTTTTAACTCTCACCATTCGTATAAATCAATTAATGAGCCAGAAAAGTGGCTGAATGACCCGTTTACCACATGAAACCTAACAAATGGTCAGTTTATGACTTGAAGCTAACTTGAAATAATTCAAAGACCCTATTAAGACATTTCTGACACCATTTATCACTTTTACTATGTTTTAATAGCTTTGACCAATGTTGACTTTGGTTGATTGAGCCAGTACAAGTAGGATGGGTTTTAGCAAGGACTAGGGAAAGGGTAAGTGAGACATGTAAGACAATAGATGACCCAATAGGACATATGAAACTTTATATAAAAGTTTAAAATAGTATTGGTTGATCCAACTTTGAATTGGGCTAAAATTTGGTCAACATTCCTAGTGATTCCTAGGGGTAGCATGCCTACTATGCCTAAGACTAGTTGCCTAATCCTTCTATTGGGTAAGGAGCCATGCATATGAGCACTATAATTGACTTGAATAGACATTTGACTCAAGGGAAACAAGTTGGTTAACACATACACATAAAACACTCACCAAACAAAGGAAAGGAAACACACTTGTGTTCTAAAGCACTCAGGAAACATAAGACAACTAAAACAAACTCTAAAGTAGACAAACTAGATAAAAGGAACTGATCCTCCTGAATCAAAAGGAAAGTTATTCACAACATCTTCTTGAAGTGAAATAGGAACATGTGAAAGCTTACACTTAGGTCTTATCCTATTTCAAAGTCTTGATTACTTCCCATGGTGCTTGCATTGACTTCATCTGGTTTCACAGCCAACAACACATGTTCAATAGAAACAAACTCCTCTTGATTGGTTTGAATGAAAACCATAGTCCTTGGTTCAAGTGGTTTTCCATCAATTATATAATCATTTTCATCTTCAACCCCAACCTCAATTAAAAGTGTATTTTCATCATCAAGGTTATATTCATTTTGAAAGGTAAGGTCTACATCAAGCTTTGGTGTTTCTACAACTATATAGAAGGGAAGAGGTTCTTCAAGACTTATTACCTCTCTTGGAACCTTGTATTTTCCATCTATCTTATGCATTTGATCTTATTGGTATGAATCATGATTACCTTTCTCTTCTTGTGTAGGTGCTTCATGATCTTCAATAGGTTCAGCTGCAACATCTCCTTTAAAACTCTTCTCAAGCTCTTCATGAAGTGGAGATGCATCATCCAAGCTCAAGCTAAAATTTTCAAGATCATCCCAAAATGCCAACTATTCATGGTCCATAGAAAAGACTTGAAGTTCATCAAATTTCTTACCAATCTCTTATGGAACATCATGTTGGCTAATGAATGCCTCTTCTTCACCTTGTGTTGCAGGTTGAACATCATAATCTTCCATGAAGCGTGGCAATTCATCAATCTACTCAAGGTCTACATCTTCTTGTCTTACCATTGAAGTGTCTTCTGCTCCCAAAATATTTGTTGAATACTCCATGTCATCGTCTCCTTTTTTTGTGTGTTCAAGGAACTCATCTATGATATCATCCTCCCCCAAATCTTTTGGAGTCTTAGGAATAATTAAATGATCTTTAGTTTATGAAGGCAATAGAGAAGAGGTACTGAATGGAAATTATTTAGGTGTTTTGTCAACCTTGTTCACATAGTTTTCTTCCCTTTAAAAGTTCACAAGAGTAGTACATTGGCTACAACTCACTCTATGCGTATCCCTTTGCATGAGGTTTTGTTCTTCTAATGTGAGGCAAGGAGTAGATCTTTCTTGTGCTACTAAGGCTTGACAACCTCCTCCACCATCATACACAAACTAATCTAAAGATTGTCCCCAATGATCAAAATTATCTTCTCCTTGAACCAGGTTAGTAGGGATTGGAACAATAGCCTTTGTGTATGGAATTAGGATTATAGCTATTAGGTTGCCTATTGCAAACTTGGTGACCTTGGTGATTGTATTTTGGAATGGGTAGAGTACTTACTTATAATTTACCTTGTTTGAGTTGAGCTTGTAATGACCTAATCATTTAATCTTTGTCTATAGCATTATCCACCTTTTTGGGAGTGATTATAGACTTGAGATTGGTATTGGGAACTTTATCTACACTTGGGGTTTCAAATGAACTATGAGATAACAAAGGCATAACAACTCTTGGGGATAATTTTCTACCTAGTATTAAATTATTCTCAGCTTCAATATCTATCTCATATGCATTAGGTAGAGTAAATCCTCCCATTGATTGCAAAATTACTTCCACATCAGTGTTAATGGCCTTGAGATAAGTGGGGAACATAAATATTGGATGGGGTCTCATGATAGGTGGTAACCTATGCCATATTCTTTGAAATATTTCATTGAAATCTCACATGGATTCATTAGGACCTCTCCTTATAACATTTAGCTAATGGATTAGTGAAATGTGATCACTCTTATTCTCAAACCTATTTACCAACAACTCTTTAAAGCCATCCCAATTAGTAATGCAACCACCTCCCAATATCCTATACCAGTCAAGTGCTTTACCCTTCATAGACATGGCAAGTAGTCTAATGATATGTTGACTTGAGTGATATTGTGGAAGTTACAAAAATTTGAGATGTCCCTAATGTGCTTAGATGGTCTAATAGGACCTTTTCCATTGAAGCTAGGGATATTTTTAGTAGCATTAGGAGGAATAGGGTCATATGCAAGAAGATTAATTAGATTTTGGGTGTTGAAGGTTGGGAGAGCATGTTGTCTAACCATCTCTTCTTCTTCCTCCTGACCATGAAATATAATGTGGAAAATTTTATCTAAAACTAGAGATTCTCACCTTTTAGAGTCACCAAATGCTGGATTAGAAACACTATTGAAACCTTGGGATTGTCAAGACTAGCATTCACCTTAACAAGGAATAAGTTAGGACCATCTATCCCATCAAGCATACCAAAACTATTGTCTTCAAATTGTGAACCCTACGAAACTCTATGACGTTATTATAATTTGATGCAACATGGAATAATATCTCAAGTTGTGGGTGAACTTGTAAGAGAGATGAATCTCTAGATTATGAGGGCTAGCTCCCTACATTCATCTTTAAGTGCTTATCACCTAATCTAAAGCTTGTTTATGAGAAAAGGGTTAAGAGTTTATATGAAAAGTAAAACTACACTAAAGAGGTGATACATCAAGACATATCCCATAGACTATCACACTCCTACTAAGCAATAATGTTTTCCAAGACTAATTCTAGGCATTGAAGGTTCCTAACATAGTTTTTTAATGTAAAGGTAAGTATACTTAAGATAATTAATAATATAATTGATATAAGGGAATATTTCACACCATAGAGACAATTTCATACTTGAAGAGGAGCCTAGTACATTCATACACTTCACATGACCTTTTAAAATTAGAACTCTTACTTAAACATGAAGGATAAAGAGGAGTAATGATGATACCATCAATTAGCTCCATTATACATCATTCACACACTTAGACAATATGTTCCTAACTCAAAATCAGACTTGTATTAAGTTTTAAAATACGAAATGCAATGTCATACCATCAGGGTCTCTCCATACTATTTGTGGTCTCCCTTATAATAGCCAACATCCTCATAATTATAGAATTTTGGAAGAAGAGAGAGAGAAGGGAAGTTGAAGAGGCACAAGGACAAGTGTCCAAAGGTGAAAATTAGTTACAATTCATGTGTATGATGTGGAAAAGGAGTTATGAAACTGATTTACACATCATTCTATCCCAGATAAGCCTCTTTTCCAAGTGTGGCATAGCAATTTTCTCAATCATTCTCTCTTGTGAAATTGCCTTCATTATAGGATTTCAGGAGCACTCCAAATCAGGTTAGGGATAAGAGTTTCATGGAAATGAGGTGGAATATAGATCAAGTAACTGATGTGTATATGTGTCCATCCCAAACTGAGCACCTTTCTTGATGTGGCATTGAAACTCTTGCACAAACATCTTTGAGTATTGAAACTCCTTCTTGGCAAATGGAAAGAGGTAAGAATTTAATCATGAGATATATTACAAATATATATTTACATCTAAAGGACAATTTTCAATCAAATTTAATCATCTCAAATAGTTACATTACCTGTAATCATCAATTCCCCTCTTAGGTGTCACAAGGCCTCCTTGTCTCATTAGGCCTAATTTGGCCAAAATGGATAAAATTTAGATTTAGCTCAATTGGTGAAATTTTTATTCATTAAAGGACTATTATCATCATATTTAATTGAAAATAATTCATCTAAACCCATAAATCTCTCTTCAAGTCTCCATTTTGCTTACAAAGGCTTCATTAGGCCTAGTCTTCTTGTAACCTTATTTTTACACAAGTCCACTTGTGTAGGAGAATTTAAAGACTTATAAGACTATGTGAGACCATTTTTTAGTACCATTTTACCTCATTTGTATATGTTCCAAGTTTCATGGTTCAACACCCAAGGCAAGTGTGTTTTTAGATCCATTAATCCTCCCAATTAGGCCTTTTTAGCCTGTAGGGAAAAAAAAGCTCATTTTGTGCTCCCACACGTGTGAAATAAGATATTATCCTATTATTAACTCTATTCATATCATAAAAATTCTTTTTTTTGAATTTGAGCTCTTAATCTTTTGTATGGACCCCTATTTTAGCATTAAATGTTCCTTCTTAGTCTATTCTATACAACCCTATACTTGCAAGAATAGACTAGTGGAATGAGATGAATATTAGAAGAGTTATAAAGGGCATCCTAATGATTTTCAAGCTTGAAACATACATTTGAGTGTTTTTTTTGGCCTTTCTCTCCAATCAAGTTCAAAATAGACTTTTTGGAGGGTTTGGAGCACCTTACCCTCTAAACAATAGTTCATATAGATGGCACATTGAATCATTGAAATAATGGCATGAAATTCAATCTAATGACCCAATAAAACCTATCAAATCACCTATAGGTCCCATGAAAAATTTGATGAGAGTTCCAAGCATTTGAAGTTGGTCATCCATATCTTTTCTACACATTTTGTGAGGTCTAAGTGTACTTTAAGCCAAAAATGGCTTCTTGTATAGTTTCTATGTAATATTAAGATTCCAAAACATCTATTTATGTCTCTCAAACATGATCCAATCATCAAAAGATATCATAAAGAGCTATAATTGAAGATGACCACCCTTACCAAGCTATTTGCTTACCATTCCTTGGTGACTGCAACCTTTATAGTGTAGGGTATCTTGTTTGTCTTCAGAACTTCTAGAAAAGTTTTTTGGATCTCTAGGGGTTTTTTTATATCTTATCCAACCATAATTCAATTTCTACTTTCCTATTGGTCACCAATTTCACCATTTCCCCCAAAACTATCTTCTTTATGCATGGAAAAACTACCCCTACTTTGAGATAGAAAAAAGAATGTTTTCCATATTAGAATTGTAAATTTTATCATTATATCATCTTCATTAGGTCTTTATGGTATTATACACTAAATTTAGGCATCTAACGACTCCATTTAGACATCCATCCAACACCATTTCTAAGATAGACTTTGACAAGGTAGGCTGATGAAGGTAGGTAGGGTAGAGGTTGTGATTGTAGGAAATGAAGGTTATCTTTTGCTTGTCCATGACATATAAGGGCTAGTCATGCCTCCCATTGTGTATTGAAACCATGTTATAGTCTATTTTCCTCTCAAACACTTCCATGCCTTTGGAAACATAGATTAGGTCCATGACTACCTAAGAGGGTAAATCACTATTTAGGCCTAAATGTAGGTGATTTTTAAAATTATTTTATGCTTTAAGGACATAATACAAACATTTTTGATGTTCATAAGCCTATATGGGTGTTCATATATCAAATATAAAAATTTAAGCTCCATCCCTTGCATTCATGGATTTTCTTGGTTCTAAAACCAATGCTTGAACACATATCTGAAATCTCCATATTCACTCTACAAGATTTTTTACCCACAAATTGACCTTGGGTGACATTAGCATCAATGGAGACACTCTCTAATTCACTACCTATTTGGACTGAGACAGGCTTGTAAGAACTTATAGGCAATTTTGTACTTTCTCAAAGTGTGGTAGGGTCCCTTAAGATTTCCTTTAGACTCATGTTACTACCTTGTATCATCATTATTATCTTGGAACCTTTAAAACACCATGTAAAAGTAAAATTAGATCCCTATCTAACATGTTGGTTGTAGGTGTTTGTTCTAGGCATATTGTATGGATAGGGGGTTGCTTAGGAGGTCTCAAAACATCAAGGTCTACTTTGTCTATGTCATATTACCTCACAAGTACCATTTAGACCATTTTTAATGATTCCCCCTTGATATAATGGTTTATTACTTTCTATGTGAAGTTCAAAATCAATTTTTCATCAACTCTTGTAGAGTTCACCATCATAATTTAGTGACTTTTGGTCATTTTTAAGGGTCTCAATGACCATCTTCCACTTGTCATTTTGACCTAAAAATTGGTAGGGTTGTTGTGTGTATATAGGGCTACAATAAAAATAAATCAAGGATGTTGGAGGTTCCTTATATCATGACATATTTTATCTCAAAAAACCTTAGGGATCTCTATTTAGTCCATTTGGGGTCTAGAAACCTAATTTGATCTTATCATCCTTTGAAGTGAAAACATTGCCTTGACATAGCATTCTTAGATTCATGGCATGAAATCAATAAATCCTTAGATATTCTAAATATTCAAAAATGAACTCCACCATGTAATCCATGACTCACACCTCTATACAACTTCTTAAACTCCTATAGAAGGTAGTTGTAAGCATATTTTGCAAACAAGGCAGTAAACAAGGGAATTAGGCAATTTGAGTTGAAGGAATTAACTGATATCTCACAATGGAATTGAATGAAACACCTTGAAAACATGGATTAAGGAAAATTTTTAATCCCATATAACTATCTCCTACATTGCAGAACTCAGGTTACATGCCATAAATGCAAACTTTGAGAAACAAACACAATTAGGAAATCCCTTTCAAGGGAATTAAGAGAGGAAGTGTTGCATGGTGATAAAACCATGGAGGAGACCTATTACAACCTAAAAACACTCCATTGGGATCACATAACTCCATATATTCTTGTAAATAAGAAATAGATGCACAACCATACCCCTCTTGAATGTAATTTCATAAAAAGCTGCCTAGAGTCAAACTGATTGTTCATAAAGGATGAGGTACCAAATTGGAACTTCTTACTATGAAATTTAAGTTCATTTAGATTAATATCCACTTTTCCCAATTAAAATTGTATGGCCCATGCCAAGTGATTGAATCTAGCTTTTCTTTGCTTGCCAAGTTAAAATAGAGGAAAACAACTTACAAATGAACTTTCTTGAATTCTCCTTGCAATACAAATGTGTAAATGATTTGTAGTGAGGTGAAGAGTGAATCCACCATGTTTCAACTAATGGTGGACTTGATAAGTCCATACAAGTGCCCAAAAACTCCTATTTTTAGGAAAGACTACCATTTTATGATCATAACAGACTTATAAATATCACCTGACTGATTATGATGTGATTTAACCTTATCCACATTTATATCCACCTTGATGACATTTTTTTAACTCCCACCATCTGTACAAGTCAATTAATGAGCCAAAAAAGTGGTTAAATGACCCTTTTACCACATGAAACCTAGAAAATGGTCAATTTGTGACTTGAAGATACCTTGAAACAATTTGAAGACCCTATTAAGAAAATTTCAACACCATTTGGCACTTTGACTAAGTTTTACTAGGTTTGACCAATGTTGACTTTGGTTGACTGAGCTAGTATAAGTAGGATGGTTTTCAACAAGGACTAGGGAAAGGGTAAGTGAGACATGTAGGACAATAGACAACCCAATAGGACATATGAAACTTTATCTAAAATTTAAAAATAGTAGGGGTTGACCCAAATTTGACTTGGGGTCAAATTTGGTCAACAATTATTTATTTTGTTTAGGTGTCCAAAGGAATGGTAGATAATTCCACCACTTTAATAAGTGGAGTGGGGGAAGAGGTGGTTGAAGTAATGGTTGCCTCCTTTAGTATTTATATCAAAGGATATATGGATAAGTTGATGGTGTCATCAATTAAAAGAGAGGAGGTTTATTCCTTTGTTTTGGTATCCAAAGGAATGGAGGAGGATTCTACCACTTCCATAAGTCAGGTGGAGGAAGAAGTAGTTGAGGAAATAGTTTACTCAATGATAGGTCCATTGATAATGGCATTAAATGTATGGACCTCATGAGTGTGAGATGATTTTGATTTGTTATCATCATAATTTATATAAGGGGCATGATTGGGGAAAGGTTTTCTAAAGATGTCTAATGACTGATTTGGAGGTACATTAGGATTATCTAATTCAAGTTCACCCTTATCAATCAAGTCTTAGACAATGGTTTTAAGGGTGTTTCACCTACTAATGTCATGTTAAATGACATGGTGGAAAGCACATTGATCATTTTCATTGTACCAACCAAGTGTGGGGAAAGAAGCATCAAATTTTTGTGTAGGTTTGATAAGAGGAAGTTGTATGATGTTGGCTTTTATCCAAAACCAAAGCATATGACTCCCCTATCTGAGTATATTGTCTTGGGGTGGCTTCATTTTGATTTTGAGTTTATTAGTTTGAGGGGTTAGAATAATTGGTTTGATTAGGTTGGTTGACAATTAGAGATGGAGTGGGCTTGAGGACAACTGTGTTTGTGGTTGCCTTTGTTTTGGTGTTGGGATGGTTAGATGGGTTGGTAGTTTTGGATGAAGAAGGGTAATTAGATTTGAAGCTATAATTTTTGTTTCTTAGTTTTAATTTCCCTTCATTAATGGCTCTAATTTCAAGTTTATTTGCCATGGTGAAAGACTCATCAAAGTTTTTGAAAGTCTGAACCTGTAGAGTAGGAGCAATATGTTTTTCATGACCTCAAGAAAAAAGTTTAATTAACTTAGGTTGAGGCAAAGAGAAAGAGAGTTGGTTGATAAAACCTCTCCATCTAGCTATGAAATCGATAATTGATTCATCATAAAATTTCCTGATGGAGTAGAGGTCGGTGATAGAGACCTTTTTAGATATATTTATTGAAAAGTGATCTAAAAAGGTTTGGGCAAGTTGAGAAAAGAAGAAGATGGAGTGCTTTGTGAGAGCACTATATGAATCTAAGGCTGGTCCAGATAGAGACATAGGAAAAGTGTGAAGGAGAAGAGCATCATCATATGTAATCAAATAACAAGAATGGAAAAATTCTCTTAAGTGTTGTTGGGGGTCCTCCTTGCTTTGGAACTTGGAAAGCTTGGGTAGTTCCCATTGAGGAGGATAAGGTTGGATAGGCATGAATGGGTGAATGGGTTCATTTTATATTTGATCATAATATAAAAGGTTATGAGCCCCAGAAATAGATGACTTTAGGTTGGTAATTTTGTCCATTAACATTTTGACTAGACTGTTTGAGGTTGGGAAGCTCCATAATTATGTGGTAAGTTTGGTTGAGGTTGGATGGCAATAATGTATGGATAAGTGGAATAAGGTTGAGGAGATGCCACATATTGGTATGTGGTCATTGAAGGTTGTGATGATGCCACATAAGGGTATGTAGGCACAAAATGTTGGGTAGAAGGTGTTATGTATTCTTTTAGATTAGGAATATATTGGTAGGATGTCATGGTTATTTGTTGAGGGATTGATATGGGTTGGTTTGGAGGTATGAATGGGTTGGTAGATTGAGGTTGGGTGTTAACTCTTGTATTAATATGTAGAAGGGTAGGTGGTATGGAAACTACCAAATTTTGAAGTGGGATAGAAATTGGTGGATTGGTAGTGATAATGGGAATGGTGGAAATAAGGATAGAAGATACCCCCATGGTGGATGAGGTATGTGTAACAAGAGGTGAGGTTGTTCCTATGTTGGAGGTGTTGGTTAGTGAAGGGGTGTTTGGTTATTATTTGGAATGTTAGATTGAGTTTGGGTGGTGGTAGTGGATGGGATATTGTTGAAAGAAGATGCTTGGGTGATCATAGGTTGGGTAGAAGTGGTGCCAACATAAGATAGGGAGGCATACCATAAGTTGGGTCTATAGGAGGAAATAAAGCAATAGGGGTACGATGAGATAAGGTGTTGAGGTAATGTTGAAGGGCTATGAGGTTGTTATCAAAGAAGGTAGTAAAATCTTCATCATGCTTAAGAACTATTCAACTAATGGTAGGAGGGGGAGAAAGATGAGGAAAACTCTCAACATCAGAAGTATACTCCATGGAAGAAGAGGAAGAGGAAGGTGGTTCTTGGTTGGTTTGATTCCTCAACTATTGTCTAGTAAAGACCATGTGAGAAATAGAAAAGAAATGATGAAAAGCTCACAACTCAAACACAAATCAAGCAAAAGTAAAAATATCTCAAGGCAATCAAAACATACACTAAAGTGCCTTTAACAACTTGGGATACTTTTTATATTAATTTTGGCTTATGCTTTAGAAAGTGTGAAAAATAATTTTGGTTTATAGATTAGGTACTAGAGAGGAAGTCTAAGGTAGGTTTCAGGTGTTAAAGGCTCTAAAAAAGAATCTGTATTAGAAATCAATATGTGGCTTGGTATTGGGGCCTAGCCCCTCACTTTACACATTGTAGTGATAAGGGTGTCAGGTGCTTAGCTAGTATATACTAATTTATAGAGTTTATAGTCAACCAGATAGTTGAGTTGGTTCTCCCCTTGGTAATGACCTCTAAGTAGGATTTTATGAAAGGGTAAGGTTACTGCTAGGTGATGAAATCCTAGTCAGGCCTTATCTCAAGTTTGTTTTGATGTGTTGATTGATTATGCGGTTTGGTAAAGTGTGTGATAATAAGAGTGAAACTATGATTAATTAATTTTATTTTAAGTTAACTAGATGAACCCAAAACAAGAAAGCAATCAATGTATGCAAGGTTTATTTTAAGCCCAAAATAGATTTCAAATTTTATTATATAAGCATTTAATAAAGGAATAAAAGGGAACCTAGATGATGTTAGGGTCCCACCAAATGTGCCAAAATATTTATCTTAATTTCTATATATTTTCTTATGAAAGGAAGCAAACAATAAACTAGTAATAAGGGTGTGGTAGAAGAGCCTAGTTGTTGATATGTGCGTAATCCAGATGAGTATAGAGATCTCCTCTTTATCTTGTAAGGAATAACCTGTAGATAAGAAAGCACTAACAAAAGGGGTTGTTATCAAGATAATTAGGTGGACTACCTAGTGTGAGCTAGATCCAAGAATCATGAGCTTGTTAGGAGGTTGTTAATCCACTCTTTGATAATAATCAAGTTGAAAGAGATAAAATAAAGATACTTTCATAAAAAAATAGAAAGTAACTAAAATAAAATAAAGAAGAAATAGATAATTGAAAAGGAAAATAATGTAAACATAGAAAAAGTGGGTCAATACTAGTGCTAAAATGGATTGGGCCAGGTTTAAAAAATTAGATAGGGGTCTGTGAATAGGTAGGGACATAAAAAGTTAGATTTGGTTGGGGGCAAGGAGTTGGAAATAAATTGTTATTATTTTAGACCACAATGACCATCAGTGGTTAGGCTAACCATTGGTGGTTAGGATGACCATCGGTAGTTGGGTAACCATCAATGGTTGTAGGTGACTGTTGGTGGTCTAGGTGACTATCAATGATTACCTGTGGATTTGGAAGGTACTTATAAAATAGTTGAAAAATTGGTTAGTGATTAGGTAAGGGTTTGTTAAGCGTTAGGTTAGGGGTAGAGAAGTTGAAAGATAGGTACAAAAAGGCATGATGGGAAAGAGAAGTCAAAAACTAAAATAATAAAACTAAAGTACAAATATATGTATTGCTTTTTAAATGGTTAATGTCTAGAGAAATTTTGGTAGAGTAATGGTACTTTTCCTTAAGAGAAATTTCAGCAAAGGTTTAGATCTCTATTGCTATTACTGAATTGCTAGAGTAAGACTATTTGGAAATCTTGAATACCTATGTACAAGAATTCTTGTGATGATGGATCCTGTTCACCTCTTACTCCCCTCCTTTTATAGGCAAAGAGAGATGGAGGATAAAATATTCCCTGGTAGGTTGGCTTGCTGATTTCAATGCTTGGGAGTTTTTTAGAAACATGCAAGGTGGATATATTAAATTGTGTCATGTTAGCTTATACACAATTGGTATTTATGTAAGAACAAGGAAGACCTAACTATCAACAATCAGATTAACCATCGACAATCATGTTGATCATCAATGGTCGAGTGTCTGAAGGTAAAAGGGTCAAGGTGGGTAAAAAAGGGTTTGGTTATAGTTAAGTTAATATGTTAGTGAGTTTAGTTAGCTAAGTAGCTAACTAGACTCAAGGTTTGATGGATTGGGTAATGGGTCTAGAAGGTTTAGGTGGTCTCTAGGGGGTCTTGAATCATTTTGACATCTAGAACTATTGCATGTAGTTTTTTAGTGTCTACAATAATTATATCTCAATGGATTATGACTATTTTAACCCATGATAAATGCTAAGTTATCATGTGCAGTATGATTAGATAATTAGTTAGTTATTATCTGATGTTTATTTGTGTATAGTCTTTCTAGATGTGAGATGTTTTACCAAAAATAATAATATGATAAAGTCTATTTTGAGTAAAATTAAAAAATCCTAGGAAGTTTCTAAGTGCTATAGAAACCATGGCTTGGTGTATTAATGAAGCATATTTCTATATCTAATTTCTTTTGGCTTAAGTAGAGTGATTGGGCTTTAGTGAAACCATATAATCTAGTGTTCATTCTTATGATGTTTTGTGATAGTAAATGTTTGAACATATATTCATGAAAGGATTATATTGACTAAATAGGTATTAAAATAGGAGATTATGTGGATGTTAAGTACCCTGGTATATGAACAATATATGTTAATTAATACATAAGATTATATACTAAGTCACTTAAAGTTCATACAATACCTAGCCATCAATTAGATTGCTAAAAGATGGACATAATGTGAGAATATTAGTACATAAATATTAAATATCACAAGCCCCTCATTCCCTAGAATAAGGCTTGTCTTCTAACATCAAAAAGAGGATTGGGATTGAGAAGGGTAAGATTAATGAACCAAGATCTTCTAGAGAAACAAGGTTGGAGGTTGATTGAGGAAGACAACTTCTAGATTGAATCATAAGGGCCAAATATATGAATTCTAGGGAAGGACATTCCTTTCTTTCTGAAGAAGGTCTTGTCAACAGTTCAACTTTTTTGGCATGTTCTAAGAGTAGGAAAGGATATTTTAAAAAAATCCTCAAATGGAATATAGGTAAAGGGAATAAAGTTTATTTTTAGAAGGATATTAGATCTAGTACTCCTAGCTTCCTCTATGCAAGATTTGGAGTTGATCAATTTTTTCAAAGACACTATTGGTCACTAATTTTGTGATTAATGGGAAGTTTTTGAAGGTAAAAAAAGATGGAATTTTTTTCATAAATAAGACTCCAACCAACACCAAAAACTCATCCTCCAAGACTTATATTTCACTCTCCAGAATATTCACATCAGCATATTTTTGAAAGAGGATGAAATTATCTGTAAAGTTGATCCCAACAACCTCTACTCAGTTAAATTTGGCTATCTTTCCCTTTAGGATCAAGAGGAGCCTAAATAAAATTAGAATATACTTTTGATAAAAAACCTAATTCAAAAAATAAATGTTTTCTTCTAGTTGGCTACCCAAAATAAGATCCTCATGGCAGACAATTTGATGAGTAGGGGGATCTCTATCCCGAACTAGTGTGTGCTCTGTATCAGGAGGCTAAATTAATGGAGCATATTTTTCTCTTTTGTCTTTTTTATTATGCCATCTTTCACTCTTTCTTTAGCCTCTCCAACTATTTTTGGGCCACCCTAGGAAGTATCAGAGATCCTATTACCCAATGGAAACCACTTTGGGAATCTCCTCATTTGAAATTTTGGTGGAACCTAGCCCTACCCCATATTTTTTGGGGAATTTGGGTATCTAGAAACTTGATCATTTTTTTACAAGTGTAGGCCTTCTCCTCTCTCAAACTTTAATATAATCATGTCCCTATTGAAGGAAAATTACCTATCCTTTGCTTCTTCTTTTGACAAGCCTAGTTCCCTTTTCTTTTTCTAGATTATTTGTCAGTTGAATCTTTCCATTCCTAATACCCCCATAAATAGGGAGTAGATAGATCAAAAGTCAAAAATTATCACCCTTAGCTTAACTATCTTAAACTAAATTTGGATGGGACTGCTAAAGGCAACCCAAACCTAGTAGGTTTAGGTGGTGTAATCAGGGATTCTTCTAAAAATATTTGGGTAGTGTATGTAGGTCCCTTGGGTAACCAAACAAAACATGTGTCAGAAGCACAAGCAGCTCTTTAGGGAATCAACCTTGTAACTAAATTAGGGATGGAATTTTTAAAAATCAAAGGTGATTCTATGAACATCATAAATTATCTAAAAGGTCCAAATCATGCATCTTAGAACATTGCTAAGATAATAAATGATGTAAAAAATCTCATCTTGTTTCAAAGGGGTGTCATTGGCACACTTATACAGGGAGGGGAATAAATATGTTGATATGATGGCAAATATTGGGGTTCATTCAAGTTTTTTTAATAGTTGGAAAGGAATTAATGCTCCCACCGACATCATTCCCCTCATTTATCTAGATAAAGGATAGTCTACAAATAATAATGATGACCCATTTAATGTTGTATCATATCAAGCCTAAAGGGATAGATGGTTTTTTGTGTAAAGAGATCATTATCTACCCATTTCTTAAGATTTCACATGATTGACTCAACTAAAATCTCCATCACATTATTTTATTTGGCCTCCATTCCAACATGCATTATACTAAAAAGGGTTTTAACATGGAAGCTTTCAATAGAAAATATGATGGGTGGGGATTGTGACCAATTTGAACCAATTTCCTGTGAGCAAGATAAGGAGGATAAGTATGTTTGGCATAAAATGGTGAAGGGTGGCTTATCTAAATTCATGGATCACCTAGTTGGCCATGACACAAGACTATAGAAGGACTTTACTCGAGGGTAGAAAGACTGGGAGGTTTGTATGCATGGATTGAAGATCCTCATAACTGAAGAACTAATCAAGGATATTACTATAATGGATTTATCTAGGATTAAAGAATTTAAGGACAAGAAAAGGAAGGAGGAACTCATAAATATCTTCTTTCATAAGGAAAAAAGAATCCCAAGACATTATCCCAAAAAGGGTTCATGAGGACAGAGTTGCTGAGGAAATGGCCCAAGGTTTATCTACAAATTATGTGGTATATTACTCTAGAGGGTAAGTACAATGTAATATTCTCCCACCACTTCCTTTTACTCAATCATTTCAAAGGACACACCATCAACCTTCCATTATTTCTACTAAAATCATTAAAAGCTACCATCAGTGAACATCATTCATCAAGGCCTTATTCTCCTATTGGTTAAGAAAGGGGAGTTACTCTAGTCTAGAATAGTCTCAAAGGCCATTGATATTCCAAGTGAATAGGAGGAAATAGATAATGATGATGGATTATTTACTGAGTTTAACAAGGAAAATAATGGTAAGGAAAATATTGAGGGGGTTAAAGGTGAGTATTCTCATAGGGACTCCAAATATTGAGGCACTAATAGGGGCATTCTAGTTTATGTGTCCCTAATTTCTAGTAGGGGTCATGGGACCCTAAATCCCAGGATCAAAGAGGGCATTTAACATTCCATGGACAAGATTTTCATGAAGATATCAATGTAGAAGCTACTCTATAATGATATTTTTGAGGAATTTGAAAACCTCAAAGGGATGTTGGGTCTCAGGTTGGTGGACATGTAGGCTAGCAAAGAATAGATGGGTATCAAGGAGCTAACCCCATAGGACAACACTTAAGGTGGTAGGGTAGAAGATAGTAGGGAGCTTGAGTAGGAGATGGAAGAAATGAAGTTGTCCATCCTAAAGTGGAAGAGGAAGGGAGAGTACAAAGAACAGTTCATGGGAAATCATATTAGAGATGAAGAAAACATCAAAGGTGATAGTTTAGTGGCCAAGAAACTAGTCATTTATTTAGAATCTAACTAGCCAGTCTCTTTTCAATTTATTTTTATTCTCCTATGTCTTTTGGATAAAGTTTAGTGTCTTTTTGGTAGAAGGGTGTTTTTGATAAGGTATTTTTTTGCTTCTCTAGGTTTTAATGCTTTATGATGCCTATCTTTTGGCTTATGTTGTAAGGGAATGGGACCTTGTAACCTAGCTTTAACTAATCTAATATAAAAAATATTAAATATTATTATGTTAATATTGTTAACATTAATATAATATCAATGAACTATGTGCATGATTTTATTATTTATTCTAATATTATAAGTAGAATATCAAGGCATAATAATGTTATTCAACCTATGCTTTCATAATATTAATTATGTATAATGGTATAAGGGTATAATATTATATAATAATGGATATATGCATTAGATACTTATGAACTCTATAGATAATAAATCCTTTAGCTGATATGTGGTCAATATGAAGTGGTGTTATGAGTATCAATTAAGCTTATGATATCTTAATTTATTTAGTATGAAGATTTGGTGGTAGCTCTTAAGATCTATTATTACCATAGGTATTTGGATAATTTTGAGTATCTTTCCTTGTATTTTGGGTATTAGTTACATAACATGGTATACAAGGAGATTATTGGGAATTATTTATTTGAGTAGTGTATATTACCATTATAAATTTGATTATAATTCATGCCATGAGTATAACAATAAGTTCAAGGGCATATACAAATATAATATATATTAACAGCCTTTAGAACCAAGCCTAAATGCATAAGTTCTGACTAGAATGTTGTCACTACCTTGAGTGGATATTATATCAGTATATTTTATAATAGATTTGCATATCATATAAGGGTAATTTTTATTTTCTAAATATTCATATACAAACCAATTAAAAGAGATTGTATTACCTTGAGAACTATCAATATAAGATGAGAGTAGAATACTGAGCTAGAGAGATCTTGTGATTATAGTACTCAAGTTGTGTTTTGATGATTCACAAAATGAATCAATGTGGAGAACCTTAAAAAATTTTGTTAGAGTTATAAATTCCCTTAGGTAACTCTTATTTTAAGGTATAAAATATTACTAGTTCAATATTTTCACAATATTGTAATAACTACTTATGGTACATAATTTACAAGTGCTTATATATAGGGAATGTACTTATAGTTTAATAGACAATTTGAGTAAGTTGTTAAGTTATCAAAAACTAGAAACTATAAACCTTTGAAATAGTCTCCTATAAAAGCATAATGAGATGTTTAATAAATGTTATAATGGGTTTATGATTTCCCTACTTCTCTGCATTGATTGATTGGTTGTTAGTTTGATATTGAGTACTTATGTGTAGTTCATGATTATGAGAGTGTTTAGTTATATTTAGCATATAATAGTGAATCATGATTCCTTATTATAGATGTGTTCCTTTGAATATTAGTAATCATTTTAAAATTAAGGTTTACCCAGGTGGTATAGCCCTATACTGGCTTGATTGTTGTTATGTATGTGATCATTTGATTTTTGAAATCATAAGTTTGGTTATGTGTTTTCATGTAGTTGGGAACCTTTGATATAATGGAATATCAAAGAGTATTATAGTATAAATATATATTTTACCTAGATGGTACATACTATAATTAGTATTCCTAAACTCGTATCTACATTTGACTGATTTACTATATACATATTATTTATTACTGTGGTTAGCATGTTTATAATAGTTGGTAAGATTTTTTGTATGCGTGTATGTAATATTTTAGAGTTTAAATTTTTTTGTGTTGGTATGTTATCATGTTCCATGGGAACTATGCCTTTCTTTGATAGATACAATTACATGTATAAATGCTTATGTTTCCATAATTTTAAGACTACTTTATATGACTATTTTTGGAAAACTAGTAGTTATGTTTAAAATACTAGAATATGATAAAATGGGCTATTATAGGTGTAGTATGTTTGGAAACAAATTGAGGTAGTTGAAATATAAAATTATTTATATTTTACTTGGGAGGTATAAACTATAGTCATTATTTCTAGTATGGGATAGTAATTAATGTAAGATTCATTCATACATTTGATATAATATATGTATGCTTTGATTAATCCTATGTATAACATATTATATGATGTATTTTATAGTAGGATTTAAATTAAATGAATCTTATGGTTGAATTATTTTACCAATCTACATTTTTGATATGGAGTAAAGAGTGAGATGGACTTTACTGGCTTACTAGTCTCACTATGACAGATGAAGGCAGTTTGATCAAGTGGTGTGTATGAATTTGATTGATCTAGATCATTATTATTTATTATTTATAAAACTTTACGCCAGATTATGTTTAGTTAAACATTATCATTTCATGAGTGTGATTCACATATTTTTGAGATATCTTAGAATATAATGGATTTCTATGATACACTGCATGTTTAGTTTATAATCATACAACACACATGTACTTAATTATCTCTCTAGATTCCCATGTCATCACTATATACTCATTCATGAAGGGAGGGACATTTATTTATGGGATTAGTGTAGGGGATCATTGGTCCATGATTGGTGTGCAAAATTACTTGGATGATGCTTTCCCTCCCCATAATAGTACTACTTTTGAGATGACACTTGAGATTATCACATATACTAGAGAGTCTGAGAAACTCATGCTCCAGAGAGCTAGGTATCTAAATTATGTACATTGTATTAGATTGTATATTATTATTGGGTATTGTCATGATGAATGTTATTTACTTATTAATGTATATTGACAATAGTGATTATAAATTTGTATCAGTCACGACTAAGTTGCTATATTACTTTTATGTAGCATTCTCATGACATTAGAGATATATTATATAATATGTAATGTGTATTTATTGTTATCACTTGAGTATATATGTGGTCTCTATTTATATTCTCTAGGTGTAATCTATTCATGGTATATATTTTTAACTAAAAAAATCACATTTTTCTATGTCTAACCTAGCAGGGTTGTTACATGTTGTATCAAAGTTGTGGATCAAAATCTAGGATGTAATGAGTCTATTAGCATTTTTGTGTCTTTCTGTTTACCAATGTAAATATAGTGACATGAAGTATTACACTAGTATTTTGAATTTGTGGTTCTTTAGTGCAGAACCTATTATAGGTATAATAACTAAGTGGGGGAGTGAATTAGTGATTCTAGATAATCCAATTCAATTCTCAAATCTTAAACATTTAGCATACATTAATCTTGATCAAGTAGCTTAATCATGAAAACACATGCATCCAAAGCATACATCACATGAACACATCATATATGTGAGAAATCATATTAAGGGATAAAACTTAATGAATCTTACAACATGGACTACAATCTTATAATAACAAGATCCAACATTTAGACTAGTACCAATTGATCAAGGAACACCCATCCCTTAGTTTAGTGAGACACCAATCCCATAAGGAGAAACTACCCTTGTCTAGCTGAGCACCCATAATAATTAGACCTTTATCAAGCTCTACCCTGTAAGGAGGAATCAACCCCCTAGAACACTAAGCACCCACCAATCTACCTAAATAGATCACCTTGAATACCTATTTTTACTCTTCAACTGATGATGATCACCTTTTTTTGCAATCTTTACCTCTAATCTCTCTCATGCTGCTTCTAGGGATGACTTGCTCAAACTGCCTCTTCTAGGCTCATTACATCCAATGACATGTGTGTCCTCCTACATAAAATTAATTAGATAAATATGCTTGATATTTATCACAATCTGATGGTCCTAACTAACTTGTACCTTCTCTTTCAAATGTTCTCTTCTTCATTTGAATCCTCATATTCACAACTACCACAATTAGTCTAATTATGCTTTGTATTTATACCATTCTCTTCCTTTAACCCATCTTGGTCAAGTAATATGCTTTACATATTTGAACCATATTTAACATAGTTCTATACACATGTTACATGTGAGAACCACAATCTTCATAGGTTGGTTATTACCTCATTATCCCCAAACCACCATTAGGTCTTGGTGAGACCTAAAATAATTAGGCATTCATACTCACACGTTACATGAGAGACTACTTGGATGACCATCATCCTTTACCATTGCTTTGAAAAGTTTAAAAAATTTACAATATACAATTAATTACTTACATATAGGTTTATGTCACCTGTAACTCAAACTCATACCTTGAACCAAGCCATTCTAGACTGCTTGCCAATAGGCCTAGAAACACAAAAAAGTCTATCATATAGAATTGAAGTATACAAACACTTTTTTCAAACAATCCACTCAATCAAATGAATTAATAGATAAAAAATGACCTATGAAACATCTCCATGTACATTATAAACCTTCACTCAGATTCTAAGCACTTAAAATAACTCTCTCATGATGACCACTCAGACTGATCACATACAATCAAAATATATTCAAACTATTTTGACTCTCCATAACTAAATATGAGAAAAATAATATCAGAAATACCTTTTCATGAACCTTTGAGAATTCCTTGACATCTTCATATTAATTTTTTTCCTTAAATCTATTTAGAATACCTTCAACTGACCTCTACAAGATGGTCACTCAAACTGACAGTGTATTCAACAAACATAGACAACTTCAAATTCTTTGTTCATATTGAATATGGATTGGTCAAACCTCCAAAATACACACAGATAGTCCTCATGGAGTCTATAACACTCTCCAATATTTATTTCATCTTGAAACATCAAGACACTATCAAGAAAAACTCAATTATCCTTCTCAAGTCACTTGTAGAACATGGTCAAACACATAGTCAACTTTGGATTTAAATAACTTTGGTTATACAAATATTCAAACCTTATAACTAGATTATTTGGATGAAACTTGAAGTACTTTAAAAATTTTATTTTTAATACATCAATAAATTTATTTTGGATCAAAATATATAGCTTAAAAACTAAGCACTATTTTTCCCTCATTAATTTGAATATTCAAATTCCAATGATCACTAATCAGACACTAAACATCAAGCATTTTAACCTCATCTAATGTTCCCTAAAAACTTTGAAAAAATAAGCACTATTGATCTCCTTGGGAGTATCTATATATTTACCTTAAAATTCTCATCATTTATCTTAGATCAGAGCTCCCTTGATTGTGCCACTTGGTAGCTTTGCAAGCCTTTTACACATTTTACTCTTTGTCTCGGCCTACACCATCAATATTCTATTTGTATGAACACCCACTAACCATTGATCTTCTATCAAAATAAATAGATTGAGGCACATGTCATAATCATATTTAATCTTAGTAACCTTTGACATTTTGACTTCATACACATTGTTGGATCACAATCTAGATGATGAATGCTCACCGTTAGATCTGATGACTAGTGACCTCAAACTTCAACATATTTAAACTTGATGGTCTCTAGCCCATCATAGTTTATAAGAAATTTTTTGAAGGTTTATCATTTGAGATAGAAAACACTTCAAGAGTCTAAATATTTAGGGTACCTTTTTAGCACTATAGACAACATCTCCATGAAATCCTTTGACCTCAGTTACCTTTTTGAGTACCTAAAATAAATGCACAAACTTACTGGTTCATTCATATTTGCATGACATGCAGTGATGGTTTGGATTCTCTTAAGCTATAAGATGCATGTTTATCTTTCCAAATGATCAAGTGATATACCATAACGTCACCAAGACATCTATGGATGCCTCATAATTTCTTCTTTGTTCTTGTAGAACTGCAAATGTGTCATATCTCTCCAAGATAAAAAATACAACTTCTTTGTTATTCATTCACTTGAACCATATGCTCTCTTTCACATCAATGACAACCTAAGACATCAATGACCATGATCAATAGAATTGCATACTCCATGATTGGAGTTTTGAGACTTGATAGATCCTCCTATATGGATTGGTGACTTTTATAAGTATGTGACATTCATGAAATGTGTATGGTATAGTGAGTGTGCATCCTTAGGAGCTCTAGTACTCTTTTAAAATTTATATAGGGTTGGCTTATCGAATGTATCAATGGTGATGGTTATATACTTGACTAGGGTAGATGAGTATAAAACATAGCTCACAAGTTATGAAAAAAATATTTCTACCATAGTTTGATCACTTAGATTGAACACCTCAAGTGTGATTACATCCTTCTTGGTAATAAAGACACCTTCACCATTTGTGATTTGTGTTGTGAATGTTTTAAAAGCATAGGATGCTTCTCACTCAATATATATATATATATATATATATGATATTTAATTTTTATGCTTTATTTTCACTATCCTAGGAATGGAAAATTATATAAGACCATTTTTAATTAGTACCACCTAGGGTGGTGGAAATTTTATTGTAGTAGAGTGATGTTATCTCGAGTGGGAATTTATATGTGTTAAGAATTTATTTAAATATTGGCACTCTTAAGATGTTAAATTTTAGAAGAAGTGTCATCTTTCTTAGTTATCTTAGAGGTAAGTTGATATTATCTCATTTTCCTTGATAACATTAAGCTACCGAGAGGATTCATACCTTTATGGTGATGATTAGTGTTCTCTTTTATAATAACTTGTTTTTTAATGATGTTTGACTCTACTCCCTTGAATTTTTTTTGCGAGAATGTCTTTTACTTCATGATGAGAAAGAAGATGTAGGATATGATGAATTAACACATCTTTGTGGTTAGTATTTCATTTCATTGTGGAAATAGATTATGAAATTATACTTACATATTTGGTAAGTAAGTAGTGTTTTGGTAACATTGAGTTGTGATGTTTTCCTATACCTGGTGAAGGTATGCAAGAGTTTTTGAGATGATAGTTCTCTACTTATAATTTATGACTCTTTAGATTCACTACTTATCTAACTTGTGATTTTAGACCACGTGGAGTGGCAAAACATAAATTTATATTAATTATAGATTAAGAATTATAATTTGATTATAATTATTATGATATTATATATCCTTGATTAGATTGATATTAATCTCTTTTTGGTCTTAAAATATGTTGTTTTGTAGAGTTATTTTATACCTTTCATCAAAAGTGAACAAGGTATAGGATGTGTGGAATATCTTGACAATCTAAGGGTTGAAATAAAACTCTTAATTTGTTGCATTCTAGCTGAGCAAGCAAGGAGGTATTATCTTGTTTATATGTTTTAAGGATGGTGTAACCTTTGGCCTTTGTATATTATATTAAATTTAACATTATTTTCTCTTAACCATAAATATAACACTATAGATTAAGTTGAAAATATGATACTAGTATGTTTAGCTAGTAGTAACTTAATATAATTACAAATTGATTGTATGATCTATATTATATGTATGTTGATACATCTATAAATATTTAGCATAAAATAATGCTTTCTATGATCTATTATTATGGATTTATGGTTCATTAAACCTTGTACACATTGAGGAGATCATCAGGGCATGGAGACCTGAGGGAAGAGTGATGAATCAGGAATGTGAGTTCCAAATGATAGGATGGTATCATACATAGCCTCATATTGACTTGTTAGTTATTAATTTTAGATATGATAGATGGACTTGTCAAATCCAGAATCTGATAGATATAATTGTCAAATTCAATCATATGACCATATGCATGTATACTATGGATGGGAATCCCATTATTTTGTATACATTAGAAATGTAAATTTTCCATTTCCTATTCATCATCATTCTTGTCAGAAGCTCCATGGAGTAGTGATAGTACTAACATGTTATACTTATTAGAAGCTATGCAGAGTATCGATAGTAGTAACTTATACACATCATTCATACTAGGTTCTCTAATTATTTTTCTCTAGAATGAGAAAAACACTCTCTAGATTAGAGAGATGCATAGAGGGGATATAACTTTTTTTAGAAATCTCCCTGATCATTTATTTTGGCTTATATGATGATCTTATGTGCTTTTAGAAAGTTAGTGCAACTTTCACTAAGTTATGTATTGGGATAATCTTGTTGGATGGTTTTGGACCCCAAGATGGTCATGAAAAGAACATGCAAAGTAAGTAATGCTCGTAAACCTTGTTTTAATAAAATAAAATGTCATTGAGAAAGGTCTAGTGGGACCAATACTTTGGGAATAGTGCAATTTGGAGGAACTATAGTGAGTTTTATAGGTAAAATTTTTATTTATTGCTTAATTTTATATTGTATAATATGTTGTTGCTTTGCTAAGTAATTTTTTTATTGTAGAACTTATGTTGGATAAGAGTCATCAAGGATGATGACTAGCTCTAGGGGGGAGGATCTTACATCCTGATTTCTCATTAGGCAAATTTGCTAAATTATCCATGGATATCTATAGTTTATAAATTTAGATTTGTCTATTTTCAACTAAGCTTAGATATATACTATATGGGTAGTAGGATATTGCTTATGCCACATGTTTGTTTTTTAATGAGGTAGTTTTTGTGTATGAGATTACATTACAAATGTGTTGATTTGTCATTTTAGTTATATTTTATGATGAATGTATATTATGACTGTTATGGTCTAACTAGTTGCTTTGTTGTGAAGTGAACGTAGGAGAACTCATCCCTCAGAGTATGTTAGAGGGAGAGCATCATCAAAGAGGGTGATGTAGATTGGGATGTTAGAGGATGATAAAGGAAACAATTCAAACCCTACACACACCACAATAGTTAGCACATGTTAGAATGCATAATTGTATGGTTAACAAAGTGTGTTAAATGTCGTTTACATTAGATAGTCAATTTTACTTGGTTTACCATCATAGTTTAATGATTCTAGTGTGTTTTGTGTATGATTAGTAATGCCTTTAGAAAGTGAATTTTATAAATTTGAGGTTATTAATTAATTAAAATACTATCAAATCCTTCTTAGCATTTGGGATGCTAATTTATTTTTAAAAATATGAAATTTCAATATTATATGATAAAATAAATAAATTAGAATTTGCCATGGAAAAAGAAATAAAAAATAAAAATAAAATAAATAAATCACGATTTTAAAAAAAATAAGATTAAAATATATATATATTTTTAAAAAGAGAGAATAATTCTTAAAAAAATAATAAAATAAAGCAAAAAAGGAGAAAAGATAAAAATCATCCCAAAGATGGAGATTTGGGAGAAAAAGAGGAGTATGGCATAAGAATAAAAGGAGAGAAGAGAGGCAACATCAAAGTATTGAGCATGGAGTAGAGAAGGAAAAAAGCAAAGCATTGAGGAGAGAACTTCTAGTTAGTGCCATTTCAGCTTGGATGCTTTCACAAGGTAGGTGGCATCATGAATTCTGTAGTGTTATATATATATATATATATATATATATATATATATATATATATAATGCAGAAATATATATATAATTTAATCCTGCATTAAACTATATATATATGTCAGCATTATATATATAATATGCTGAAATATATTTATAATTTAATGCTGCATATATATATATATATATATATATATATATATATATATATATATAATTTAATGCAGCATTAAATTATATATATATTTCAGCATATTATATGTATAATGCTGAAATATATATATAATTTAATTCTGAAATCAATATATAACATATATATTGATTCAGCATTACATTATATATATATATATATATATATATATATATATATATATATATATATATATATATATATATATATATATATATATATATATATATATATATATATATATATATATATAATTTAATGCTAAAATCAAAATTGTGTAGTAAGAAAAATTGAAGATCATTGGTATATTATGGATAGTGAACTAGAATGAGTATGTACAGTGTGTCTTGCTCTATGAGAGAATAAATTAAATCAGGCAAATAAATTAAAAGGGTTATGATTATTTTATCTACAATAGAATAGTGATTTATTAATTAATAAATTGAGTAGTGAGATCATTGGGTTTTTATTGAAAGATATATAAATAACAAACCATATTAACTTCTAGCAACGCAAACAATGATCTAAGAACATATATATATATATATATATATATATATATATATATATATATATATATATATATATATATATATATATATATATATATAATTTAATGCTAAAATCAAAACTGTGTAGTAGGAAAAATTGAAGATCATTGGTATATTATGGATAGTGAACTAGCATGAGTATGTACAACATGCCTTGCTCTATGAGAGGATAAACTAAATTAGGTAAAGAAATTAAAAGGGTTATGATTATTTTATCTACAATAGAATAGTGATTTATTAACTAATAAACTGTGAGTAGTGAGATTGTTGGGTTTTTATTGAAATATATATAAATAACAAACCAGATTAACTTCTAGTGATGTAAACAATGATCTAAGAATATATATATATATATATATATATATATATATATATATATATATATATATATATATATATATATATATATATATATATATATATATATACTTTGAGATTATTTCTCTTATAGGATATATTGGATTATAAGTAATATGTTTAACAACATAACTTCTTATTTTATTACTGCTATAAAACAAGTCAATGTAGTAGAAGCTAATAATAATTATAGTTTAATAGATTACGGTTGTTTTAACTCATGATAAATGCTAAGTTGTCATGTGTAGTATGATTAGACAATTGGTTAGTTATGTGAGATGTTTTACGAGAAATAATAATCCGATAAAGTCTATTTTGAGTAAAAGAAAAAAATCCTAGGACTTTTCTAAGTGTTATAGAAGTCGTGGCTTGGTGCATTGATGAAGCATATTTCCAGATCTGAATTTTTTTGACTTAAGTGGAGTGATTGGGCTTTAGTGAAACCATATAATCTAGTGTTTTATTCTTATGATGCTTTATGATAGTATACATTTGAATGTATATTAATGAGAAGATTATACTGACTAAATAGGTATTAAAATAGGTGATTATGTGGATGTTAAGTACCCTGGTAATTAATACATGAGATAATATACTAAGTTATTTAGAGTTCATACAATACCTAGCCATTAGCCAGATTTATAAACTATGGACATAATGTGAGAATATTGGTACATCAATATTAAATATTAATGTGTTAATATTGTTAACATTAATATAATATAAATGAACTATGTGCATGCTTTTATTACAGTTTGTTAATATTATAAGTAGAATATCAGGGCATAATAATTTTTTTCAACCTATGATTTTATAATATTAATTATGTATAGTGGTATAAGAGTATAATATTGTATAATAATGGCTTAATACATTAGATACTTACAAACTCTGTAAATAAGAAAGCCTTTATCTGAATTGTAATCAATATGAAGTGGCATATATGGGTATCAATTAGGCTTATGATCTCTTATTTTCTTTAGTATGAAAAGTTGGTGGTATCTCTTAAGATCTACTATTACCTTGCATATTTTGATAATTTTGAGTATCTTTTTTATCTTTCCTTGTATTTTGGGTATTAGCTACATAACATGGTATACAAGAAGATAATTGGGAATTATTGATTTGACTAGTGTATATTACCATTTTAACCTCGATTACAATGTGTGTCATGAGTATACCAATAAGTTCAAGGGTGTATAAAAATATAATATATATTAACAGCCTTTAGAACCAAGCTTAAACACATAAGTTATGACTAGAATGTTATCACTACCTTGGGTGGATATTATATCAATATATTTGATAATAAATTTATATATAATATAAGGTTAATTTATCTTTGCTAAACATCCATATATGAACCAAATAGGAAAGACTCCATTACCTTGAGAACTATCAATATATGATGAGAGTAGAATACTGAGCTAGAGAGGTCTTGTGATTGTGGTACTCAGGTTATGTTTTAATGGTTCACAAAATGAATCATTGTGGATAACTTTATAAAATTTAGTTATATTTATAAATGCCCTTATGGAACTCTTATTTTAAGGTATAAAAGATAAGTGGTTCAATATTTTCACCGCATTAGAATAACTACTTGTGTTGCATAATTTACAAGTGCTCGTACAAAGGGAATGTACTTATAGTTTAATAGATGGTTTGAGTAAGTCATTAAGTTCGTATAAAATAGAAACTATAACCCTTTAAAATAGTCTCCTATAAAATTAGAATGATATGTTTAATTAATGTTATAATAGGTTTATGATTTGCCTCCTTCTCTCCATTGATTGATTGGTTGTTAGTTTGATATTGAGTACTTATGTGCAATTCATGATTATGAGAGTGTTTGGTTATATCCAATATATAACAGTGCATCATGATGCCTTATTATAGATGTGTTGCTTTGAATATTATTAATTAGTTTAAACTTAAGGTTTACCTAGGTGGTATAACTGCGTATTGGTTTGATTAGTGTTATGTATGTGATCATTTAATTTTTAAAATCATAAGTTTGGTTATGTGTTTTCATGTAGTTGGAAACCTATGATAGAATGGGATATCATAGAGTATTATAGTATAAATGTATGGTGTACCTATATGGTACATACTATAATTAATATGCATAAACTCATATCTACATTTGACTAATTTACTATATACATGTTGGCTATCATTGTGGATAACATGTTTGTAATAGTTGGTAAGATTTTATGTTTGCATGAATGGAATCTTTGAAAGTTAAAAAAATGATATGTTGGTATGTTATTATGTTCTATGGTTATTTTGACTTGCTTTGTTATATATAGGTACGTGTGTAAATGCTTATGTTTCTATGATTTTAAGACTACTTTAAATGAATATCTTGTGAAAACTAGTAGTTATGTCTTAAAATACTAGACTATGGTAAAATGGGCTATCATAGGTGTAGTATGTTTGAAAACAAATTGAGGTAGTTGAAATACGTAGTTATGTATATTTTACTTGGGTGGTATAAATAGGAATCATTATTTTTAGTATGGGATAAAAATTAATGTAAGATTCATTCATGCATTTGATAGAATAAATATATGCTTTGGTTACTCCTATGTATAGCATATTATATGATGTATTTTCTAGTAGTGTTTCACTAATTTTGTCTATTTTAAGTCTAAAAGAAAATAGAAAGAAGAATGGGGATAAGTGATTAGAATGAACCTAGATTTGGTGTGCACATCGTATGCAAACATTGTGAGCACTCCCCTTTGGCTAGGGAGGACTACCTAAAAATAAAAAATACTACCACAAGATGTTTGTTAGCAGATAAATGAGTGAGCTGCCAAGCTATGCACTTGTTCTAGGAAGTGTGAAAGTTCTCTAGAGATGACAATCCAATTTTGAGAGGAAAAATAATAATAAATACCTAAAAGAGAGGTAAAGAGAGAGTAAAAGAGAGATAAAATTACCATTATTAACAACTTGTACATAGCAGAGAATGATAAGGTGTAGGTGAGATACTCTACTTGTGTTTTAGAAGTTTTTTGGGTGGGTTTTGAAGAGACTAGGGAATCTACAGTCACTGACATCAATAGGAGTGTGACTGATATTGGTTATACTGTTGAGGTCAATAGTGAGGTTACCGATGTTAATTAGGCTATCGAGGTTGATAGGGGAAATAATTATCTATGAACTTGTAAAAGTCTTTCTTAGGTTTGGGAAATGGTTTAGATTAGGTTAGGGAGATTGAGAGAGTTATGAGAGGGAGATTATGGCTTGGTTAAGTCTGGTCAAAGGTTTAGTATGTTAGGTAAAGGGGCAATAAGCAAAGAAGCTTTGTAACTCTCTCATGAGGGTACAGTCAGAAGTGTGTAAAGTGATGCAGAGTAGATGTAAAGAAATAGTAGAATAAATATTTAAATGACCTATAATATTAGTGATGTACTTAGCTATGGTATTTTCTAAATTATAAGTACCTGGTTGATGGTCCCTATCAGGGAGTCTAAACCTAAATGCTTGAACCAAGAGAATAAATAGGTGTTATTAGTCCTCAAGAGCTTAGTTACTGATTATGATTGACTTACGTAGGGTGATTGTAAGCTTAGATGTTGAAAAATAGAATGTTAAGAGCCTGACTAAGAGTAAGAATTGATTTTCTTAATTTTTGATGACCTAAACTATAGGTTGGAGTTTGGCTCATATTGTCGACATCAGTGATCTTGTCGATATCAACCATGGGTTGACTGACGTTGATGGCCCTACAATAGGTAAATCTTTCTATTTTGGCGTATTTTTTGTTGTTGCTCATGCCAAGTGTGACACCCATTATAAAATTATAAAAATAAGAGGTTATGAAGGATGTAGTTGATTAGGAATTTAGTTTTCAAGTGCGAATAAGTCTTGGGTAGTTAGGATGAGGGGTCCAAGTCCTGAGGTGACTCATCAAGGGAGAATTAGTCATAGGGTGAGGTGGCCAGGTAAGGTGGCAATAAGAGTTTTTAATTAACTTAATTAAGTATTTTAAATTATTAAATGTGTGAGGGGTAAAAGTATGGGTTAAGGAGATTAATTTTTATTATTAAAATAGGTTTAGGGGGGTTTTGAATTAGGGAGTTATGCACATGTGTGTGACATAATTCTAGTGTCTACATTTTCCCCTTTTATCTTGTAATTTGTACTGACATGTTGCAAGATAAAAAATAGGAGTTAGATGCTCTAAGTATTAGAGAAACCAAAATCAGGTACCAATTTGATGAAAAGGTAATTAGGTGACTAGGGGAGAATTGAGTATCATACTATATGTGTAGGCCACAATGATCTATAGTTAATAAATTTAAGAATAGGCAAGGTTAAGGATGACTTAGATAGAAGTAACCAAAACACAGCTTATAAGTGATAGCAGATAGGTCAAATAAATCAAAGTTATAGCTCTAATGGTTAATGTGTCCCATGTATCTAAGGTAGGAAGTGCCCTTAAGAAACACAAAAGGGTTGAAGGTGATAGGATTGGCTTGGTTGCCATCCACAACACCTAAAATACATGTGTGTGCATAATAACCAATTATAATAGAATAGCTTAAGCAGTCAGGATAAGCAATGTACTCCTGGCGTAAAAGGGTCAATGAGTGAGGAAATATTCATGATATCTAATAAAAGTCATCGAGGGTGAAGATTTAACTGATCTTCAATTTTGTTTTGTCATGGTTGGGGGAGATATATGTGATCTCCAGTTGCCCCAGTGTATGGGTAAGGTTTGAAAAATTGGGGGTTTTACATTGAAAAATAGTATTAGAATGGTATCAATGTTGATTAGATGTTTCAATATTGGTAATATAAAGTGTTGACATCAGTATAACTAGGGTAACATTGTTGATGTTGATAAGCATAAGCATTGATGTTGATAGGTTAAGTCAAGAATGCTAACATTGATGGCTAACCAAACCTGATAAAAGGGGTTTTGATAGCTGACCAAACTCATTTACAAATTTGTGATTAGAGAGAAGAAATAGATTTTGAGAGTGATTTGAGATGGTAGCTCAAGGAGGGGACCCAATGGGAGGTGCATGATGATAGGATCTAATGGTGCCAGCCAAGAAGAGACAGAGAGATGAGGTAAGAGTGTACACTAGTTTAATTTGGTTTTTACAATGTTTAGGCTAAATGAGAGGTGGGGTTATAGAAAATGTTAGTGAAGGGGTATAAAATAGGTGAGGGTAGGTGTAGGATAAGATAGGGAGTTTTGTGGATAAGTTTTCTAGGGGAAATTTGAAAGGTTAGGTTTGGGTTATTTAGCGCTAGGGCCTAACTAGGCACGAACATAGGCAAGGTCCACCAACATTGGCTGACATGGCACTGAGGTTGGTAGTTTTATACAAACATTGACTATTACGTAGATCAATAAAGTACCAACATTGGCATTAATGCTAATGTTGATGACTATAAAAAATTATCAAAATAGGAGAAAGGGTGAGTTTTGGATCTCTAGTGTAAGTAGTCAACTAGCCTAATCATTGAGCTAGCCTCATAAGACCCCTTGTAATCTTAGTACTACCTACATAGCCTAGTTTAGGGCCTTAGGCCAATGTGTTTCTCCTAGAACCTAAGAAAAAGATCTAAAAAAGATGTGTTTTAGGGAAAAAGGTAAGTTGAGATAGTTGGAGAGGTCTAGGGCTTAAAAGATAGGTCATAGTGTCAAGAGTCAAGAATATAGGTAGTGATGCCTAAAGTTGGAATAGGCATGTAGGCCTAGGGTAGAGAGAGAGAGGCAGTGAAGCCTAGGGTATAGAGAGAGGCAATGAAGCCTAGGGTAGAGAGATAGAGTCAATGAATCCTACGGTGGTTAGTAAGGTGGGTATATGACCAAGCTAACCTTAGAAGACCCCATGTTGATTGAGTGCTACCTACATAGCCCAGTGTAGGGCCTCAGACTAATGTAGTTCTCCCAGTGAGAATGGAAAAAGGTGGTCATAGAGTAGATTACAAGAGATATGGCTTGAGTTATTTGTGTATATATGTAGGCAAGGATGGAGTTTACACTGTGAAATTATCTACCAAGGTTATTAACATGCATGAGGAGGGATGTCATTCTAGATGAGTGGGAGCATATAGTGGTCATGGGATTAGGAGGATTGTGATGGTACTATCAAGTCACATGGGATGTGTTTTTGATGATAGCTTTGATTACGATGTGGGATCATACCACCAACACCTTCCATCTACCAACTGGGAGTTGACAATGATGTAGGAGGATGTGTATAGGATTTTGTGGCTACCACTCCAGGGCGTGGATCTTTTTGCATGTTCAAAAGAGGAGCATGATATACACATGGTCACTTTATATGAGGAACATGTTAGTGAGGTGACTTACCACTCTATGAGTTTCGCATATGAGCCACTATATATGGTTGATGAGGAGAAACATCATCTAAGCATATTTATGATGATCAGGATCATGGTGTATGCATTACTAGATGTAGATGGAGGGAGATTTATGATTGCTTTTGTAGGTGTGCTTATATAGATGATTGAGTAACAAACCATTTTTTCCTAGGGTCTAGTATTTTTGGCATAGTTATACAAAGAGCTATGGGGTTTGAGGCTACATCGGTGATACAATTTATGTGTCAGTCATCTATTGCACTATTGGGCATATGAGCACATTGTGGTGACATGACCACTGGGATTACTTACCATTATCCTAGCTAGTTTCAGGGTTAGATTTAGATGGTGGAGAGATGGGATGGCACAAACTCAAGTGGACAGTGTTGTGTGAGACATTACCTAATATAGGTACATGATCAAGGGCTTGATCCCTATAGATATCTTATGGAGACCATATCTGACATACCTAGTTTTTAGAGGGTAGGTAAAGGAGCTTATTGGGTTGCAAATCTCACTATGGGTTAGGGGGAAATGGGTCAATGAGTTGGAGATGGAACTCATGGCATGGGTAAGGAGGTAGTTTGGTCTACTATAGGATATTCCATCGACCTTCCCTCGATATAGGAGGGATGACATAGAGGAACCCTTACCATTACCCCAAGAGATAGATGGGCTAGATTTTGAGGAGATACTAGTAGGGATAGGTATTGGGGACCTAGGGTGTATAACAACCTATACAGCTTGGTGGGTAGGGTTACATTTGGTGGTGGAGGTTAAGAGGCCACTACTGGATTTATAAGGGTTAGTAAGAGAGAGGGATGTAGTGTTATAGGCTCAAGATATAGTATTATAGGCTCGAGATGTAATAGTGTAGGATCAAGAGATAGCCCAGGCACATGTGTTAGCTTTATAAGGGTAGGTGGTGACATTTTAGGGTCAAATTAGGGCTCTACAGGGCCAGGTGATTATTTTATAAGGTCAGGTGACTATAGTGATAGTAAAGAGAGATAGTCTGAGAGCAATAGGCTAGGCCACTCCTCCTCCTCCACCACCATAGGGACCAGTATAGGCTAGGCCATCATTAGGTGTTATGGGTCCTCCATAGACTATATTTATGGTGAGGTATTTGAATACCCTAGATGATATTGCTTACTATGAGAGGGTGATTAGACAATTCTCATAGATATAGAGATATTCAATGTTTAGAGAGCAAGAGAGGTTGATGTCATGTGTGATGGATTCTAGCTCACATTGATGCAAATAGATGGAGAGTGGTGATGACACTACCTCCTCACATCCACATGAAGAGCCTTGAGGACCCTAAGTATTAGTTTTTGTCAGTTGTTGTTTATATATGTTACATATATACTGGCCTATATGGGCTGAAGATGTGAGACATATATTTTGAGAGATATTTATGATGTTATGATGATGTAGATTTTAGGTTGTGGAGCTAAAAGCTTCACTAATGAAAACATGGAGGAGGTTGCTAAGTTTCAAAGCAACTGACGTTGGTCTGATCAACCAACTTCAGTCATATCTAGTGAGTAGAGCAACTGACATTGGTCAAGTATTGGTCGACGTCGATCATCTCCAGCTAGACAGGGACTGACGTCGATCACTTGTGCGATTCCAGAACTATTAGTTCATAAACAATTTGTTAATGAACCAGTTGTTTACATGTTAAAGGCTAATTTTAGTCTTGGAGCTACAGATCTAATTATTGTAATTAGATGTCTAATTATTGTTTACATGAGATCTATATAATAGACTCATGGGTTGTATTGTAAAGTGTGAGGGATCAAAGCAGGGATTCCTCGGGTGCTAGATAGAGAGAGCAAGCTTGGATCCTCATAGCACCATAGTGCCAAGTGTGTATGATCAGGTAGATATATGGGAGAGCAAGGTTTGGTAGAAGATCCACAGGGGTGCTAGTTTGGAGGACAAGTGTTCTTCATGGTATATAAGATCAGGAAGGAGATCTACATGTGGTAAGTAAGGTTGGTTGATCTATAGGTGTGTGTGTGTGTGAGGTCAAAGGAGATCTATGGGGTAGAAAGATCAAAGGTGACAGCAACACATCAAGGAGCAAGATCAGGTGAGATTTACTTGGAGTACATTGCATACTTGGAGTATGTGTGTATACTCAGTTATACTGGTAGTAGTGATACTAACTGGTTAGAGGTGAACAACAACTCTGTATTTGAGTTGATTGTTGGGACTGTAATTGAGAGAGTGAGCTCTTGAAGAGATTTACTATTTATTCCCTAGAGGTGTGGGAGCCCTAGAGGAGTGTAGAAGAAGATTGTGGCATCTTCTTTGTTGTATTTCCTTCTGGAAGAGTATTAATACAATTGGGTATTGTCTCTCATATTCTGTGTTGTTTCTAAATTATAGTTACTTGTTACTTTTGGTTAAATTCTGCATTTAGTTGCTTATACAAAGGTAATCAATTGTGATTCTCGGGTCCTAACAATGTGGTATCAGAGCTAAGGTTGCAGAGAGCAGGTTTGTGTTTGATTATAGGTCACTCTCAGGGGTTTCTGATTGAGTGGGAGTAAAACAATGGCAGAAGAAATTACATTAAGAATGGAGGAATTCAAAAGCATGAATGATCAATTATGGTGTTATAGAAAGAAAGAGTAGGTAAAGAAAGATTGTTGATTGGTAGAAGATCAGCATGAAGGAGCATGTGTTGCAGGTATTATTGCATTGGTTATTCTAATATGTTCATTGGATAAAGTAGAATCTTGGTTTATAGATTTTGTTGCCTCTTTCCATGCACCCCCAAATAGAGTATTTTTCCATGTTAAGGTCCATGGAGACTTTGAAAATATTTATTTAGGGGTTGGTGAGCCTTGTCAAAGTATTGGCAAAGGGGAAGTGTGGCTGAAATTGCAGACGGCCAACACATGGGTGTTGAAGGAGGTCATGCAGGTCCTAGTCTTAGAGATGTGGCTAATTTCTATAGGAAAGTTGGGTGATGAGAGATGCATAGTAACTCTCATAGTGGACTCTTGGAATGTTTCCAAGGGTGCACTTGAATTAGCATGTGGTAAGAAAGTAGGTACTCTTTATCTATCTACTTGTATTACTAATTCCACTTCTGTTGCAAAGATGTGGCTTTGTAGGCTTGGTCACATAAGTGAGAAGGGAATGGATGTTCTTAAGTCAAATGGTAAGAGTTTAGCTTTAGAGAGCATAGACCAAGATTTCTGTGAGCAGTGGGATGCTACAAGAAAAGATTGGATTTATTGTAAAAAAAGGAAGTCTGATGTATTTGACAAACTTAAGAACTGGAAAGCCTTAGTGTTCATGGAGGAGATGATGGACAGAGATCAACAGATGGGGCTGGATACTTTTGAGTAGGGTAGTTTGAATAGGGTTTTGATTCAAATTAAGCTCATAGGTAAAAAGTCATCACTCATAGGGAAACACAGGTACTGATGTTAGTCAGGGGTAACTGACATCAAACAGGCAAGTGCTGACATTGGTCATGTGCAGACATGCATAGTCAGTGGTGTTGGGCAGGTGGAGACTAATGTCAGTCAGGGAACTAGTGTCGACAGTTAGGTCAGTCGCATGGAATCGACGTCAATCAGATGCAGACTGGTGGTGACCGACATTTGTCACTAGAATGGATTTTGGGCAGACAACAAGCTGTTAAGGAGTCTCAAACGCCCATGTGGAGGACTAAAAGTGTAAGTAAGCCTCAAATTCATTATTCCCCTTCTTTACATTACTTGTTGCTCACTGATGGTCAAGAACTAGGAAGTTTTAAAGAAGCAGAGTAGGTATGATCTAAGAAATAGTGGGAGCATGGCATGAATTCTTTGGAAGAGAACCAAACGGTAGATTTGGTAGAGTTTCTAGTCGGGTTAAAGAAGAGAGAGAATGGACATGTGAAATGGAAGGCCATGGTATATGGTCTTGAGAAAGCTGTAGGACTATGGTACAGGTTTGACAGGTGTATGAAAAAGCATGGCTTTAGTTAATGTCATTGTAACCATTGTGTTTGTCTTACCAGGTTGGATGATGGTCGTGACATTATCCTGTTACTATATGTGGATGATATGCTTGTTGCAGGTTCAGACATACAGGGTTTTGCTGAGCTAAAGGTAAGGTTAGTTTAGTGGTGTGCCATGAAGGATTTAGGAGCAGCAAAATTATTTGGCATGAGTAATCCTAGAGACAGGGAAGATCACAAGTTGATGTTGTCACAAGATGATTGTGTGAAGGTAGTGCAGGATGCAGAATGGCAAGTGCACCTATGGATGGATAGTTCATAGAATAGGATCCCCAGTCACATGATGAGGTTGAGTACATGTGTACTCCTTGATATTTCCCTAGCAGTGGGAGTTGTCAGTAGGTTTGTGGCCAATCTGAGAAGGAAGCACTAAAAAGTGGTTCAGTGGGTTCTCAAGTATCTAAGAGGGACCAGCAGTAGGTTGACATGTTATGCAGGGTCAAGTTCTTTTCTACATGGGTTTGTAGATGCGGATATGGCAGGTTACTTGGATGACAGGTGTTGCACCACAGGATGTGTGGTGGTTGGTCTTCAAGATTAATCTTGAAGAGGGATACAAGCTAGGAAATAGATTAGATAGTGTATAGGTACAGGTATAGTGTAGCTATTTATCTCCAAGTGGTAGATTGTTAGGTTATGGAGCTAAAAGCTTCACTAATGCAAACATGGAGGAGGTTGCTAAGAGGTTGCTAAGTTGTAGAGCAATTGACGTCATACTAATCAACTAACGTCAGTCATATCTAGTGAGTAGAGCAACTGACATCGGCCAGACAGGGATTGATGTCGGTCATCTCTAGCCAGACAGGGATTGATGTCAATTGCCTATGCAGTTCTAAAACTATTAGTTCATGAATAGTTTGTTAATGAACTGGTTATTTGCATGTTAAAGGCTAATTTTAGTCTTGGAGCTATGGATCTAATTATTGTAATTGGATGTCTAATTATTGTTTACATGAGATTTATATAATAGACTCATGGGCTATATTGTAAAGTGTGAGGGATCAAAGTAGGGATTCCTCAGGTGCTAGATAGAGAGAGCAAGCTTGGCTCCTTATAGTGCCATAGTGCCAAGTGTGTATGATCAAGTAGATCTATGGGAGAGCAAGGTCTGGTAGAAGATCCATAGGGGTGCTGGTTTGGAGGACAAGTGTTCTTCATGGTATGTAAGATCAGGTTGGTCTACAGGTGTGCAAGATCAGGAAGGAGATCTACATGTGGTAAGTAAGTTCAGTTGATCTGTAGGTGTGTGTGTGTGAGGTCAAAGGAGATCTACGGGGTAGCAAGATCAAAGGTGACAGCAACACATCAAGGAGCAAGATCAGGTGAGATCTACTTGGAGTACGTTGCATACTTGGAGTATGTGTGTATACTCAGTTGTACTGGTAGTAGTGATACTGACTGGTTGGAGGTGAAAAACAACTCTGTGTTTGAGTTGATTGTTGGGGCTGTAATTGAGAGAGTGAGCTCTTGAAGAGATTTACTATTTATGCCCTAGAGGTGTGATAGAGGAGTGTAGAAGAAGATTGTGGCATATTCTTTGTTGTATTTCTTTCTAGAAGAGTATTAATACAATTGGGTATTGTCTCTCATATTCTATGTTGTTTTTGAATTCTAGTTACTTTTTACTTCTGGTTAAATTTCGCATTTAGTTGCTTATACAAAGGTAATCAATTATGCTTCCTGGGTCCTAACAGTAGATGATGAACATGTACTTTGATCACATTGTTTCTATTCAAATTTTGCTTTCAATTTTAAAGGAGAGAAACTTAAGAAGGAATGGTCAAGGCTTGATGTGTACCTGGATATAGGCTGTGCACCGTAATCCAGACGTTGTGAGTATTCCTCTTTCGTTGTGGAGGAATGACACCTGCAAAGAAAAAAAACTTGGACAAAAGAAGGCGTTAAATGGACAGATAGTGGGTTGTCAAGCGAAAGCTTGATCCCAGAAGTATGAAAACTTCCTTAAGGGATATAAACCCACTAATCAATAAAAAGAAGTGTCTGATAAACAACTAGAATGATAAAGAATTGAAATGATAAAGAAATGGAATGAAAAAGAGAAGCAAAGGCTTACTTAAAAGAAGCTATCAAACTGATCACAGTCGCTGGCGTCGGTGGTCCTATCGGCGTCAGTTGGATAAGGTGCCGACATCGGTTAATATGCCGATGTCGGTTGGGGTAGTGACTGGCGTCGGTCAGGGCAGTTAGCTTGGATGGGGTCTGGGCAGGTCTGTGGTCTATGGACAGGGTCTGGTCAGAGTTTGGGTTTATTTGAGTGGTCTTGAGACAAATTTTTGGGCTTGGTTGAATGGTTTAGGGTCTGGGTCTGAGAGTCTGGTTGAATGGATAGAGTGAATGGTCTGACAGAGGATAGAGGCAATAGGGAGGTGGAGAAATAAAGATTTGGGTCTGGCTTGGTTAACAGTCTGGTTTGGGGAGAGGGAGTGTTGAATCTAATTCATAATACATAGAAGTAAATGACTAGAAAACACAAAGAAAACACAAACAATGTACTTACTTGTGCCTTGTTGAGGGTGTGCTACTGATGATTCTCGTACCTGCTATTGATGTAGCCTATGTGGAAAACCTGTTGCTGATGGAGAACCTTGAAGCTATTGTTGCACTTGAGGGAGAGAGTGAGAGGCTTGATTGAGAGATTTCATAGATTGACGGATGGTTAAAGACTAAAGATTGAAGGATTCGTGATTTGCTTCCAAAAATTAGCCGAATTCTGATTCAGATCCTCAAAGAGTCTAAAAAATTGGTTAAGTATAACTGACATCGGTGATTTCACCAGCATCGGCTAACACTTGACCAACGTCGGCGGGGTTAGAATGGGCAAAAAGAGCCACTAAGCCCATTTTTCATCCGCCAAGTGCCCTATCCGTTGGAGAATGTCAAGGGTTTGGCTAAATACGCATGAGAGTTTGTTAGGCAGTTAGAGAGAAGTAGGAATAGGTCTTGGGTGAGTCATAGGATGGGAATTAGTCCAAGGTGAGGTGTCCTAGGCGAGGTGTCATGGGTGATGTGTCTAAGGAGGGGGGTTAATTCAAAATAAGTTAATGTTTTAAATTAGTAATTTTTAAGAATGGGTTAGGAATGGACCAAGGGGGAAAGTGACCAAGGGTTAGACACTATTTAGGTGTCTACATTTGCCCCTTTTTGTCTTGTTGGTTGCTCTAAACGAACTGCAAGACAAAAATAGGAGTCAATTGCCCCAGGTATGGGATAAGGTTGATTTCATCTTGTTGGTTGTTCAAGTGAACTGCAAGACAAAAATAGGCGAGGGTTGGTTGCCCTGATTATGGATGAGGTATTCCCCCTCAAAGCAGGAGACGAGAGAAGGGAACTTGGAATCAGTTGCTGATTTGACAGAGAGTGGATGAAAAGGGTGAAGATTGAGTGAGAACACTGCAAAAGTTGTGATTGCACGTACACCACTTCACGAGGATGGTCAGGTCAAATTGTCATAGGCAAAAGTCGAGGAGTGCCAAAATTAAAATAATCGGGCCCCAGCATTAGTCATAGCTGATCGAGTTATTCAATCTAGGCTGAAGCACCAATGGTCATCGTGTTTCAGGTATCCCAGGCTTAGGAAGTGCTCTCGAAAACATGAAAAAGGCACAAGTAGTGCGGATCAACTGGCTTGCAATTCTATACTTGTGAAGGTCAAAAGTGTGCGCACAATTTTGCTAACCAATCATGAGGTAACATACATGTAAAAACAACCAAGGTAAAATTGCTTAGGAAGTGGTCACGGTTTTAGGAGATGGGCATGATCTCCAATGTCTGGTGGTCGATGGATGGATGCAAAAGTGATCCAAGTGTGCCCTAGGAGGCCAAAATGACGTCTACTATGAGAGCTAGCGGTGTTGGGCATGATATTGGTCATTTTGAAGAGGGATGAAGTTTTAAGGCGCCGACGTTAGTTATAGAACAGATGTCGATGGTTAAAAGAGGCCGACATCGGTGGAAATCGACTGACGTTGGTGGCTTAGGGCACGATTCTGCCAACGTCGACAGTCTACCAAATCTGACAAAACTGGATTGGCAGCCCACCAAAAGTCATTTGTGACATTTGACCAAGAGAAAAAAGAGCTCTAGAGTGGATTCAGTGAAAGAGACCCAGAGCTGACCGAAGAGCTGTGCGAGGTGTTAGATAGGCATTGGTGAAGAGGAGCGAGTTGGAGATTGATTAGAGGCTGCAGAGGTGTTTGTGGGTCTAGTGACATGTGCAGAGTCATTGGCACAAAAGAGATGGCAGAGGGGAGTAGAAGACCCATGGGAGGTCCACCACCAGTGGCACCCATTGTGCCACCATGCCGATGACGCTGTGATGAGGTAGGAGGGTCTCTGAACCTTATTTGGATATTTTTGGTTTTGAATTTAGTTTTGAAATTTTAGTTGTTTTTAGGTAGAAATCGAGGGGGAGGGTAGTTAGGAAGGTGGGTAAAGAGTCTAGAATAGGTTAGGAGTTATTTAGGAGGGTTTTAGGGGGTGTAGGGGGGTTTAGAGGGGAAGCCCTAATTTTTAGGGCTCACCCCATTCGGCCCTAGGGCCGAACCAGTCACTAGCATCGATGATCCCACCAGCGTCGACCGACCAGCAATCGGTGTCAGTCACTAACCTATCGACGTCAGTCACTAAGTCACCGACATCGGTTAGGTGAGTGCCATCACTAGCACGCTAACCGATGTCAGTGGCTACCTGGTCATAAAGAGTGGTGAAAAATGGTCAAGTCGAAAGGTCGAAGCTACGCCAATGGCTTCTCGGGCATTGGGTTAGGCATAGATGGTCAGAATGGTTGGTAAAATAGGAAAAATAGCAACAGTTTTAACATGAAATTGACTGTGGATGGATGGATGTAGGCGAGGCAGACTCTGATGCTGTAGGATCACCTCCTGACTTTGCTGACACGAATGCGTGGAGGCGTGTCAGTCAAGGAGTGGGCACAGATGAGCGCAGTGGGGCTAGGTGGTCTGAGATGCTACTATAGAGTGGTGAGAGATGTGAGCCTTATGGTGGCTTTGATCAAGCGGTGGGACCATGCCACCAACACCTTCCACCTACCTATGGGTGAGATGACAGTCACGGTCAAGGATATGTACCAGATTTTATGGCTGTCAGTACATGGAGCTGATATCTATGCGTGCTCAAGAGAGGTGCATGATATACATATGGTCACGCTATTCAGGGAGCACGTCATGGAGATGAGCTACCATTTAGCTAGTTTTGCATATGAGCCTTTGTACGCGGTGGATGAGGACGCACATTTGTTGGTGATTTTGATGATGATCGGCATCACAGTGTATGCATTGCCAGATGTGGAGGGAGGTAGGTTCCTGGTGGCCATGACTGAGGTTTTGATGGATATGCTGGAGCAACAGATAGTGTTTGCCTGGGTGCCCATCTTTTTGGCCCAGGTATAGAGAGAGCTATGGGGCATCAGTCAGCAGTGACGGTACAGCCTGTGTGTAGGCCACCTTCTGCATTATTGGGCATATGAGCACATTGTGGTTACCCAACCTCTCGGCCTCCCAGTGGCGATCTAGGCTGGCTTTAGGGTCAGGTTCAGGTGATGGCATGAGGTGATGGCACAGACGTGGGTGGATGGAGTGGTCAGGGATATTGATCACTATCGAGGCGTACTGGAGGCCCTGATTCTAGCAGATATAGTCTGGAGACCATACTTGGTGTATCCAGCATTTAGAGACCAAAGTGAGCAGATGGTCGAGATGTAGAGCAGGTGATGGGTTAGAGGCAGATGAGCCGATGAGCTCGAGAGGATCCCAATAGAGAGTGCGGGCTAGTATGGGCTGCTACAGGATGTACCTCCTGCGTTCCCACAGTATAGGCAGGATGATATAGAGGAACCACTTCCACTGCCAGAGGAGACAGAGGAGCCCGATTTTGAGGAGTTGCTGACAGGACCTAGGATAGCTGACCCAGGGTGTACAGAGGCCTACATGGCATGGTGGGTAGGGTAGTATATAGGTATACAGGTGTGTCCCTAGCCAGATCTATAGGCTGTCATGAGGGAGCGGGATACAACCCGCGAGGAGAGGGACACTGCGTGACAGGAGAGAGACGCGGCTCAGGCCCAGGTCTCAGTTTTGCAGGGATAGTTGGTAGGGGTTACAAGGTAGCTAACTGAGATGATAGGTCAGGTGGCAGTGTTGACAAGGCAGGTCACTCTATTACAGGGATAGCTGGCTGCAGCCCAGGCACAAGTAGTGGCAGGTTAGAGCTTTGGAGGGCAGGGCCCATTGCAGTAGCCATCTCAGCAGTAGGCATTTTTACAGGGGGCAGGACCATCAATATCAGTGCACCTAGGCCAGCCACAGCCACAGAGGTTAGGACAGGGCACAGTAGCAGGGCAGATGGGTCCACCGCAGATTGTATCTCTAGTGAGATACAGTGATGCACTGGACGAGATTGCGTATTATGAGAGGGCCATCAGGGGGTTCCCTCAAATACAGTGATACTCAGAGATGCAGGTAGAGCAGAGCTGACAGAGGTCTATGTCGCGAGCGATGGCTTTTGGGTCTCGCAGATGGCACAGATCAGAGGGAGGAGAGGATACAACATCTTCTCGGCCACCGCCACTGCCACCACAGCCACAACCTTGAGGGCAGCCCTTGGAGATGTATTTTTGATGTATATACTAGCCTGCGAGCTATTGATGCGAGATTGTATGAGAGAGAGATAGAGGCACAGAGTTGTGTGATTGTATAAAAGATTTTGATATATATATGATGATGGTTTTGTAACATTGATGTGTTATGGATGTTTAATGTTTAATGTATTCAGCATTGTTGATTATGATGATGATGCATGTTTTGATATTATGTTTATGATTATAATGTTATGATGAGAATGTGATGATAACAATGTCATGGTATATGATGATAATGATGATGTTTAATATAATGATGCGTTGTGATAATGCTTAATAATGAGAATGTTCATGATTTTTAGATTAGATGATGATGTGTTATGGGATAGTGATATTTTATGTTATGACTTGCAGATTATATGATGTGAATAATTAATTGTGTGATGATGATAATGTGTTAATGATTATGATGTAAATGATTATGCTAAAGATTATGAAAATATGTGATTGGTTGTGATGTGATTGGCAGGTAACGAGAGAAGGAGATGGAAGAAAGTGATGAAGAGAATGGCCGAGCTAACCCCAGAAGACCCCATGTCAACTGAGTGCTGCCTACATAGCCCTTGTCGTTAGGGCCTCAGGCTAATGTAGCTCTCCCAAGAAGGGAGGAAAAAGATTGAAGTGGTTGATTTTGGTCATGATAAAGATATAGCATTTCCCATATGTCTGAGGGTACATGCTTGAAATGACAAAGAGGAGATGATGTTACAGCCTTTTCCAAATGGTGTAAGCTGTAACATTGGTCAGGGTTTTTTATCCCTAGCAACTATCCATATTCGTGATGGATGTTTGCTAAGAATGAATTGAGGTCTATTTATGTTTCAGCAAGTATTGGTTTATGCTTAACATAAATTGTGTGGTTGATAGTTTTCATGTGTATTGTTGTCTATGGAAACTAGAATGATTAGGCTTATGTGAGTGGTTTGAAAAGAGTCGGATTAAGTTGTTTTGATAAATAATGTGGTTAAACGTGACCAAAGTGTAGGCAGAAAGTAAAAGGCATAAACGCCCTTTTATTGACAAGGACAAAAAAAAACAACATAAACAGGGGTTGTTCGAACGAAGAGCCCCATTCATGCATTGCATCATTGACCATAGTTAAGTTAGAGCGGTAATCGAATCACTTTTGACATTAAAGTGAGCTCGAAGTCCCTTGAGTAGGTGATATGATAGGAGAAAAGGGTAACCCATTTTAGAGTATGGAGAACTTTGCCCCTTTTATAGGAGACCCTGAGACAACTACAAGTCAAGTCCATGATCCATTTTTTTTTTTTTTAAATAAGATAGCAGACTGATCAATGTTGGAAGTCCACATAGAGATATCATTTGTTTGTGGTCATTTTTGAAGCTGATCGATGTGAGAAGCTTCTAAGAAAGTGTTGTTTATAGCAAGATTTAGTCATAGCCATCCTTCGAGGGAGCAGTCTATTAGTTACAGCAATGATATTACAGCTGTCCTTCGAGGGAGCAGTCTGCTTTTGATTTGATTTTGTGACCTTGGATATTTTGACATCTTGATTTAGTTTTAACAGAATATTGAGTCATGGACAAGACTTATAGAAGGTCAAGGGCTCCCTTTTATTAGGACAAAGCATCCGTACATCATAAAAGGGTTGTAGAGGATTTTGTTAAGGGAAAAAGGGTGAAATAGATTAAGGATAAAAAAGACAAGGATTGCTCAAGGGACAAGCTCAAGTTAAATGTCAAGTGGATGAGTACTCGACTAACAGTAGAATGGTCGTAGATGTAAAGCATTAAGAGGCTCAGGTTCTGGTCGGCCTTCAAGAGAAGACAGATGATAAGTCTCTGATCCATACTTGTGCATGATGATATAAGGTCTGAGCCAATTAGGAGCAAATTTGCCTCGTTTACTCTGTTTCATATTGGTCACATGTTGGTTCTCTTTGAGAATGAGGTCTCCGATATTAAAATCTCATTCTCTCAGAGTTTTATTATAGGCGTGTTTGATGCGATTTTGATAGACATGGAGATGGTTGAGGGCAACGAGACGACGCTCGTCGAGTAACTCAAGTTGAGCTAATTGATCTTGACAAAAGTCATCATTAGAAAGAATGTCATGGAGTGAAATGTGAAGAGACGGGATTTGTACTTCGAGAGGTAAGACAGCCTCTGTTTCGTACACTAGAGAGAAAGGGGTAGCACCCATAGAGGTTCGGATGCTAGTGCGGTAGGCCCACAAAGCGAAGGGAATGTGAATGTGCCAATCCCTTCCAGTGTCGTTGACCACCTTCATGAGAATTTTGGTTAGGATTTTATTAGAAGCCTCGGCCTGCCTATTTTCTTGTGGGTAGTAAGGTGAAGAAAAGCTGAGTTTGATGCTGAAAGAGTCACAGAGTTTTTGGATGGTCTTGTTTTTAAATAACTTGCCATTATCGGTGATGATTTTGTGAGGTACACCGAAATGACAGATGATGTGGGTGTTGATGAAGTTGACAATTTTGTCGGCTTTTGTGGAGACAAGAGGAATAGCTTCCACCCATTTAGTGAAATACTCGGTGGCAGTGATGATGGATTGATGACGAAGAGATGAATGAGGGTTAATCTCACCGATGAGATCTAAGCCCCATTGTGAAAAAGGCCAGAAATCTTAAGCGACTTGTAAGGCATGACTAGGGAGATGAAGCAAGTTAGCATGCTGCTGACACTTGATGCAACACTGAACGTAATCACTAGTCTTGATGAAGAGTGGGCCAATAATAACCCAGGCGAAAGATGCGCTTGGCAACCGAGTTACCACTGAAGTGACCACCACAAATCCCATCATGGGCTTGTTTAACATCATAAGAAGCTTTAGTGGAGTTTAAACAACGAAGAAGAAGGCCGTCAAAACCTCTTTTATAGAGAAGGCCCCCTAGCATGGTATAGCGAGCGGTGCACTTGATGAAAGCCCGCCGTGCATTGCTAGAGAGGTTGGGAGGAATGAGAGAATGAGCCAAGTAGTCTTCAAGTTGTTTATAACATACATCTTGTGAACTGGAGTCTATGGCATGGACGAGATTGATGTCAGTGGAAATGTATGAAGGCAATGGCACACGATGTACCATGACATAAATTCTTGATGAGGATGATGATGAAGAAGGAATATGCGAGGCGAGGGAGGCCATGGTGTCAGCAAACTTATTCGTCAATCGAGAAATAGTCTACAATAGGTGATGGTCGAAATATGATAGAAGAGTGTCAACATGGTGCTTGTACCTTTGTAAAATTTCATTTTTACAAAGATACGAACCATTAATTTGATTGATGACAAGTTGTGAGTCACTGAAGATGTTGATGGACTTGATGTTTAAAGAAAGGGCAATTTGAAGTCCCAAAATTAAGGCTTTGTATTCAGCCATATTATTGGTACATTCAAAGTCGAGTTTAAAAGACAAGGGCATGGGTTCACCTTCATAGGGAATGAGGATAACCCCCACACCCCCACCGAGTTGACATTTAGAGCCGTCAAAAAACATTGTCATTTGGTAGAATGTGTCATCAGTCAAGAGAGTGGCGATAGATTCATTGGGAAACTCGCACTGAGAAGGTTGTTTGTCGGGAAGAGGGGCATCCGCTAGTTGGTCAGCGATTGTTTGCCCTTTTATAGATTTTTGATAGACAAATTCTAAGTCAAATTTAGCAAGAAGCATGAGCCAACAAGCCATATGCTAGTTTTGATATGGTTTGGAATGCATGTATTTGAGGGGATCAGTGTGGGTGACGACAAAGGTTTTGTGATTGAGAAGATAGTGACAGAGCTTGGTAGTGGCAAAGACTAATGCCAAACAGAGTTTCTCGGTATGAGTATACTGAGTTTCATAATCGACAAGTATTCAGCTTATGTAATAGACTGCTTGTTCCCGGTGTTGCTCGTCTCGATGCGCAATCATGACACCTAATGAATGATTGGTTGCTGAGATGTAGAGGTAGAAGGGTTGGTCATCTTTTGGTGGAATAAGGACTGGTGGAGAGACCAAATAGCGTTTGAGGGTGTCAAAAGCCTCTTGGCAATCTTTATCCCATTTAAAGGAGATGTCCTTCTTAAGGAGGTGATGAAAGGGTTGGCAACGGTCAGAAAGCTGCAAAATGAAGCGACAGATGGATTGAAGCTTTCCTTGTAGACTACGAAGTTGCTTGAGATTAGTTGGAGGTGGAATTTTGAGGATAGCGTGAATTTTGGTAGGATCTATCTCGATGCCACGAAAAGAGACAATGAATCCCAGGAGCTTTCCTGAGAGGACCCCAAAGACACATTTCTTGGGGTTAAGATGGACCTGGTATTGAAGAAGGCGAGAGAAGATGATTTTGAGGATAGTCAAATGGTCGAGACGAAGCTTAGACTTGCCAAGCAGGTCATCGACATAGTCCTCCATGATTTTATGGAGAAGATCATGAAAGATGTAAGTCATGGCACGCTGATATGTGGCGCCTACATTTTTCAGACCAAAAGGCATGACCCGATAGTAGAAAGTTCCCCATGGTGTAATGAAGGTGGTTTTGTGTTGATCTTCTGGTGCAATCAAGATTTGGTTATATCCTAAAAATCTGTCCATGAGTGATAACATCTCATGGCCAGCCGTAAGATCAACAAGTTGGTCAATGTTTGGAAGAGGAAAGTTGTCTTTGAGACAAGCTAGGTTAAGGTCACAATAGTCTGTGTAGATCTGGATCCCCCCAGTCGCCTTGGTGATAGGAATAATGTTAGAGACCCACTACGGATAATCGATGGGTTAGATGAAGGAGACTGAAAGAAGACGCTGAAGCTCTTCTTTGACAAAAAGTGCAACATGAGGATGCATTTTGCAAAGATTTTGCCTAACAGGCCTAGCCTCTAGGTTTGTGACAATGTTATGAGTGGCAATGTTAGGGTCGATGCCAGGCATGTCGACGTAGGTCCAGGCAAAGGTTTTGTGATTGTCTAAGAGAAATGTGGTATAGTCAGCCTGCTCCTGAGTGTCTAAAGATTGACCAATCTTTAAGACTTGAGGAACATCAGAAGATGAAAGGTTAATGTCAATGGTTGATTCATTTAACATAACCTGTGTTTCAGAAGGGAGGGAGCATTGAATGAAAGAATCATCGGCATCCATATAGGTAAGAATGGCATCATCGTCTATGCAATGGACTATGTTGATGGTTGCCGATTCATCATCTATCATGCTAGGATAAACGAGAGGGAGAGACTTGGGAACTCCGTTGAGCTGATAGGTTAGAGGTTCCAAGCGGATGGTGTTTATGCAAAAAAAAACTAGGAGGGATGGAAACCACCGACTCCGTAGGTGAGGATGGAAGAATAGGCGAGTCTGGAAGAGTTTGGCTGATGGTTGGTTTAGGGCAAAGGTTTGTGGAAGCCTTAGTGGGTTCTTGGAAACCCAGTCCATACCGTTTCTTGGCATTATCGTCATTGGGTGTTTCGATAGGTTGATGGGAGCCTTGTTCGTAACATCCAAAGCCAAAACCCTTCCATGCACACCTATAAAGGTAGGTATGTGCAAAGGTGGGGTTGCTAAGAAAGGAGAAATCGGATGTGAATATTTGAGGTGAGGAGGAAGGATTTGATTCAGTAGGAGGTTGATCCAGCCCCCCATAGACAAGATTGGTTCAAAGGCTAGGAGGACCATAAGGAATGACCATTCCGATCCGACAGTCATAGGTTGGGTTTTGATGAAGCTGTCCATACTCTTGAGGAGTCTGAAACATGTCTAAAGTAAGGAGATGATATTCTCCTAGTGAAAGTCTTTGGAAGATGTTGTCCATGGGGTCCTTGGTTGTTAATTGAGAAGATGATGTGGTGGCAACCGCTATTTGCGTACTAGTTGACACTTTTGCGGATGGAAATGATGTTTGGGTTGATGCCTTGAGTGGGATAAAAATGTTGTTAGGGTGATAGGCTGTGTTGCAAGTCTTAAAAGGGGATGGGTTGGCAGGAATGACATGGACTTATTTGTCGTGTTCAAATTTGACACAACAATGAAGTGTTGAAGGGACGCAAGCCATGGCATGGATCCAGGGTCGCCCTAATAGCATGTTGTATTGGAATTCTCCTTCAATGATGTAGAAGAGCTCCAGGATTGTGCGTGGACCAACGCAGATATGTAAGACAACAGTGCCAATAGTGTTAGCGGCGGTGTCATTAAAGGATTTAAGGATTGCGTTAGTTTTCGATACGCAATTCTTGGGAAGAGCCAATTAATCAAAAGCATGGGTGGAAATGATATTAATGCTGGCACCACCATCGATCATAACTCATTTAATACGGGTTTGATCAACGTAGGCTGTGATGAAAAGGGCAACGTCCTGATCTTCCAACGTAGAGGTAGGAATTTCAGAATCACTGAAAGTGATGGAGGTGATGGGGGATAAAGAATGGAGTAGGGCAGCTAGTGGTTGAGGGTCTTTAGGTTGGACTTATGCTGCCTGTAGGGCTTTGATTAGAGCCTGGTGATGCTGGGGGGAGCTTTGGATAAGGTCATAGAGGGTCATCTTCACAAGCATTTGGTGAAGTTGTTTTATCATAGATTTTGTGATTGCCTCTGAAGAAGGGGGTTGAGACGCACCTAAGATGGAAATCTTGGGTTTCGGTGGTTGAGGTGCTTGGACAAAAGGATAGGTCCAAGGAATAGTGGCTTTTTCTTTCACCTTGTCCTTTTGTGACCTAGTGGTTATATGAATAGCATTGATTTCAAAGATAGGTGGTGAAGAAGGGGTCATGGCCTGTTGGTGAGATGTTGATGTGGTTGAAGAGGTTGGATGGGAAGGTGTCGAGGGTTGGTCAAGAGTGTCCTCAAGGAGAAGAGTGTCTTTCTCCATATAGCGGTGAATGACTACCTTGAGGGCACAACAAGTCTCGATATCGTGTCCTGGCGTGTGATGGTATAAACAAATCTTTGTATCATCGAACCAAGAAGGTTTTGACCCGAGGGGTTGGAATGGCTTGATAGAAGGAAGAGTAATGCTAGAAGTCTGCAAAAGTTGGCGTAATATTAAAGCATACGAACCTACTGAGGGGTCCGTGCTTATTGATGCATGACGCGCTGGTGACTTCTGCTTGGGGGATGTTGAAGAAGGTTTTCGTACCACCTTTTGGGTTGGTGGTGCGGTGATAGGGGAAGACGACACTTTCTTTGTGAGAGGTGCCAAATTTTTGAGAGGGGGTTGACTTGTGGCTGGCAAAAGAAGTAATGGAGGTAATTTGTGTTGGTTAAGGGTCGGAGTAAGAAGCACACCGATTAGGGTAGAAGGATGATGACCTAAGATGGAGGGAAAAGTTGATGGTGGAGGAGGGGTTCACTTCTGTGGTCTAGCAGTCTTCTTTGACTTGGTTAGAAGACTACTTTTGGTCGAGGTCTGGTCTAAGTCCACCTTCACTTGTGGGTGAGTGAGGGTAGAGAGAGGGCGAACACCGAGTGACTTGATTGGTTTAGATTGGGTAGATGCAAGTTTAGAAGCGGGGATTTGGTCTTTATTGGGAGTTTGGGGCGATTCTACCTTGGGAGGATTGGTAGTATGAGACGAGAGGGCACGGGAATGTTGAATAACTTTAAGATGTTCCCACAATCCCCGATGTTCCACTTTCCTTGAAGGGAGAAGTTCTAATTTCTCCACTAGTCGGGAAAATGGTTGAGGATGTTGGATGAGGTTTGGATTCTTGAGAAGATGTGTTAGGTGTGGCAGTAGTTTTGGACCCAAGGTGTGTGGGAGTTATAACTAGATTGTTGTTGATTGAGGAAGATGGAGAGTCAGGTTCTTCTCTTGGTGGAGAAGGAACTAAAGAGTGTGACTCCTCAAGCGGGTAAAGGGCAGGGATTATGGTGCCCTCCACTTGCGGTCGAGGAGTGGGTAAGGTCAGGTCCTCCATAGGCAGAAGAAAGGAGGATGGAGAGAGACCGGTGGTGCTGGTAAGGTTGAGGCATCCTTTAAGATGAGAGAGATTGATGGAGAACTAACCAGGGAAAGAGGTTCATCCACACGTGATGGACTAGTAGATGGGTTAACCTCTTGAGATTGGTTAGGGATGAAGGGTGAGACCGTATTGACCGTTCGAATGTCGTGTTCGTGTGTGTTGTCAATCAAGGTCTGGACATTATTTTGGGTTGGTGGATGATTGGGGAATGGTTTCTTGAAAATATCGATGCCCTGGTTAGGAGGTGCATTAGGATTATCTAGAATGAGCTCTCCCTTTTCAAGCATGTCCTGGATTATGTTTTTAAAGGTTTTACAGTTTCCCGTATCATTACCTTTGACACAGTGGAAATTGCAGAAGTCATTTTCCCTATACCACGTAGGGATGGCACATGAGGGATCAAATTGTGGTGGTGGTCAAATTTGGGGGAGGTTGAGAATCCCCTATTTAACAAGTTTTTCCAGTATAGACGCGTAAGATTCTCCAAGAGGAGTATACTTTCTTTGAACGTATCTCTGTTGGAATTGACAGGTGGTGCTCTGAGATGTGGATGGCTCAGGCTGATTGGATGAAGAGGATGAAGGTCTAATGACCATAGCGTTAGCTGAAGCTTTAGACTTAGGATTTGATGATGAAGGTTTAGAAGAAGAAGAGTAATTGGTCTTAGAGTTGGGGTTCTTGCTCCGCAACTTGACTTTATTCTCCTTGATGGCATGTAATTCAAGTTTACGGGACATCATGAAGGCTTCATCGAAGGTACGGAAGGTCTGAACCCTTAAAGTGGAAGAAATATGTTTGGCACAAGCTTAGGAGAATAGTTCAATAAGTTCAGTTTGAGGTAAGGAAAAGGAGAGTTGATTGATAAGGCCTCTCCAGCAAGCAATGAAGTCAGCTATTGATTCGTCCTCGAATTGGCGGATAGTGTAAAGGTCCGTGATCGAGACCTTCTTGGTGATGTTAATGGAGAAGTGATCAAGAAAGAGCTGGGCCAGCTGTGTAAAGGTGAAGAGGGAATGGCTGGCAATGGAGCTGTACCAGTCAAGCACAGTGCCAAAAAGGGACATAGAAAATGTGCGCAAGAGCAATGCATCATCATGGGAAATAAGGTAACAGGCATGTCTGAATGCCCGTAAGTGTTGCTGTGGGTCTTCCTTGCTTTGAAAGCAAGAAAATTTGGGAAGCTCCCACTGGTTGGGGTATGGTCTAATTGGAACGGAAGGATGAATAGGCTCATTGCAAATTTGCTCATATGAGAGAGCATTGCGTGAGCTAGAAATGGAAGTCTCTAAGCTAGACATCTTATCCATCAGCATTTTGATGATATCTACTGACGGATTGGTGGGTGGAGCACCTCCTAGACTATAAGGCGCTTGAAAAATATTGGGAGAGGCGTATGACGTGGATGGTTGCATAGACGCAACATATGGATAGCTGGTTATTGGAGCAAAAGTTGGAGCCAAGGGTACTTGTGTTATGGGGTTGGTTGGCACAAGTTGGATAGGGGCTGCCAAGGATGGTTGAGGAGTGGCTACGCTTGTTGACGGGTAAATGGTTACTCTTGTGTTGATAGGTGAAAGAGTAAGGGGGATAGAGACTAGTAGGTTTTGGAAAGGTGTTGGGTTTGGTTGAGTGATTTGAGGTTGAGGGAGTATTGGAACCCCCATGGAGGTAGGTTTAGATGGAGAGGTTACATTTTGAAGGTAAGACACGATTGGGTTATTGGTGGAGGTGTTGTCTAGTGGATGAATTGTAGGAGCGGTTGATGTGATTCTTGTGTCAACTAAGGAAGTCGGCATCCCATAGATTGGGTTGCCTAGGGAGTCTCACGTTTGTCTATTCACGAGATAGTGTTTTAAGGCTTTAACGTTAAGGTCTAAGAATCATGCGAAATCTTGGTCCCCTTCTGGGACGATAGGAGTTTGAGGCGGGGTTGGGCGAGTAGGAGTTCTTTCAGTTTCCGAGTTGAACTCCATTATAGGACTGATTATAGATGGTGAAGGTGGAAGTGGTTGTTGGCTAGCGTGGTCAAGAAGGGCCTTGGTTTGACTGCGTGTCAAAACCATTCAAGGCAAGAAAGGATTAGGTTTCAAAAGACTGTGTTTTGTCAGTCTTAGAAAACCAGAATAGATGTTTAGATAGCCAAAAAATTGGATTTTAAGCTTGCTATTTTTAGAAAAAATAAAATAGACTGAGACTGACGTCGGTATAAAAACCGATGTCGGTTAAGAATACTGCCGATGTCGGTCAGATGACCGATGCCGGTTCAGAAAAGTTGCCGATGTCAGTTACAAAACCGATGTCGGTTACTGTGTTTTCCAGAAACTCAAAAAAAAAAGTTTTTGGAAATGAAGAAGGCGTCCTTACCAGCTCAAAAAAGACAGATAAAAATAGAAAATATGATGATGATAGACAGATCCTAGTGTTAAATCCCTAGAAACAATTTTATTAGGATCGTGTGGCTTATGCCTTAATGTGATGTTTGAGGAAGTTGGCTATAAGAAGGGTCCTAGAATAGGTAATCTAAAGATGGTTTTAGGTATGTTTAGGCGCTCAAAAATATGTATTAGCTTCCGTATAGGCCTGGTGCTAAGGAGCAAGCTCCCCTCACTTCACGATTCTAGTTGTTAGCTGGTCTCGCTTAGTTAAAATATACTTTTGCTATAGTTTAGACTCTGCCAGAGAACAGAGTTGGCTTTCCCCTTGGTGGTGAAATCCAAGTAGGATTGCCGGGTTGGGTAAGGTATCCGCTGGGTGATGAAATCCTAGTCGGGCCTTGTCTCAAGTGAGTTTGATGTTTAATTGAGTGCTCATGGTCTGGTTGTGTAACATCAAGTGATCTACGATTTATTCAATATGCATTTTACTAATTACTAAGTGTGGACTAGAAAGATGCAAGAAAGCAAGAAATGGAATGCAGTATATTTTAAAGTCCCAAATCGAAATGTTAAATTGGAATGGAAATAAGTTGGAGAAAGGGTTGAAGAAAATGATTTTTTTTTTACTAGTCTAGAAATGCAAGAAAAAGAAAGGAAAGGTTCTTTTTATTTCTGCTTATGATGTTTTTTTTTTAGAAAAGAAGAAAGAAGTGAAGAGGAAGAAGCCTAATGCACCTAAATGAACAAAGAAGAAAGGGAACCCAAGGAAGGCCCTAAAGGGGTCCCACCGGGCATGCCAAAATGTTTCTATTCAAATTTTGCTTTCAATTTTAAAGGGGAGAAACTTAAGAAGGAATGGTCAAGGCTTGATGTGTACCTGGATATAGTCTGTGCACCATAATCTAGACGCTGTGAGTATTCCTCTTTGGCTGTGGAGGAATGACACCTGCAAAGAAAAAGAAACTTGGACAAAAGAAGGCGTTAAATGGACAGATAGTGGGTTGTCAAGCGAAAGCTTGATCCCAGAAGTATGAAAACTTCCTTAAGGGATATAAACCCATTAATCAATAAAAAGAAGTGTCTGATAAACAATAGAATGATAAAGAATTGAAATGATAAAGAAATGGAATGAAAAAGAGAAGCAAAGGCTTACTTGAAAGAAGCTATCAAACTGATCACAGTCACCGACGTCGGTGGTCCTACCGGCATCGATTGGATAAGGTACCGACATCGGTTAATATGCCGACGTCAGTTGGGGTAGTGACCGGCGTCGGTCAGGGCAGTTAGCTTGGACGGGGTCTAGGCAAGTCTGTGGTCTGTGGACAGGGTCTAGTCAGAGTCTGGGTTTATTTGAGTGGTCTTGAGACAAAGTTTTGGGCTTGGTTGAATGGTCTAGGGTCTGGGTCTGAGAGTCTGGTTGAATGGACAGAGTGAATGGTTTGACAGAGGACAGAGGCAATAAGGAGGTGGAGAAATAAAGATTTGGGTCTGGCTTGGTTAATAGTCTGGTTTGGAGAGAGGGAGTGTTGAATCTAATTCATAATACATAGAAGTAAATGACTATAAAACACAAAGAAAACATAGATAATGTACTTACTTGTGCCTTATTGAAGGTGTGCTACTGATGATTCCCATACCTGCTATTGATGTAGCCTGTGTGGAGAACCTGTTGCTGATGTAGAACCTTGAAGCTGTTGTTGCACCTAAGGGAGAGAGTGAGAGGCTTGATTGAGAGATTTCGTAGATTGACAGATGGTTGAAGACTAAAGATTGAAGGATTCGTGATTTGCTTCCAAAAATTAGCCGATTTCTGATTCGGATCCTCAAAGAGTCTGAAAAATTGGTTAAGTATAACCGACGTCGGCGATTCTGCCAGCGTCGGTCGACACTTGACCGACGTTGGTGGGGTTAGAACGGGCAAAAAGAGCCACTAAGCCCATTTTTCATCCTCCAAGTGCCCTATCCGTTGGAGAATGTCGAGGGTTCGGCTAAATACGCACGAGAGTTTGTTAGGTGGTTAGAGAGAAGTAGGAATAGGTCTTGGGTGAGTCATAGGATGGGAATTAGTCCAAGGTGAGGTGTCCTAGGCGAGGTGTCATGGGTGATGTGTCCAAGGAGGGGGGTTAATTCAAAATAAGTTAATGTTTTAAATTAGTAATTTTTAAGAATGGGTTAGGAATGGACCAAGGGGGAAAGTGACCAAGGGTTAGACACTATTTAGGTGTCTACACACATATTATATATATGAGATGTTAATTTATTTCCATGTGTTTATTTGAGATGCATTACTTATGATTATGATGATGATATGGATGATGTTTATTTTATACTATGTTAATTTAGGTGTTAATGTTGATCATGTTATTTGAGTTTAGTCTAGCCTTTCCCATTTATGTGATGGTATATGCATAGTTGATTGGTTGGTTTCATCTTAGAATTTTTTCATATTTGTGATGGTGTATGCTTAAAATGAATAAGGTGGTTATGTTAGTTTATTTCAGCATTTTTCCATATTTGTGATGGTGTATGCATAAATTAAATAGATTGGTTATGTTAGTGTTGGTATGAGATTGTCTCTTCATCTCAAATAGAGATATTGACATGTGATGTGGATGGGAAAATAAAGAGGTAGAATGCTCATGGATTGGCAAAGACCGTAATTTAGAACATAAATAAGCTCAAGAAAATGAGCCTCTTTCATGCCTTATATATTTGAACCATTGTGTTTGTTAGAGAAGCATCATGTTTACCATATGTTAAGTGAGCTTCATAGTCCCTTGAAAGAGGAAAAAGGGTATAATGAGGGAAAATGTTTAGATAGCATAACCTACCAAGTATAAATGATATGTTCCTTTTGTGGGTGACTTGAGAGCTAATATAGGCAAGTCCATGACTTAAAGCCTTTTTTGTTGTGTAAGTTGATCAATGTGGGAAGCCTAGAATGGGATTTTGTATAGGGTAAGGTCATGCAAAGAGGTGATGATCCCTTTACATTTGTTTTTTCCTTTGAGAACAAATCTTGGCATAGCCATCCTTCAAGGGAGTGGTCTAAGTGCTTCTTTATAATTTTAAATAGATATTTATCAAGGGAGTAGTTTATTGATAGTAGCAAAGGGAAGTTACACAGTTGTCCTTCAAGGGAGTAGTCTATGTTTAAAATCAAGACCTGATATTTTATAAAATTTTCAAATATCTCATTCCTTTTTGCTTTTAGTCATGGACAAAACTATAGAGGCTTATGAGTTTTCCACTATGAGGATAAAGCCATACCACTATGTAAGTTATCTAAGTGTATAAGAATAAGGGTGAAGATGAAGGGAAATGAATGTAATAAGGATGCTCAAGGGATGAGCTCAAGTTAAACATGAAGTAAAGTGATGTAAGCTTAACAAAAGAATAGTCATATATGTCAGGCATAAAAAGGCTCAAGTTCTGGCCTTCTTTCAAGAGAAGACAAGTGATAAGTTCTTGCACCATACTTGTGAGTTATGATATAAGGTCCAAGCCAATTAGGAGTAAACTTACCCCATTTTCTTTTCTCCATGTTCATCACATTTTGGCTTTCTTTTAAGATGAAATCTCCTATATTGAAATCTCACTCTTTGAGGTTTTTGTTATAAGCATGTTTAATTTGTTCTTGATAGATTTGGAGGTGGTTGAGGGCTATGAGATGGCGTTCATAAATAAATTCAAGTTGGGCCAAATGTTCTTATATAAATTCATCATTAGTAAGTATGTCATGTGGATAAATGCAAAGAGAAGGAATATGGACCTTAAGAGGTAAAATAGCCTCTGTCACATATACCAATGAAAAAGGTGTAGCACCCATAGGGGTTCGAATGCTAGTGCAGTAAGCCCATAAAGCAAAAGGAATGTGTGTGTTCCAATCCTTTCCCATATCATTGACTACCTTTATGAGAATTTTGTTCAAAGTTTTGTTAGAATCGTCTACCTATCTATGATCTTGGGGATAGTATGGTGATGAGAAGATTAATTTGATTTCAAATGCATCACAAAGATCTTGAACAGTCTCATTTTTTAAAGACTTACCATTATCTATTATAATCTTGTGAGGTACACCAAAATGATAGATGATGTAATGGTTAATGAATTCAAAAATTTTGTCAACTTTAGTGGAGATGAGAGGGATGGCATCAACCAACTTGGTGAAGTATTTAGTGGTAGTAATGATAGAAAAATGATAGTGATGAATGAGGGTTAATCTCTTCTATTAGATTTAAGCCCCATTGGGAGAAGGGCCAAAAGTCTTTGGCAAATTGAAATTCATGAATGGGAATATGAAGGAGGTTAGCGTGTTATTGACACTTGACACAACATCAAACGTAATCAACATAGTCTAGATAAAGTGTGGGCCAATAATAGCCAAGTTGAAGAATACGTTTAGAAACTAGGTGACCATTGAAATGCCTACCACAAATACCATCATGAACTTCCTTAATAGCAAAGGGAGTCTCAGTACTAGCTAGGCATCTAAGGAGAAGACCATCAAAACATTGCTTGTAGAGAATTCCCCCTAATATAGTGTAATGAGCAACACACTTTATGAAGGACCATTTCCCATTATTAGAAAGATTAGGAGGGGTAATAGAGAAGGAAAGATAATCCATGAGTTGTTTTTACCATAAGTCTTATGGGTTGGTTGTTACATTTCTGACAAAGAAGATGTTAGCTGATGCATAAGAGGGCAATGTTAAGTGATGCATGGTGACATAGATTCTCAAAGAGGAGGATGAAGAGGGTATGTGTGAAGCAAGTGAAGCCATCATGTCAGTAAATTTATTTGTAGATCCAGGAACATTTTATAAGAGATAAGAGTCAAATGATACTAAGAGTGTATCTTCATGATGTTTATACCATTGTAGAATTTCATTTTTTCATAGGTAGGAACCATTAACTTAGTTAACCACTAGCTGAGAATCACCAAAAATGGTTATGGATTTGATACCCAAGAAGAGAGTTGTTTGAAGTCCTAGAATCAAAGTCTCATATTTGGTCATATTTTTAGTGCATTCAAAATCTAGTTTAAATGAAAAAGGCATAGGTTCACCATCTAGAGGAATAAGAATGACCCTCGCACCCCCACCATGTTGGCATTTAGATCCATCAAAGAACGTCATCATTTGATAGGAGATGTCATTAGTGGAGAGTGTTGTAATAGATTCATCATAGAATTCAAGGTTTGAAGGTTGATTGTCAAGTAAAGGGGTAGTAGCTAACTAGTTGGCGATTACTTGCCATTTAATAGATTTTTATTGAATGAACTCTAAGTCAAATTCAGCAAGAAGCATGAGCCACTAAGCTACATGTTGGTTGTGATATGGCTTGAAATGCATGTATTTAAGAGGATCCATATGGGTGACCACATAGATTTTGTGATTTAGGAGACAATGGAAAAGTTTAGAGGTGGAAAAGACCAATGCAAGGCAAAAAATTTTAGTGTGGGTATATCAAGTCTCATAATCAATAAGTGTGTAGCTTATGTAATAAACTACTTGCTTTCGATGTTGGTCATCTTGATGTGTAATCATAGCACCTAGAGAATGGTCTATTGCAAAAATGTATAGGTAAAAAGGTTGATTTTCCTTAGGTGGATTAAGAATTGATGGGGAAAGGAGGTATTGTTTAAGTGCATCAAAGGCTTCCTAGCAATCTATTTTCCATTGGAAGGAGATATCCTTTTTGAGGAGATAATGAAAGGGTTGGCAACAATCTAACAACTGGGAAATGAAGCATCAAATTGACTAAATTTTGCCTTGTAAGATATGGAGGTGTTTGGTATTACTAGGTGGAGGCATCTCTAAGATTGCTCTAACCTTAGCAAGATCGACCTCGATACCATGGAGAGAAATGATAAAACCTAAGAGTTTACCAGAAAGAACACCAAAGACACATTTCTTTAGGTTTAGTCAAACATTATATTAAAGGAGATAAGTGAATATGGTTTTGAGAATTTTCAAGTGTTCTTGATGAATTTTAGACTTTCTGAGTAAGTCATCCACATAATCCTCCATAATTTTGTGTAGGAGATCATGGAAAATATAGGTCATGGTATGGTGGTAGGTTGCATTATCATTCTTCAAGACAAAAGTCATGACCTAATAATAAAAAGTCCCCCATGGGGTAATAAAGGTTGTCTTGTGTTGATCTTCTGGAGTAAATAGGATTTGATTATATCTAGAGAATCTATCCATAAGTGATAACATCTCATGGTCAGTCGTTAGATTAATAATTTAGTCGATACTAGGCAATGAGAAATCATCTTTTAGATAAGCAAGATTGAAATAATGATATTTGGTGAAAATACAAATTCCCTTGATCAATTTTGTGATAGGAACAATATTATAAATCCATTGTAGGTAGTCAATGGGTTGGATAAAGTTAACATAAAGGAGGCATTGGAGCTCTTTTTTGACAAGGATAGTGATATGAGGATGCATTTTGTGAAGCTTCTACTTAATGGGTTTAGCATCTCGATTGGTGATAATGTTATGGGTGATGATAGAGGGGTAAATACTAGGCATGCCATTATAAAACCAAGCAAAGGCTTTGTTATGGTCATTAATAAATATGGCATAATCATCTTGCTCAGAGGAATCTAAATATTAGCCAATCTTGAGGATGCGAGGGTTATTGTGGGAGGGTAGGTTAATGTCAATGGTTGATTCATTTAACATAGCTTGCATTTTAGATGGGAGTAATTGTTGGATATAGTAATCATATGCACCCATGTAGGTAATAATTATGTCATCATCTTGGCATTGGATAGTGTTAATAGTGGGATAATCTTCATCAATCATTTAAGGATGAATGAGAGGAAGGGACCTTATTCCTAATGATAGGTGAGAGGCCCCAAATGGATGGTATTTATTGAAAAAAATTTAGGAGGTATAGATACCTCTGTTTTGGTAGGTTATTATGGAGAAGAAGGTGGAGAAGGAGACTAGTTCCTCAACAGTTGGTTTATGGGAAGTTTTAGTGAGTTTATTTGGCTCATCATATCTCACCTCATGCCTCTTTTTAGCATTTTCAATGGTGTTGCTAGTAGGATAGTCAATAGGCATATGGACACCTTGTTCATAATGACCCAAACCAAATCCTTTCCAGGAACACCTATAGAGATAGGTGTGAGTGAATCTAGGTTTACTCAGGAAAGAGAAGTCATAGGTAAATAGTTGTGGTGAAGAATATGGATTGCTGACAGTAGGAGCTTGATCAATTTCCCCATATGTGAAATTGGTTCAAAGGTTAGGGGGGCCATAAGGGATGACCATCCCAATATAAAGATCATAATTTGGGTGCATGTGCAGCCTTCTATACTCTTATGGAGTATAGAACATGTCAAGCATCAACAAATAATATTCACCAAGTGACAAATGTTGAAAGGTCTCCTCCATGGGATTTTATGAAGAATTTGTGTTGCTGATATCTATATAACCATGGGAGTGGAGCTTGTAGAAAATGTAGAAGAATCATGTGAGGAAGATTATATTTTCAATGGGATGAGAACATTATTAGGACTATAGGTCATATTACATGTTTTAAATAGAGGTGGGTCAATAGGTATAACATGTACTTGTCCATCATGCTCAAACTTGACACAATGGTGAAAATTTGAGGGTACACATGCCATAACACATATCCAAGGTCATCCAAGTAGTATGTTATATTGGAACTCTCCTTCCACAACATAGAAGAGCTCAAGAATTGTGTAGGGACCTACACAAATATGTAAGACAATAGTGCCCACCATAGTAGTTTTAGTTTCATTAAAGAAATGGAGTACCACATCAGTTTGAGACATCCAATTATCAGGAAGGGCTAATTTTTTATAGGCATGGGTGGAAATAATATTAATACTATCTCCCCCATCTATAATAGCTCACTTGATATGAGTTTTATCAATATATGTGGTAATAAAAACGGTAAAATCTTGATCTTTAGGGTGTTAAAGTGGAATTTTTGAATCATTGAAATAAATTAGGGAGATAGAATTAAGGGAGATAACCAAAGCTATAAGAGGTTGGGCATCATCTGATTGTACCTCAATTTTTTGTAAAACACTAGTAAAATCTTGACAATGTTGGGATGAGCTTTGGATTAACTCATACAAAGACATTTTCATAGGAGTTTGGTGAAGTTGTTTCACCATTGAGCTTTGGATAATGTCTGAAGATGTTGTTTTAGGAACACCTAAGATGGAAATATTAGGGTAAGTAGGGGGGAGTGTCTTTGGTGAAGGGATGGGTCTAAGGTGTAATGATCTTTTCCTTAGCTTTATCTTTTTGGTTTTGTGACTATGTGGCCACATTAATTGTGTTGATTTGAAAAGTTGGTGAAGGAGGTGGTAAAGGGGTTATGATGACATATTTTGGTTTGAATTTAGGTGAAATAGTAGGAGGAACTTTTGATGCCAAAGGTGGAATAATGAGAAGGTTAACGGGAGTATCATTGAAGAGAGTGTTGCTAAATAACCGTTGTGAGGGCTTTACATTTCTTAGTATCATGTCTAGGTGAAAGATTATATAAACACACTTGTGTATCATCAAAAAAAGATGGATTCATTCCAAGAGGACTATAGGTATTAATGGGAGGAATATTTATTACCGAAGATTGCAATAACTGACGTAAGAAAAAGATTTGAGAGCCTGCAAGTGGGCTTGCAACTTTTGTACTAATAGGAGTGGACACCTTATTTTATTTTGGTGTTAGAAAGGTAATTTTACGTGGTGTCTTGTTTGTTGATGGTGGAGTTACGTGTTTTGTTGTCACTTTCTTAGTGTCAAATGTGAGAGGCCTACCAAATAGCAAAGGTAGGAGTGTAGGTAGATTAACCATTTGTTTGGCTTCGTTAGATGATATTTCAACTAAAGTAGAAGGGTATGACCCTAAAATGGATGGTAAAGTTAAGGGTTGAAAAAGGGACTGATGAGATATAGGAGGCTTAAATTTTTTCTATATTTTAAGGTGAGAAGCTCGAATTTGTGGCTGAGGAGTTAAATCTAATTTATCCTATGGATGAATTAAATTAGAAATGGGGCATACACCTAAGGGCCTAATCTAATTTAATGTAATAGATTCCTGTGAGGGTGAGGGTTCTAACATGGATGGTTGAAATTCTAGTGATTTTGGTGAAGAAGATATATCTTTGTCAAAGAACTTAGGGTAAAGGGTATTAAGGGGATTGGCGGTAAAGGTCAACATTCAATATGTTGGATACAGAGTATTAAGCTAGTCCCAAAATGCCACATGGTCAAGCTTTATGGAGTCAAGAAATTCTAGACTTTTCACCAAATGTGAGAAGGGTTTTGATGAAGTTGGCATAGGCCTTATGATTGTGTCTTTAGAAAGCTTCAGTGTTTAGGAAAGAGGGAAATTATTGGTTTTTTTTGCTTCAGGCCAAAGATGAGAAAGAACTATAACAAGATCTTTTTCAACAGAGATGGGAGAAGAGACTTGGTCTTCCATGGGTGGAGGAGAGGTAGGAGAAGTAGGTTCCTCAAAAGGGTAAAGCATAGGTATTATGGCTCCCTCAACATGTGGGTGAGGCATGGGTAAAGTATGATCCTCCATTGGTAAAAGAAAGGGTAAGAGTGGTGTAATTGGAATAGGCACAATAGGTCTCTCATCTATTATAGGAGTAGATGATATGGACTATTCTAGGTGCAAATGTGAATTAGGTGGGGTACCATTCTATATAGGTAGAGGAGAAGTAGGTGAAGAAGGTTATTCAAGAGGGTATAATGTAGGAATGATGTTCCCTTCAACATGTGGTTGAAGAATAGGTAGGGTGTGATCTTCAAGCAGTAAGAGAATAGGTAATATTGGTGCAAATAGAATTAGCATCATAAGCTCCTTAGGTGGCAAAAGGAGTGGCAAAGGATATTCCTCCTCTCAAGGGAGTAGAATAGGTGAAATAGGCTCTTCTACCTAAGGAGGAAAAATGGGAAAAATATATGCCACTGAATGTGGGGGAGGAGTTGATGAAGTAGGCATCTCTTGTTGAGGGGCAGGTTGAATTGAAGATAAAGGAAAAACCATATTAACTGTATGGATATTATGATCACCTAAGTTAGTTATCGATTGGACAATATTTTTATTTGGTGAATGGTTAGGAAAAGGGTGTTTAAACACATACATACTTTGATTAGGAGGTGCATTAGGATTATCCAAGACAAGCTCACCTCTATCAAGCATATCTTGAACAATGTTCTTGAGTGTATTGCAATTATTAGAATTATGGCCTTTAACTCAATGGTAACTGTAAAACTCATCTTCCTTGTACCAAGTTGGGATAGGATGGGAAGGGTCAAACTATATAGGATGTTTAATTTGAGGAAGGGTTATGACACCTTGTTTTAATAATTTTTCCAAGACATATGTATATGACTCTGTAATGGGAGTGTATTGTCTTTGTTCATACCATTGTTGGAATTGCTTGGTCAAATTTTAAGAAGTCAAAGAATTCTATTGGTTTGTGGTTGTGGAAGAGGATAACTTAATGACCACCACATTGGTAAAGCCTTTATCCTTTTAGTTAGAGGGATAATTTTTAGAGGAGGAGGGGTCATTTGTCTTGGTATTGGGATTCTTACTACACAACTTGACTTTGCCTTCATCAAAAGTGTGAACCTCTAGTTTCTGTGCCATTGTAAAAGCTTCATCAAATGTGCAAACATTTTGTACTCGAAGTGTGGATGAGATGTGCTTAGCACATGCCCTCGAGGAAATCTCAATAAGCTCAAGTTGGGGTAAGGAGAAGGAGAGTTGATTGATCAAGCTTCTCCAATGAGCGACAAAATCAAAAATAGACTTATCATCAAATTGTTTGATAAAATATAGGTTTATTTGTTAAGCATGAGATATACTGAGAGGGGGGATGAATCAGTATATCATATATCTTATAAAACTTTTTCTTAACCAAATTCCACTTAATCAAACATTCAAGATATGTAATAAAACTCAAACAATAAACACCACACAAGATAGAGAGAGACACCAAACATAACATGGAAACCCAATGTGGGAAAAACCATGGAGACTAATCTCAAGTATATGAATGAGCACCAACCCAAACAATATTCACAAGCACCAAATTACATGAGCACTAATCCCTTTTCTGAGCACCAACCCAATAACTATTCATGAGCACCAACCCACAGGAGCACCAATCCCTTTGCTGAGCACCAACCCAACAACTATTCATGAGCACCAACCCATAGGAGCACTAACCCCTTTTTCGAGTACCAACCCAACAATAATTCATGAGCACCAACCCATAGGAGCACCCACCCATTTGTCGAGTACTAACCCAACAACTATTCCTGAGCACCAACCCATAGGATCACCAACCCCTTTGTGTATACCACATAACTATCTCTCAATGTTGCTATCTCAACAAATGATAGTTCATTACAACATCTCTTTCCTCTCTCTCACCTTTTCTCTTCTAAGCTAGATATAACAAATACAAATCATATTCATCTCTCACAATTACTCTTCTAAGCTAGATATTACAATATCAAATCAACCTTTCTTACACACTTTACAAATGGCTTCTCAAGCCTTTATTTATATCTTTCCAAATGACCTTTGGCCTTCCCCCTTTGTGACCCTTCAATCCTCATGGAAAATGGCACCAAACTTGTATGACCCTTCATATCCTTACCTTTGAAAAGTCATGTGGTGACCCTTCATGAGTAAAAATGTCCTTCCCTCTTTTGTCCTTATCTTGGTGACTTTTCGTATTCCTTAAAGTGTCCCTTCATGAGAAATTGTGCCCTTCCTCTTTTGTCTTCACTTGGTGACTCTTGGAATTCCCTAAGATGACTCTTCATGGGAAAATGCATCCCATCCTTCTTTTGTCTTTACCCCATGACTCTTTGACTTCTCCATGGGCCTTTCTTTTGTCTCATATGCAACCAAAAATATATTCATTAATATTAAATACATATTAACTCACATTAGCCAAGATATATCTATTACAAATATGATTAAATGCAATGGGGCTTTTATCACCAATAATGTTAGACCTTTGACATTAATGACAATATTTCTAACAATCTCCCCTTTTGTCATTAATGGCAACCTCAATCCTAAAACTACCATATCCTGTCACTTGCATATCTTGTCATCTAAAAACATAAAGTAACTCCCCCTTACTGTAGTAACATGTACCTATTCCCTATACCTATTTTTGCACCTGTACTTATACCTATTATTCTCCCCCTTTGACATTAATGGCAAAGGGCCTACCAGGAGCTATCACTTAGCTCCCCCTCAATTGATGCTGAACATCAATGGCAAGAAGTAATAAAAATTACTCCCAAGTCCTCTCGTAGATCTTTGAATGTGTCCTTTGATCGTGCCTTTGAGAAGATATCTAACAATACATACACATTGTTCCATGTCCTTTGAGCATATGCAATCAACTCATTTGAATCTTTTCTTCTAATCTCATAACCTTCTTTATGAAAATTTAATGTGTATCCTTGATCACATATTTGACTAACACTCAATAGATTATGCTTAAGACCTTTTACATATAAAACATTCTTAGTCTTAGTTCTACCATAATCCAAACTCAAAGTACCTTTTTCAGCTATCCTGGCAGTGGTTTTATCTCCAAATCTCATTATACCACCATTGATCTTCTTTAGAGTTATGAACTTAATTTTATCTCCTATCATATGCCTTGAACATCCGATATCAATGAACCATGGCTGATCTTTATTTCTTACATGCAAATCTGTTTTCACCAACATAGAATCTTTAGGTTGTTTCTTCTGCCATGAACATGTCTGAACCTTCTTCTTGATGAATGGAGATTTGAAACTCTGATCCTTCTTGATTCACTCAAACATGCTTCAATAATACCAAGCTATGTGTTTGAAGTTGTTGCACTTGTAGCATACTATGGTCTCTTCATCAAAGCTTGATAGAGGAGCAAAAGAGTTGTGGCTTCTGCTTGACTCTACTTGATTTTCCTTCTCCTTATTTTTGAAACTGTTAGCTCTTTTTCTACATTCTAATTTTTTGTGACCATATCCATTACAATAAAAATAATAGCCATAAAAATTAAAAGACCTGTCTTTATATCTTTGACCTGATTGCCTTTTATAGCTTTGTTCCTTCCAGCCTTTTCTATTTGAAATGTCCTCTATATTCTTCACTTCTTCCCTTATTTCCTCTTTTGTAAGAGCTTCAACATAGCTCTTTTTCTTTTCAAATATAATGACTATCTTATCTGAATTTACTTTTTGTCTTTCCAATATCTTATTTAGCATGTAAGTGATATCCTCAAATTTTGAATCACTAACTACTTTATCATTAACTGCTTTCTTAATATCTTCTTTTAAAGAGGCAATTTCAATAACATACATTTCACAATCTTTTCTTGCTATTTCCAACTGTGTTTTTAGATCTTCTTCATTTTTCTTAGCTTTTTCCAAGTGTGTTATTATATCTTCAATCATTTCTTATGACTCTTATTCATTTTTCTTGATCTGGTGCTTTAATCTTCAATTCTTCTTCTCAACAACTTTTAACTCTTCTAGGGTACAAATGAGTTCTCCTTCCATATTCACTTCAGCTTCCTCCTCTTCTTCTTCTTGATCATCTTCATGTATGGCCATGAATAGAATCTCTTCTTCTTTTGAATCACTGACTCCACTATCCTCGACTAAGCTAGGATCCTTAGAATACAAGCTCTTCTTCTTGAATCCCTTCTTGAATTTGGCTTTGAAATTCTTCTTGTATGTATGCTTTTCTTCTTCATCATCATTACCCTTATTTAGGCATCTAGCTAAAAAATGTTCAATCTTTCCACAATTAAAACATTTAAAAGGTAATTTTCCTTGATATTTACCTATTCCCCTTGTTAGGATCTTAGATTACAATTGATTACTTTTGTATAAGCAACTAAACACGAAATTAAAACCAAAAGTAATAAGTAACTAGAAATCAGAAACAACAAATAATAAGAGATATGAGAAACAACCAATCTATATTAAACTCTTCTAGAAAGAAATATAATGAAGAAATCTCTCTCCTCACACCTTGAAGATGTACAATAATTCTCCCTCAAGAGTTCTCGCTCTCTCTCAATCAATTACAATCACCTTAATTACTGAATTGTCTTCAGCAATCATGGAACAAGATTCTTGCAGATCTTCTTAATCTTGCTTATCTTGCTCTAATTACAATACTGCCCCATGGGTCTCTTAAATAGAATTGAAAGCAAACAATAATTAGAAAAATAGACTCAAGACTAATTTTGGTCTTGACATGCAAACTAACTGTTCTCCTAAAAATAGCAATTCTAATTCTGAAAATGCACAAAAGTCAGTGTCAGTCTGAAGATGATCGATGCCAGCCAACCCCTAACCAATGTCGGTTGGTTCTGACTGATTTTGTTGATGCCATTGACCCCTAACTGATGTCAGTTGGTTCTGACTGATGTTGGTTACTATGTAACCAATGTTAGTTACTGTGTAAGCCCAACAACCTCCACATTAGCTCATTGGTGAAGCTTTTAGCTCCACAACTCAACAATCTCCCACTTGGAGATAAACAACTACACCTATACCTATACAACAACATCCTCTAAACATCTTTGGCTTGTTTCTCCCTGTTCAAGTTCAATATTGAAGACCAACAAAAGTTGAATGAAGATTCAACTTCTCTTTTGTTACCAGCTTTGTTAACATATCAGCAGGGTTCTTATCCATATGGATCTTTTCCAGCTTCAACTGTCCATCCTCCAATACCTGTCTAATTAAGTGGTACCTAAGCTTTATATGTTTGGTTCTTGAATGAAAGGCTAAATTATTTGCCAAATGAATTGCACTTTGACTATCACTGTATAATCGACAAGTCTCTTGCTCCTTTCCCAACTCTTCCATAAACTGAGTCATCCAAATCATTTCCTTACTAGCCTTTGTGACTGCAATGTATTCTATCTCTATAGTAGACAAGGCAACAACCTTCTGCAACTTTAAAATCTAGCTAATTATTGTTCCATGAACAGTGAACACATATCTTGTGGTGCTTCTCCTACCATCTAAGTCACCTGCCATATCCAAATCTACATACCCATGTAGAGAACTGTTTAACCCTCCATAGCATAAATTCCTACTACTGGTCCCTCTCAGATATCTAAGAATCCACTGAACTACTTTCCAGTGTTCCTTTCCTGGATTGGCTATAAACTTGCTGACAACTCCCACTGCTTGGGCAATATTAGGTCTAGTACATACCAACTAGGCCTTATGTCTCATTTGTCCATTCTCTCCTTCCTTTAACTTGTATACCCATTTATTTTTTAGTGCTTTCTTTTTAGCTGGAAACTCAACCAAATCCCATGTATGGTTTTCTTCCAAGAAATCAATTTCCTCATTCATGCCATGCTCCCACTATTTCCTGGATTCTACTTGCATTACCTCATCAAAACTTTTTGGTTCTCCACCATCAGTGAGCAATGAGTAGTATAAAGAAGGGGAATAAGGAATTAGAGGTTTACTTACCCTTTCAGACCTCCTTATGGGCATTTAAGACTCATTTATAGCTTGCTATCTTCCCAAATTTCCTTCTGATAGTGACTGATCCCAGTCATCTCTAATCGATGTCAGTCTGCACTTGACTGATGTCGATTCCACTTGACCGACATCAATTTCCACCTAACTAATGTCAGTTTCCACTTGATTGATGTTGGTTTCCATCTACCCAACATCGGTCTCTGTATTTTCTTGTGAGTGATGATTTTTACTCGCAAGCTCATTTTGGATAATAACCTCTTCCAAATCTAGATTGCTCCGCTCAAAATTATTCAACCTCTTGAGCTGATCACTGTACATCACCTTCTCATTGAAAACTACATCACAGCTTCTAATAATTTTATTAGTTTCTAAATTCCACAATCAAAATCTGAAATCTCCAAAACCATAACCAATGAAAGTGCACCGCATAGATTTAGCATCAAGCTTCTTTCTATTTTCTTTATCAATGTGCACAAAAGCTTCAGAACCAAAAACTTTGAGAAATGAAAGATCTACCTTTTTACCTGTCCAAGTCTCTTCTAGAATTCCACCATCCAGTGCAGTAGAAGGTCATCTATTAATCAGGTAAACCATAGTATCTACAGCTTTGTCCAAAACTATAAGGGCAAACCAGCATGCAACCTCATACTCCGTGCACGCTCCATTATTGTTCTATTCATCTTTTCAGCAACTTTATTTTGCTAAGGTGTCTTTGAAACCATCCTTTCTCTATGTATTCCACTCATAGAATAGTAACTATTGAATTTATTGCTCCAGTACTCACCACCATTGTCAGATCTAAGGCACTTCAATCTCAAACTTGTTTCATTCTCAACCAAAGCTTTTTATTTCTTAAATGTGTCAAAAACATCAAATTTCTTCTTTATGCAATAAACCCATACCTTTATTTTAGCATCATCAATGAAAGAAACATAATACTGTGATCCTCCAATAGAAGCTACTTGAGCTGATCCCCACATGTCTGTGTGAATAAGATCTAACTTGTGCTTCTTCTTTATTGACCCAGTTTTGAGAAACCTCACTTTTTTCTGTTTTCTAAAAATACAATGCTCACAAAAATTTAGATCTATGCTTTTCAAATCTAAAAGCTTACCTTTTGACTTAAGAACATTCATTCCCTTCTCACTCATATGACCAAGCCTACAGTGCCACAACTTTGCATCTACATCTGAAGTAGATAAAACAGAAGGATAATAATCAATAATACAAATAGATAGATAAAGTGTACCTATTCTCTTACCTTTTGCTAATAAAAGTGCACCCTTGGAAAATTTTCAAGATTCAGCTGTGAGAGTTACTGTGCAACCCTCATCACCCAACTTTCCTATAGAAATCAGATTCCTCTTTAGGATGGGTACATGCATGACATCCTTCAACACCCATGTGTTGCCATTCTGCAATTTCAGCTGCACTTTTCCTTTGCCAACAATTTTACAAGGCTCATCATCCCCTAAATAAACTTTTCCAAAATCTCCATGGACATAATCATTGAAAAATTCTCTATTTGGGGTTGCATGGAAAGAGGCACCAGAATCTAAAACCCATTATTCTACTTTATTATCCAAAGAAAACATAAGAGTATCCTGTGCAACAATACCTGCAACTTTTGCTTCTTATTACCTTCATGCTAATTTTATTTGTTATCCATCAACCAATAATATTTATTTGCATGCCATTTCTTTTCACAATTCCAACAGGTTATTCTTCCATTTATATATTTGTATCTATTTCCCATCTTTGACCTTGATTTCCATTGCTTGCCCTTCTCTCTTTGCCTTCCCTTGCTTTCAACACTTAAAGCATTACCTGATGTTTCCCCTATGCTTTTCCTACGAATTTATTCATTCAAGATTACAATAACAACATCATCAACTTTCAAGATATTTGAAGCAGATGCATTATTACTAACTGCCATTACCAAACTATGCCAACTTTCAGGTAAAGAGCATAAGATTAAGAGATCCTTAATTTTATCATCAAAAACTATTTTGACTGAATTTAACTGATTTATAATTATATGGAAATCATTAAGATGACTAGATATAGATCCACCTTCTTGCATTTGCAAATTAAATAATTGCTTCATAAGATATACCTTATTCAAAGCTGAGGGTTTTTCATATAAATTTTCCAAAGTATCCATTAACTCTACCGTTGTCTTTGCCTGTGATAAGTTGGAAAACATAGAAGCTACCAGGCTCAACCTTACAGATCCAAGAGCCTTTCTATCAAGAACATTCCATTCTTCATCTTCCATATCTATGGACTTCCTTGAAACCCCACCCAACGGTAAATATAGATCTTTTTGATATAGATACTCTTCAATCTGCATCTTCCATAATTGATAATTCTTGCCATTGAATTTCTTCATTCTTAGTTTACTTTCTTCTGCCATTGCTTTACTCTCACTCAATCAGAAACCCCTATGAGTGAATTTTGTAATCAACAAACACTAACACACTCTGATACCAGTTGTTAGTGTATACACATAGCTCTAATACCACTTGTCAAGATCTTAGAGTACAATTGATTACTTTTGTATAAGCAACTAAACACGGAATTGAAATCAGAAGTAATAAGTAACTAGAAATCAGAAACGACAAATAATAAGAGATACGAGAAATAACCAATCTATATTAAACTCTTCTAGAAGGAAATACAAAGAAGAAATCTCTCTCCTTACACCTTGAAGATGTATAGTAATTCTCCCTCAAGATTTCTCTCTCTCTCCCAATCAATTACTGAATTGTCTTCAGCAATCATGGAACAAGATTCTTGCAGATCTTATTGATCTTGCTTATCTTGCTCTAATTACAATACCGCCCCATGGGTCTCTTAAATAGAATTGAAAGCAAACAATAATTAGAAAAATAGACTCAAGACTAATTTTAGTCTTTACATGCAAACTAACTATTCTCCTAAAAATAACAATTCTAATTTTAGAAATGCACAAAAGTCAGTGTTGGTCTGAAGATGACCGATGCTGACCGACCCCTAACCGATGTCGATTGGTTCTGACCAATTTTGCCAATGCCAGTCAACCCCTAACTAATGTCGGTTGGTTCTGACCAATGTCGGTTACTGTGTAACCAATGCCAGTTACTGTGTAAGCCCAATAACCTCCACATTAGCTCATTGATGAAGCTTTTAGCTCCATAACTCAACACCCCTTTTTAGCTTGCAAATGAAAAGTGCTCTGTTGTCATCTTCATCATCACTAAAACTATCAATTGATTCTTGAATCTTAGCTTTCTCTTTATTTGATGTCTTGAAAGCCGCTTCTCTATTTGAGGGTTTATCTTCTTCTATCTGCATCTCATATGCCGTGAGAATACCGTGAAGCTCATCCATCTTTAGCTTGGCTAAATTCTTCATCTCCTCGATTGCCGAAACCTTTGCATCATATCTCATTGGTAGAGATCTCAAAACCTTTTGCACCACCATTGACTCATCCAATGTTTCTCTGAGACCTTGAATCTGATTTACGATTTGATCAACTTGCAAAAAATAACTTGATATATATTCTTCTTCTTCCATCTTCCAACTTTCAAATTGTCTTCTAAAAGTCTGAAGCTTAGCTTGTTGAACCTTTCCATCACCTTTGTAAATAATCTCAAATTTTACCCAAGTTTCATGAGCAAATTTACATTATATAACTTTAAAAAATTTAGATTCACATAAACCAAATAAAATATCATTTAAATCTTTAGCATTACATTCACTTGCCTTCTTTTCTGCTAGAGTAATTACAGATGTCTATGGCTCTTCATATTACTCCACCACTACTTTCCATAATTTGAATCCAAGGGACATCAAATAGGTCCTCATTCTTATGCTCCAAAAAGCATAATTCATCCCATCAAACAAATGTGCCTTATTTTTAGAAAATCCTTCTTGTGATACAGCCATCGTGCTTTCCCGATCTACCTTCAAGCTGTAAAACTTTTCAAAAAGGAACTTGCTCTGATACCAATTGTTAAGCATGGGATATACTAAGAGGGGGGGTGAATCAGTATATCATATATCTTATAAAACTTTTTCTTAACCAAATTCCACTTAATCAAACATTCAAGATATGTAATAAAACTCAAATAATAAACACCACACAAGATAGAGAAAGACACCAGATATAACGTGGAAACCCAATGTGGGAAAAACCATAGAGAATAATCTCAAGTATATGAATGAGCACCAACCCAAAAAATATTAAAAAGCACCAACTTATAGGAGCACCAACCCCTTTGTTGAGCACCAACCTGGTAACTATTCATGAGCACCAACCCACAGGAGCACTAACCCCTTTGTTGAGCACCAACCCAATAACTATTCATGAGCACCAACCCCTTTGCCGAGCACCAACCCATAGGAGCACTAACCCCTTTTCCGAGCACCAACCCAATAACTATTCATGAGCACCAACCCATAAGAGCACCAACCCCTTTGTCGAGCACCAACCCAACAATAATTCATGAGCACCAACCCATAGGAGCACCAACCCCTTTATGTATACCACAAAACTATCTCTCAATATTTCTATCTCAACAAATGATAGTTCATTACAACATCTCTTTCCTCTCTCTCACCTTTGCTCTTCTAAGCTATATATAAAAAATACAAATCATATTCATCTCTCACAATTTCTCTTCTAAGCTAGATATTACAAAATCAAATCAACTTTTCTCACACACTTTACAAATGGCTTCTCAAGCCTTTATTTATATCTTTCCAAATGACCTTTGGCCTTTTCCCTTTATGACCCTTCAATCCTCATGGAAAATGGTGCCAAACTTGTATGACCCTTCATATCCTTGCCTTTGAAAAGTCATGTGGTGACCCTTCATGAGCAAAAATGTCCTTCCCTCTTTTGTCCTTACCTTGGTGACTTTTCATATTCCTCAAAGTGTCCCTTCATGAGAAATTGCACCCTTCCTCTTTTGTATTCACTTGGTGACTCTTGGAATTCCCCAAGATGACTCTTCATGAGAAAATGCATCCCATCCTTCTTTTGTCTTTACCCCATGACTCTTTGACTTCTCCATGGGCCCTTCTTTTGTCTCATATGCAACCAAAAATATATTCGTTAATATTAAATAAATATTAACTCACATTAGCCAAGATATATATATATATATATATATATATATATATATATATATATATATATATCATTAAATGCAATGGAGCCTTTATCACCAATAATGCTAGACCTTTGACATCAATGACAATATTTCCAACATTATTATAGAAACTTTCTTAAAAATGTTAACAGAGAAATGGTCTAGTAATATTTGTGCAAGCTGGGTAAATGAGAAAAGGGAGTGCTGAGGTATAGAGATATACCAATCCAAGGTAGCACCTGAAAGAGACATAGGGAAAGTGTGAAGTAGTAACACATCATCATGACCTATTAAATAACAAGCATGTTTAAATGCTCACAAGTGCTGTTATAGGTCCTCTTTACTCTAGAAATGAGTAAATTTAGGGATCTCCCATTGGCTTGGATAAGGGTGAATAGGCAAAAAGAAGGATGGATTAGTTCATTGCATATCTGATCATAAGATAATACATTATTTGAACAAAAAATGGATGTATCTAGATTATAAATATTGTCCATTAACATATTAATGAAGTCTAGAGGGGGATTCCTCCTAATTTATAGGGAATCTAATAGGAAATAGAGGGAGCATATGACATAGCTTGCTAAGGTTGTGTTGGGGCAACATAAGGATAATGAGTCATAGCTGAGGTGTAGAAAGAAAAGGGACTTGTCCCATTAGGTTGGAGACTATGCCTTGGTTGGTTGTTGTTACTGTAAGTTGAATTATTGGCATGGTTAGACTAGATGAAGGGTGAGTCATAACTTATGTAATTATAGGTGTGAGGGTGGATGGAATAGGTACCACTAAATTCTAGAATGGGGTGTGACTTGGCTGAACTGTTTGTGGTTGTGAAAGTAGGGAAGTTACACCAATGTTTAGGTGGGATTGGGCAGTTGGAGATGCCACATTTTGGACATTGTTTATAGTTGGGTTACTTATTGAAGTGGTGGTTTGGGTAACCATGTGGAAAATAGTGAAGGAAATTGAAATTGAGGTTATCTCCATTCAAAAGGTTGGCATACCATAGATTGGGTCACCCAAAGAATTATGGGTTCAACTCATATCAAGGTAATGCTAAAGGGATGCCATAGTACAATCAATAAATTTAGCAAAAATTGATCTCCCTCAGTCATAATGGGAATTTGGTTAGGGCTAGGAGTATGCTTTGTATCTAAAGTATGCTCCATGATATAATCAAAAGTGAGAGGGTAAGGTGGAAGTGGTTTCTAGATTGCATAATCGATAAGAATTTTAGCCTAAGCTCATGTCAATACCATGTAAGAGGTGGTTTAAATAGTCTTGCTACCCTGTATTTGAAATAAAATAAAGAAAAACTAGGCTTGAGTGTAGGGAAATGGGTTATTTTAACTTGCTATTTTGAGTAGATGAAATTACATAGTCATCAATGTTGGTAGGGGTGTGACTGATATCGATAGGAATAATTCACCAACATCATTGGAATAATTAATGTCGATAGGTAAAGTCTATTGATACTAGTAGGGTTAATTGATGTCAATCACTATGAAATCCTAAGAAATGGAAAATTTAATGTTTTAAGAAATTAGAGGTTGAAAATAGTTAAAATAATAGATGTAAAAGGTCTGTGTAAGAAGGAATATCACTAAAAAAACTTGAGATAATAGGTTATATAAACTGAGCTTTATAAATAGTATTGATTTTTTGAATTAATAGAAAAGTGTCCTTACCAACTCAAAAATATAGAAGGCAATTTTTAAAAAAAGAACATTTAGCCAACAACTATTAAGTCCTAGGGATTAATTTTTAGCCTCATGTTAGCTTATGCCTTAATCAGATAGTGAGGAGAGAATTTGGCTATCAAAGGTACTAGAAAGCAATCTAGAGCTGATTTCAGGTTAGTTTTAGTGCTCAAGAGGAAATCTATGTTAGACTAGGTACATGGCTTGTTATAGGAGTTTGATTTCCACATTTCATGAACCTAGAGCTGAACTAGGTTGCTTAGCCAAAATATACCTTCTATCTAGAGATTACACTCCACTAGAGAATGAAGTGGGGTCTCCCCTTGGTGGTGAAATCTAAGTAGGATAGCTAGGTATGGTAAGGTGATCCACAAGGTGATGAAATCTTGATAGGCCTTTTCTCAGGTGAGTTTAGATGCTTGTTTATGTGAATGTGATTTGGTTGTATAACATAGTGTACTATGATTTATTCAAAATGCTTGTAATTAACTAGGTGAGTTAATATGCAATAAGTAAACTATGCAATATAATAAGTTTTAAACCCAAATCTGAAATGTTTAGATTTGAATGAAAAAAGAGAGGAAATAGGAATAGAGTATGAATTTGAATATCCTAATGTACATGCAAGAGGAAGTAAATAAGGGATTCTCTTTTTTTTAAAAATAAAATGACAAATTGCTTTTAGAGGCAAGGAGAAAAGAAAGAATTTTAGTTTTAATGCCTTTCAAATAGAGAATAAGATATTAGATTTTTTGTTTTTAAGAGAAAAGAGAAGGAAGAAGTGAAAGAAATGAAATTTTCACTATAATTCATCTATATGAATATTTAAAACAAGAAATGAACCCAAGGAAAAATCTAGGGTCTCACCAGGCATGCTAGAAGTGTTTCACTAAATTTTGTCTATTTTAAGTTTAAATGAAAATAGAAAGAAGGATGGGGATAAGTGATTAGAACAAACTCAGATTTGGTTTGCATGACGTATCCAGACATTGTGAGCACTCATCTTTGGCTGGGGAGGACTACCTATAAATAAGAAAACACTACCATAAGATGTTTGTTAGTAGATAAATGAGTGGGATGCCAAGCTACATGTTTGTTCTAGGAAGTGTGAAACTTCCCTAGAGATGATAGTCCACTTTTGAGAGGCAAAATAATAATAAATAACTAAAAGAGAGGTAAAGAGAGATAAAATTACCATTATTAACAACCTGTACATAGTAGAGAGTGACAGGGTATAGGTGAGATACTCTATTTGTGTTTTAGAAGTTGTCTGGGTAGGTTTTGAAGATACTAGGGAATCCATAGTCATCGACGTTGGTAGGAATGTGACCGATATTGGTTATACTACCAAGGTCGGTAGTGAGGTGACCAATGTCGATTAGGTTGTCAAGGTCGGTAGGGGAAATAATTGTTTGGGAGCTTGCATAAGGCTTTCTTGAGTCTAGGAAATGGTTTGGATCAGGTCAGGGAGGTTAAGATAGTTATGAGAGGGAGATTATGGCTTGGTTAAATCTGCTCATAGGTTTGGTATGTCAAGTAAAGGGGTAGCAAGCAAGGAAGCTTTATAACTACCTCATGGGGGCATGGTCAGAAGTGTGTAAAGTGATGCAGAGTAGATATAAAGAAATAGCAAAATAAATATTTAAATGACCTATAGTATTAGTGATGTACTTAGCTATAATGGTCAGTGAATGATAAGTACCAGGTTAATGGTCCCTATCAGGGAGTCTGAACCTAAATGCCTAAACTAAGAAAACAAGTCAGTGATATTGGTCCTCAAGAGCTCAGTTGCTAATTGTGATTGACTTATGCAAGGTGATTATAAGCTTGGATGTTGAAAAATAGAATGTTGAGAGCCTGAATGAGAGTAAGAATTGATTTTCTTAATTTTTGCTGACCTGAACTATAGGTTGGAGTTTGGCTTATATTATTGATGTTGGTGATCTCATCGACATCAGTAGCCTTAGAATAGGGAAACCTTTCTATTTTTAGCCAATTTCATGTTGTTTATCATGCCAAGTGTGACACCCATTATAAAATGGTTAAAATAAGTGGTTATGAAGGAGGTAGTTGATTAGGAATTTAGTTTGGAAGTGGGAATAAGTCTTGGGTAGTTAGGATGAGGGGACTAGGTCTTGAGGTGACTCATCAAGGGAGAATCAGTCATAGGTCAAGGTGGCTAGGTAAGGTGGCAATAGAAGTTTTTAATTAACTTAAATAAGTATTTTAAATTAATTAAATGTGTGAGGGGTAAAAGTATAGGTTAAGGAGATTAATTATTATTATAAAAATGGGTTTAGGGGGGTTTTGACATAGGGAGTTATGCACGTGTGTGTGATGTAATTTTGGTGTCTACAAGTAGGATGTAAATTAAATGAATCTTTTGGTTAAATTTTATTTGACCAATCTACATTGCTAACACAAAGTAAGGAGTGAGATGGACTTCACTGGCTTACTAGTCTCACTATGACAGATGAAGGCAATCTGATCAAGTGGTGTGTATGAATTTGATTGATTTAGATTGTTATTAGTTATTATTTGTAAAACTTTGGGACAAAGTATGTTTAGTGAAACATTATAATTTCATGAGTGTGATTCACATGTTAATGTAATATCTTGTAATATAATGAATTTCTATGATACACTACATGTTTAGTTTAGAATCATACAACATAGAGGTACTTGCTTGTTTCTCTAGATTCCTACACCATCACTATCTACTTATCCATGAATGGATGGGCATTTCTTGAAGGGATTAGTACGAGGGATCATTAGTTTGTGGTTGGTGTGGAAAAGTGCTCAGATGATGCTCTCCCTCCCCATAACAATACTACTTTTGAGATGACACTTGAGATTACCATAGATACTAGAGAGTCTTGGGAACTCATGCTCTAGTGAGCTAGGTATCTAAATTATATACATTATATTAAATTGTATATTATTATTAGGTATTATCATGAAAATTATAATTACTTATTAATGTATATTAATAGTAGTGATTGGAGAGTTGTATCAGTCATGGATGCATTGTTGTATTACTTTCTATATTCATTTTATGTAGCATTATCATGACATTAGAGATCTATTATATAATATGTAATGTGTATTTATTGTTATCACTTGAGTATAATGTGATCTCTATTTAGATTCTTGAGGTGTAATCTATTTATGGTATATATGTTTAACTAAAGAAAAAAATCACATTTTTTTATGTCTAACCCAGTAGGGTCATTATAAATCTCATGTACCTAGACCAAGATCTAATTTGTTTTCTAATTTAATTTGCCTATACGAAGTTTGTTTCTAAGACCTATTTAAAATTTCATGTTCCAAGACCAAGTTTTCTTTCCTAGACTAAGACTTAGTTCAAATTTCAAGTGCCTAGACCTAAACTTAGTTTATTTTTCATTTAGTTTCAAATATTTAAGTTTGATTAGACCTTTTTCCAAAACCAAATCTAATTTTTCCCTTTTCTATCATTTGTTCTAGAGACCTAGAGTGTTTTAGTGATAAGTTTAGACCAAGTTCCTATTTTAGTTTTCAAAGGAAATATCATTATAAGCCAAGTTACAATAATTTGAAACATTAGGCCAATCTTTCCCAAGGCAAGTAACATAGATTTAACCATGCCTCAATGTACACATAGCATAGCTATGTATAATCTAGATTATGAGAACATTGTTACAAGTGACCCCTTTGACTATGAGCCTTATGGTGGTAATATGGTGTATAAGACAAATCTGTATCCTATGTATGCATCCCCTAACATAGGGTAGGGGAAAGACCAATTCCAACATTACCTCACAAACACACCTCATTATCCTAGACAAGAACAAGACCTATTTTCACAATACCCTACAAATATGTCACCTAGTATGGAAATGGTTCAATAACAACAACCTTATTATGTGAAAACACTATCTAATGCTAGTTATGATTCATACTCATTTTATTTTCATATTTTATATCATAAACATGAGATTATTTTTAGAGTGGTAAAATTTGATGCTAGGTTCCCATCATATTTTCCAAAAGAAACTCCACCTTTCCTAGTTAGGGCACCTATTTGTGCACCTCACATCCAAACATTTGATCAGGCCTCTACTAGTCAAATTTAGGTCCTTATACCAATGCCTAATTAGTAACTTATTAAATTTACTAAGGGAAAAGGTCAAAGTTCAAACCAATTAGTGTAAGTGCAAAATGCCTACCAAACCTACCTTTATCTAGCAAGAAAATTTAATGCCATGACTATTATAAACACACCACTTATAGAGTTAGATCCATCAAGTGTTCTACAAATGAGTTTGGTAGGTTATTCTAATGTGAACAAGGATCCATTTATTCAAACCACACCACTTACATACATTTTTAATGTTCGTATAAATGAATAAAAATCAATGTCTTATTTAGGAACCTCTTTCTAAAACATAGCAAATAACACTAAGGTGTTACCTAATCTACACCAAGTAAATTACAATGTACCAAGGAACACCACACCAAATAGTTCCCAATAAATCCCTACTTCAAGTACATCAAAGTTATCAAAAAAATAGGGGGTAGGTGAATCTAGTTTCCAATAGGTGACTATCCCTCCATGAGCATCTTCTTTCTCAAATTTACAATAAGGACTAAGCAATCAACCTCTATCAAATACCCCATCGTAACATATAGTAACAAACATTTCACCTCAGTATGTCTATACAAAAATCCACCATAAAAAGTGGTAAATAAACCACATCAAACATTATATAATAAACAAGATATTATGGCCAATCAACAATAAGTTCCAAGCCAGCAACAAGTTCCTCATTAAAAACAAGTACCTAGCCAAAAATAAGTACCTCATTTATAACAAATTCCCAACTAATAAAAAGTGCCTAACCAATAATAAGTGCATCATTTACAATAATTTATTATATAAAAACAAATTTTCAACCCACAACAAGTGCCTAACATCCAAATAATATATACTACAAAATAGTTACCTCATACCCAACATATATCTTATCCACAACACTACCTAACATGCATAAATTTATGTGATAGACATTCAACCAAAAATAGGTGCCTTTTATACAATAGGGTTTGACTAGCCATCAACAAGTGCCCTTCCAAACCCATGTTATTCAATTCATTCCCCAATAACAAACACCTTTGCTCAAGCCACCATTCCCTCCAAATCAAAGTCACACTACCAATCTAAACTCTAATGTTTACCAACAATAAATACCACACCAAAAATATAACCCTAACCAATGGATGCATATTCTTGGTTAAGAAACCATCAAAACAAAAATTCCATAGTATTCCATTCCTACATTATACCCAAGTCAAGGTAATCCACCTTGGACCACATAACCTTAATCACATCCATTCATATAGTTCACATTCCTAGCCCAAGAATTGTAACAGGTGAAGCATGTAATTTCATATCTACAGACAGGGAAGTAAGGAAAGAAGTTTAAATTAAATGAAATATGTTCATACCCTTTCAACATGGACTATCTTTAGATATCATTTCCTCTAGGTTTCAAACCACTAAATTTAAATAAATATAAAGGCAAAGGTAACCCAAAGGAACATTTGAAGGAATCATTTGTTACTTACCAGTTGATGGCTTTTAACAATATATATTTGCTTCATTTTCCTCATAGTCTAGCTAGATAGTCTAAAGAACTTTGTGATTGATTTTTGTGACTTATCAAAAAAAATTGTGCAACACTTCTAGTATAATCTCAAACACTAGATTACTATGGTTTATTTAGGCCAAGTTCTCAAGTTATTTATAGAAATGGAGGGCACTTGCCAACTGTTTCACAAATAATTTACCAAACAAATAGTTGGTATTGGTGTTTACCTATAATTTACAAAGTGATATATCCTATCACCTGGAGCTTTAGTGTACCCACATGTTTGAGGATATTATCGACAAAGTCTTACAAATTAAGAAAGCCCTTATCAATAAAGGGGTAATCAAATTAAACACTCCTAACCAAATCCATAACCAATATAAAAACCCAAAATAGAGTCAAATCCCACTTCATATGCAATCTCCTATGCCAACCCAAGCTAGTAATTCTGAGAAGGCTATGGTTTACAACCACAATAAGAACATTGTGGGTAATGGAGTTATTGAACCAAGCCATGTACAAATGGTGAAAACACCATCTATTCAACCTATTCCACTTATATAATTGACTCTAATTATGGATTCATTCCTTCCACCTCCTATACAAATACCTCAACTAAGATGAAGATCACATTTAAATAGAGCTTTTAGTGACCTTGGAGAGCCCATTGAATCAGTGTTTCAGAAATTAGTTATTGCTAGTCTAATTAATTGGCCTATTTTAAGGCCATTACTTGAGGGTGTTCCTTTCCTTGACTAGTATAAATAGCATGAGCTTTTTTACTATCACCAAGTCAAAGGTAATTACATATGTCATTGTGTGTAATTAAGGCACCTTATTAATAATATGTTATAAAATGGAGAAATAGAATTAGATAACGGGCCCTTACATCTAATCAAAACCTAGGCATTTATCATAACCTTTTTCCATGACACAATTCCAATAATCAAAATTAATAGTATTATAATTAATGGCATAAATTACCACCACCATAAAAATAAAAACAATTATGGTAACCTTAACCAAAGAATTATAAGAACCAAGTTCATAACAACCCATATAACTAATGGGCGTATCATGCTATCACACATGACTACAACAAATTTGTAGGACATATCATGGGTACTCACATAGCCATTAATACCATTAATCCTACACCAATAGCCAATCACCTATGAACAATACCAAATAGTACTTAACCTCATCCTTATGATGGTAATCCTCCTATGGTCTATGTTAGTAACTAGGCTTACCAATACCAATGAGTTACCATCTGAGGCCCTTCTCCTCCTAATTTTGATTACAGTGGTCCATTGTCCAATCTATATTATGAAATTATAACTCATCGTACTAAAGTTAACATCCTAGGTCCACAATATTCTTCTACCAATGAGCCTATCCAAGTATCCATATCAGGTAGAAGCAAACAAATTACTAAAACCAAGGAGAAAGTGTATGATATTATGGAGCAATTGCATAAAATACCTACACAAATATCTATCTTAGATTTTTTTCAAACCTTCACTATCCACAAGAACATCCTTACCAAAATTTTGAGCCAATCCCAAGTGCTGAATGACATTATGCCAGATGAATTCTAAGCCTGGGTAGGACACTTAGATCCTAACCAACAACTTGCCTTAGACAAAAGTCACATGTCATCCCTTGGCCCTCTTCACAATAACTCATTATATAATTAAGTTGTCATAGCCTAGCACAAGGTTAAATGTGTCCTCATAAACAATGGATCAAGCCTCAACATTGTGTCTCTAAGGTTAGTCAAGCATCTTGGATACAGAATAATTAACCTTCATCCAAAGACTATTACCATAAAATCCTATGATAATGAAGAAAGGGAGTCACATGGAATAATTTATTTGCTAGTGGTCATTAGACCATTGACCCATGACACACTTTACCATGTTTTAGATCTAGATTTATCATATAACTTTTTCTTAGGTCAACCATGGATACATGAAACTCATACAATCCATTCCACATTACACCAATGTATCAAGTTCCCCCATTATAGGATGGAAGTGACTATTCCTACAAACCTTCATTCATATCACTTTTACAAACATTTAGAAGTTGAATATAAAAGCTATAATTATTGCTTCAGCATAGACCCTACACCAAAGAAGGACAAATATGTACTTGTTTAATTTCCATAATCTAATTATATAAATCTAGATAGCCTTGCCTCCACTTCATTTGTGCCCATCCTGAGATAAATAATCATTTTACTATTTTGGATAAAGGTCCATGTGAATACCTCACATATAATGCATTCCATATAGCCAATCTCCCACAGGGCCTTAAATCTTATGGAAGATCTAAATCCAAGGCCATTCACACATAATGGTGATAGAAAGTAAATTTTAATTCCAAAAATCCTATTATTTTCACCCCATCCACTATCCAATAATAAGACCCACTTGATGAGGATGATTCTTGGTTCTATAATTATGATCTTTATTATTACCAAAACAAAAAATATCCCATCCCTAACTGAATCATGGATAATCAATCTTATGAAGGAATAGGTTTAGGGGAAAATTAATAGGGCACTCTTGAGCCTATCTTCATGACCAAACATAAAAGAACTTATGGTATTGGATTGAAACCACCTGGGGGTGACCTTGCATATCTTATCCATGTCCCTACACTGAAGATTAGTACTAATAATGTCATCAATGATATAGAGTCTGATTATAGTGTATAAAAGGACTTATCCAATACCAACTTGTTTAACCCTCATTCCATATGTACCATTACACCTATCATTCATCCTTACCCGTTGTTCTTCCATCATACTTAACTCATAGACTGGCACCAATAAGAATCCATAGTATTACTCAATGAGTTCAACAATGTTGAGGCCATTTATAACTTAATGGGCCTAAGAGACTATATTCCTCTAGGAGATTCATAAACAAGGGTTTTATATCACATTGGCTCCTAATTTCTATTTTAGAGATAAGGTGAAATTCCTTATCTAAAAACAAAAATAAAATCAAACATTGAGGTATCTAAGTGAAAACCTCTTTGAGGCACTTTCAAAATAAGGCAATAGTAAATAAAAAGGCTAGTCTCTTAGTGAAAACATGTTTTAGGTGCCATTAGATGGGGATTTTCACCCTCTTCAAATGAAGCTAAAGAGGCCACCAATACCATGATCATATTTGGGTAAAATGTTAGTGAAAAATAACAATGGACTTTTGATTACATTGTCCACAAGTGTTTGGAAGTGTTTATTACATGGCCTTTGAAACCATCTGGTTATTTTGATTCATCCTCTCTAGGTGAACTTGATGAATCAATCTAACCAGAGGACTTTGATATTTCCAATTAGTTTACTACTTTATTGACTTTCTTTGAATATGGTTCTACACTCCTTATGGAGGATGCTTCCAAAGTCAATACTGGAACACTAGACAATCCAAAATGGATAAACTAGGTGCATCTCTCATTAAGGAGGAACGTGAAGCTCAAAATTCTCTCCTTAAGGAGTTCATTGATATTTTTACATGGGCCTATTTTGATATGCTAGGTATGGATCCTTCCTTGGTTATACATCATCTTATAGTACATCTTGACAACAATCCAATTAAGTATAGGCTAATAAAAATGCATCCTTGTATTGTCATATTAATCAAGAAAGAAATAGGAAAAATCCTAAAGGTAAGATACATTTATACCATTGACTCTTCTAAGTGGATATCAAATATAATTCCAATTAGCAAGAAGACAAAGAGTATCAAATTACGTACTAAATTTTATGACATCAACAAGGCCTACCTTAAGGATGAATTTCCTCTACCAAATATTGATATGATTGTAGAATCTATAGTTAGGTATGAGATTATTTCTCTCATGGATGATTTTTCATAGTATAATCAAATCCAGATCATGCCAAAGGACCAACACAAGATAGTGTTCACCATTCCTTAGAGGATGTTTTATTATTAGGTAATGCCATTTGGCCTAAAAAACATAGGGGCAGTATACCAACAAGTCATTACCATTATTTTCTAGGATATGATGCATAACATCATTGAGGACTATGTCGATGACATCTTTGGTAAATATAAGACTAGAGTAGGACATCTAAAGGTGTTACATAGAATATTTGAACAACTTCATGAGTACAAAGTAAGACTTAACCCTAAAAAGTGTGTCTTTGGCATCACTTTGAGTAAATTTATAGGCTTCATTGTCTTATATAGGGGAATTGAATAGCCAATATTAAGGCCATTATTAAGATGCCACCTTTGTTACTTTAAATCAACTCCATAGTTTGCAGGGTTAGATACAGTCCATCAAGCACTTCATTTATTAATTAGTTGATAAATGTCATCAATTTACCCACTTGTTGAAGAATGGCACCACTTTTTCATGGAATGCCAATTGTAAAAATGACTTTAAACACTTGAAGGATTAATTTTATAATCTACCATTTTTATTACCACCTATGCTAGAAAATCCATTTCTACTATACCTATCTATAACTAAACAAGCCCTAAGGGCACTTTTAGCCCTACTTGATGAGCATGGGAATGAACATGCAGTATACTATCTTAGCCAAACATTGATTTCATGTGAACATAATATATGATAATAGATAAAGCTAATTTATCCATGGTCTTCAAATCTCATAAGTTGTGTCATTACATGCTTAACAATAAGACTCATCATCATCACCAAAGTATATCCGCTCAAGTATATATTATTAAAATTAGATTTATAAGGCCATATGGATAAATGGATCATAATTCTATGTGAATTAGAGATTGAGTATATTAATAAAATACCATCAAGGGATAGGTAATTGTAGACAAACTTACTAAAGCTCTCCTTTTTGATAATTATCCACTCACTTTTATGTTTTTAAATGAATCTATAATGACCATAACAAAAGCACCTCTTAAAGAGTAGTGAAAACTTTATTTTGATGGTTCTGTCAAATTTTATGGATCAGGCATAGGACTTATATTCGTAACACCACAAACTGATCTCATTCCTAAGTCCTTTCATATTTATTTTCCTTATACCAATAACATGGTTTAATATAAATCACTCATTTCAAGGTTTTGCCTAGTGGTATAATGGAATACCCAACATTTACTAGTTCATAAATATTATAATCTTATCATCAATGAGGTTACAAACCAATTTTAGACCAAGAATGAGAAGCTCATGCCTTATAAAAACATGGTGGACACCCTCAAACAATAAATTGCCCATCTTCAGTTTGAGAAGATACCTCAGGCTAATAACAAAACAATAGATGGCATGGCCATGATTTATCCTATGATATACATCATAAATAAGGTTTGATATTATTAGTTCCTTATTGAAAATATTCTCATACCATCCCAATAACCTTCGATATTTGAGATGTTTTGTGATATTATTGGTCTTATTTCTTCTTGGTATGTTGAAATATACAATTACCTTCATAACCAAACCATTCTATCTAACTTGTCTCATAAAAATAAAAAATCTTTCATCTACCAAGCCTCTCATTATAAATTACTTAGACCCACACTTTATCGTATAAGCTTTGATGTAACTTTATTCATTGTTTAACCTTAGTAAAATCTAGATTAACATTGAGGGAATTCATGAAGGGGTTTGTGGGGCCCACACCAGTAAGGCCACCTTTACCAAAAAATTACTGCGTACTATTTATAATTAGCCAACTATGGAAATTGATGTTGTTGCATATGTTAAAAGGTGCATACAATGTTAAAATCATGCTAATTTGATACATTCTCTAACTCAAACACTCAAACCATTGACCATACCATGGTCATTTTCAAAGTGTGCATCTGAATTTGTAGGAAAGATTAACCCTACCTCCTCAGATGGCCATAAACATATCCTTAATACCAGAGAGTACTTCACTAAGTGAGTGGAAGCCATTCCCCTAACTTATATGATAGGCAAACAAATATCTAAATTTATTTTCAATCACCTCATCTACCACTATGGTATCACCTCTGACATTATATCTAATGATGTTAGTTCATTAAAAAATAAGGATGTCATATCCCTTTGTGCTGAATATAATATTACCCAAAACTTTTCCACTCCATACTTATCACAAGGTAACGACCAAGCAGAGGCATAAAAAAGACCATTGTAAATATTTTCAAGAAGATTGCCAATGATGTTTGATATGATTAGCACTTGTAATTTTTTTTCACCATTTAGGATTATTAAGCCAATTTCCACACTCCAACATGAGCCACACCCTATTCCCTAGTTTATGGTATTGAGGCCATTCTTTCTGTCAAGGTCAAGTTACCTTATCTACACATTTCACTGAAGTATATCCTTGATGATGATGATTGTAGAGTAGCTCATCTATAAGAACTAGAATTATTAGACAAAAAATGAATGGTAGCCTTAAGTATCCTTTAAACATATCAAAATTGGTTACGTGGTCAATATAACATGTGCATCCAACACAAATAATTTGAGCTTGGTGATCTTTTACTTAAAGAAAACTACAAAAACACCAATGTTGAAAACAAGAAAAAGGGAAAGTTTAATCCTAACTGTCTAGGGCCTTATGTCATTATTTCTAACTATGGTTTTGGAGGATATAGGTTAGCAATGCTAGAAGGAGAAGAAATTGATGATCTGATGAACATAACACACCTTAAGCATTTTTTTACTTGAGTTACCTGAGGTATTATCTATGAGGATTATTTACTTTGTGTCGTGACCATCCCTTTGATACTATACCATGCCATGTGACTTACCTACCATGCCTTCACCTTAGGTTCTAATCTCCTATCCATATTTTGACCTTGGTTTTGATCCATTGGTACTTTAGATAATGATAGTGGTTGGGGTTCTGATTTAGTTTCATTAGACAATTTAGCCTTTGAAATATTGAATACATTCTTTGAAATGGGCATCTCTTTGATCACTATGATAGGGATCCTAGAAATTGTATACTTCACATTTTCCAAATTTTATACCATTATACTTTACTGTACCATTATAATTGTACCATTTGTCTATTCAAAATTTAGATTCCTTGCTTTAGAGTGAACTACAGTGATTTGAGGTTCATTTGGACTATGTATGCAGTACTCAGTGTTTTTTGAGGTCAGTTCAGCCACCCTTATTCTATCACTCACATAATTTTACAATCAACTTAAGAAAAAATCTCACCATTTTTCAAGTTACCCTTTCTATGTCTCATATTACTCTATTGATTTGAGATGCTTATAAAAATCCAAAAACATGGAAATATGCTAGAAAATCTCCTAAACAAGCCTTAAACATTAGGTTGATCAGATTGTATCCATGCTACTCAAGACATGCATCTCCTAGTCAGATAGTATAATTAAAGCTTCACATGGGTCACATCATGCCCATTTCCATTTACCTATTCCATTTTTTGATTGTGTTCCCTCCAATTTCTTGGATAAATACATCAATCTAAGGTCCATTTAGACTATGTAAGTAGTGTTTGGATTCTTAGGGCATCTTGGGTTAGCTCATCTAGTCTCTGTGATTGATTTCATTCACCAATTTCATTGACCATTCCTTCTTATAGGTTTGTCTCCAAACACTATCACTATTTTTAAATTAATAATGTCTTATGCTCTCACCATTTTATGTACTCATTCTTGGTATCAGATTTATGCATAGTGGATACTATGAATTACCAACCTATTTCATTTATAAACACTCACCTTTTATCTTTCAATGTGGTTTTAGCCTAAACCATGCTTTTGTAATTTCATGAGTTCGTATGCTTGACATTCTCACAATCATGATCACCACTCCTTTCATTCCATGCTCTCACCATTTTGTGAGACCATTCCCATTTTACTCTACAATCACTCTCATTTCATTATCATCAAGTCCATGTTGGGACTGATGTCCATGGGACTATATAGGTAGCATCCATTTTCCTAGAAAATTTGGAGTTAGCTCAGCCACCCATTCCTTATTAATATATTCCCCCTTCCCATCCCATCATATATGTGGCATTATTCCCTATGGCCTAGAGGTAACCTTTTTCCAAGCATAACACCTCTCATACACATGCACAAATAGTGTTAGTAAGTAGTTTTAGTTCATTGATTTTATATATTCTCTTTGTTTGTTTCATTTGTCTTAGAGTAATTTTTTTATTGCATTGGACTTAGTTTAGTTTATTTATTACATTGTGTCATAGTTGGTTTCTTTATTTTATCACCCTTTAGTTTCGTGTTGTATGCTTGTTTATTTTGAGTGTTGTATGTCTAAGGATAATTACTTTACACTAGAGTCTTGCTTACTACTTGGGATTGAATTGTTTACTTTTTTAATTTAGATTGTGTTATTTGCCTTCCTTCTCCTCAGTTATTGTAAGTTTATTACATTATGTTTACACTTAATTCTTGATTTATTATATCTTGTACTTAGTTTATCGCATTATCTTTACACTTTGGATTTGATTGATAATATATTATGCTTAATTTAATTATATTTATGTTTAAAATTATTTTTGTCCATGCATATGGAACACATTGTTATTATGGTTTGTATATAGCTATAATGCATAGTGTCACATGCTAAAATAAAAATCAATCTAAAAGATATATCAATTAATGGTACCAAAAACATCTCCTCTTGTTCATAAAAGACCTACCCAAACAAAACACTAAACACATAATAACCAAATTAAACATTCCTATTAATCACTATTAATTTGGATGTGCATCTCCATACTAACAGGTACCCTAGATTCATACCATCCCCTTGTACCAACTCATCATTAATCCATGTTCTAGATTCATTATTTGAGCTTCTTTTTCCAATTTTACCCAATGGGGAAAATTATTAAGACTGATCAATGATCAACTCTACCTTACTGGGTCAAAATCAACTGTATCATTCTCAAATCCACCCTATTAGGGCAAAATTCACTATGCCAATGATTCTAGCCACCTTGTTGGGGTAAATAATTATTTATACCTTTATTACAAATAGACTATGTCATTTTCCTCTTTTTGAGAGCCCATTTAGTGATAGTATTTGTCACCCACTCCCTCGAGGAGGCATCCAAGATTCATCAACCACCCTTTGAGGCATTAACTTATACATGTTGGCTTGTAACAACCTAAAATTGTCAACACACCATTCTAACATTAAAATTTTCAACATAATGACTTTTTTCATTCTTTGAGAAGATGTTACTATGCCTATATCTTTCAAATCCCTCCCAAATAGGGTCAAAATTTAGACACTCCTTTTTGGCCACTTCTTTGTCTAAACATACTTCAAACTACTTTCTAGCAAAACATGTAAATTAAGCCTATAAATCACTGAACATCCTAATTTCATCAAAAAATTAGATGTAAATTCCACAAATTTCATTAGGGAATCCATATTTATGGTAATAAACTATATTCAATGGAAACCAGGGGTGCGCGACCAGGCTAGGGCTGCCGAGCGCTGGCCTATTTCTGTAGTGTTTTAGACTGCGTTTGGGGACTCTTAAGGCACGTTCTGGCTGCTGGTGGACGGAGGGAGCACGGTGTAAGGGGAAAAGGGCGTAGGAAGTGACAGGGAGTGGTGGGAGGCAGGGTTGACGTCTGCAAGAATGGATAGGAGCTTCAAGGAAGTTTTAGGGAAGCAGGCTCAGGAGAATGGCTCCAGATTGGAACCCAGGATGAAAGAACCTGCAGATTCTGTGCATTCAGCAGGTATGTTTGATAAAAATGCTGTAGGAAGTTCAAAATTGAATAAGGTAAATGGATGCTTGGAGCGCTGCTCTGAGAGACCAAAACTTGTTATTCCCTATGAAATGATAGCTGAGGATGTGGAGTACTACTCCAAACACTCACTTTATTATAAATTTCTAGGACTGAGAGTTTCCTTACCCTTCCTGGAGAGCTGGGCAAGACGAATGTGGGAGCCAGAGGGGGAGATGGAAATCTCTCTGCTGGCAAACAACTTCTTCATGATCACATTTGTCTGTGTTAATGATAGAAACAGGGTGTTTGAAGGAGGTCCTTATTTTTATAATCAGGTTGGTTTGTTTGTCAAACCATGGCATGCTGGGTTCAACCCGACTGAAGAGCTACCGAATAGAGTACCGGTTTGGGTAAGACTTCCCAGAATGCCCATTGAATGCTGTAGGGAGGATGTGTTACAGCTGATTGCTTCTATGTTAGGAAAACCTGTTGGGTCTTCTTCTCAGACCCTAGGAAAGAAATTCATGACATTCGCCAGGATTTGTGTAGAAATTGATTTAAGTAAACCCATACCGGATGCGGTTGAGATGAGTGCAGGTGAATATTCATGGGTACAGCAGCTTGATTATGAGACGCTCCCTTTCAGATGCAGATTGTGCCATGAGTATGGGCACCTGGTACGTGGATGCCCCAAGGCAAAGATGAATGATCAGCAACCTTCACGCCCTCCTCTTCATCAAACCACTGGAGTTGATAAAGGGAAAAAGATTGGAATGGAAGGAAGTAAGGATTCAGAGGGTTTTGTGCAAGTAAAGGCTAAAGGCAAGAATAGAGGACATAAAAGATCATGGATGGAGCGACAGGCTGAAGATTCAATCAACAAATTTGAGATTCTTGATTCATTGGGACAGCAGGAAATCTTTCCAGGGTTAATTAGTGAAGAGGCGATGGGGGGAGAGGCCGAGGTGACTGGTGCTACACCCATGGACCACGCATTGATGATAGCAGAAGCTACTCTACCTATGATCATGGATGGACAACTGGGGGAACAGATGTCCTTAGCAGCATATGCCAACTTGGGATGAGTGGGGGAAGAGATGGATCCTCCAACGCAGGCTGAGGTGGGAGAGACGGAGAAGAAAGGCAAGGCCCATCCGCACCTGGGAATTCAGCAGAGGGAAGGGAAGAAGGGGTCAGCTGAAAAAAGTGCCAAACCCGGCCGAAGGAAAGATATAGAAAGAATTAAGGTAATTGGGGAGAACTTAGTTGAGTCCGGGTCGGTGAAGACCATCGACTCCCACTTCATGTCTCCAGCAAAATGATTGCGCTCTCATGGAATGTGAGGGGCTTGAACAGCGGCCCCAGACAAAAAGCTGTTCGGGATTTGGTTAAGTGTCATAATCTGGATGTTCTCTTTCTATAGGAAACTAAGGTTTCGGTAGAAGTTATGCTGGGAATTGCGCCCAAGATGTGGAAACAGTGTTTGTGTCAATGCACAGGAGCTCAGGGATCGGCGGGGGGCGTGGCGTGCTTGTGGAATCCCTGCAAGATTCTTCCAGTTTCTTGGATTGCCTTCAAATTGTCTCTTTCCATGGTGGCGCTTTGTGTGGAATCGGGGGAATATGTTCTTTTCACAAACATTTATGCTCCCACTGAGTACCTGGGTAAGCTTATGGAGTGGAATAATTTACAGTTGGTCCGCAAAGAATTTCCATATGTGCCATGGATTTTGGCTGGAGACTTTAATGCCATCATGGATCTTTCGGAAAAAAGGGGAGGTACGGCTAGATTGGAGCCCTCATCCCTATTGCTTCGAAAGAAGATCACTGAACTCAACCTGGTGGATATAAAACCAGGGAATGGCAGATTCACGTGGAATAACAGGAGAATGGGGGTAAGCTGCATTGCTGAACGCATTGATAGGTTCTTGACCTCGTGTTATTGGATGAATGGTCAATGGTCCTTGAAGTTTGAGATTCTGGACTGGAGAGGCTTAGATCACTGGCCAATCAAGCTGAACATTTCCTCCAATGGGAGCCTTCGAAAGCCTTCGTTCAAATTTCAACTTATGTGGCTGAGGGACCCGAGTTTGTTCGAAAGGGTAGCTGATTGGTGGAGAATTGGAAGGCCGGCAGTTGGCACGGCAATGTTTGTTATGGTTAAGCTCCTTCAATTTGTAAAATATCAGCTCAAGAGATGGAACCGGCAGCACTTCGGCAATATTTTTCACAATAAGAAAGAAGCACAGGAAGAGCTGGATAGCATCACCAGAATAATTAGAGAGGAGGGGCTCAATGAACTCTTGATGCATGAAGAATCTAGGGCAATCCGAAAGGTGGAGGAATGGGAGCTTCGAGAGGAGATTTTTTGGAAACAGAAGGCCAGAGTTGATTGGTTACAGGAAGGGGACCGGAACACAGCTTTTTTCTTTAATACGGTGAAAGCTAGACAACATGGTAATATGATACCGACGTTGGTTATGGACAGTGGAGAAAGGGTCTCCTCTACCAGAGAAATGTGCAACGTAGCGGCCCAGTATTTCTCAACATTATTTACTGAGGAAGGTAGAAGTACAGAGGACGTTGAGGAGCGGATACTTTCCTGCATCCCCAGTGTTGTTTCTCAGGATATTAATGAACAGCTGATGCGTACTATCAATATGGAGGAACTCCAGTGGGTTGTCTTCAGCATGAAGCAAGGTAAAGCGCCGGGTCCAGACGGTTTCCCCATTGAATTCTATCAGGGATATTGGGAAATTGTCAAAGGGGATTTACTAGCTGTTGTTAATGAGTCCTAGAATAACAGACAAATGCTTCAAGCTATGAACTCAACATTCTTGGCTCTTATTCCTAAAAGGGAAGGGGCTGACCGCCTTAACCAATTTCGGCCTATTGCACTTTGCAACATGGTTTATAAAATCATTTCAAAATTGATTGCTGAAAGATTGAAAAAGTGGCTGAATGTGCTGATCTCTGAAGAACAAAGTGGTTTTGTGGAGGGGCACCAAATTCTGGATGGAATTGTGGTTGCTACAAAAGCCATTCACTCTATGTCAAAGTCACGGGAGAAAGCTATGTTTATGAAATTGGACATGTCCAAGGCTTACGATAGGGTCCGTTGGTCCTTTCTGCAGAAGATGATGGCTGCCTATGGGTTTGCAGAGGAGTGGATTATGTGGGTTATGAGCTGTGTTAGCTCGACCTCTTTTTTGGTCTTGGTGAATGGTGAGCATTCCCACCTCTTTGGGGCGACGAGAGGATTAAGGCAGGGAGACCCGGTGTCTCCTTACTTATTCCTGATTCTAGCTGAGGGTCTTGGCCGATTGATTAGAAAAAACACCTTAGAAGGTGTTATTCAGGGATGGAGGTGGGGGGGGAATTGCCGGTCCTCTCCCATTTACAGTTTGTTGATGATGTGGCGCTGACGGGTATGGCTACCTTGAGAGAGGCTGCTAGTTTTTGCAAAGGACTTGATGATTACCTGGCTGCCACGGGACAGGTTGTCAACGAGGACAAGTCCTCCATCTTTTTTTTTAATACTCTTCAGGCTATTCAGAGAAGGGTGGCGAATATTCTGCGGTTCTAGATTGGCAGCCTTCCGGTGCTCTATCTTGGGATTCCGATCTCTACTGGGAGGCAAGTGAGAGATACTTGGAAGGGGATCATCGAAAAATTCAGAGCCAAGGTGAACCATTGGACTAACAGGTGGCTCTCCTTCGCTGGCCGGGTTCAATTGATCCAGTCTGTGGTGCAAGCGCTGCCTATTTATAGATGCATGCTGCAGGTGGCGCCATCTGGTTTTGTTAAGGAGCTGGATGGTATGGCTCAGCAGTTCCTTTGGGCCAGTAATTTGACTCTGTCAAAATGGAGCTTGGTTAGGTGGGACGTTGTTTGCAGCCCGAAACGTTTTGGGGGGTTGGGTCTTCGGCAGTCTGTTTTGACAGGTACGGCCCTGGCTGCCAAACTTTACTGGAGATGGTGTGTGGAGCAGGAGCGTGTGTGGGCTAGAATCCTCTCGCATAAGTACTTGGGTGGGGTCCCAGTGAAGGACATTCCCAGGTACAGCTTGTATGGAGCCAGTTCAGTGATCTAGTCAACTCTAAAGAAGGGAGCGGCCTTGATCAAAAAGGGACTTTTTTGGATATGCAGAAATGGCAGGGAGGCGCACTTTTAGACTAACTCTTGGAATGGTTTTCCACCGCTGATTACGCAACATCCCCACTTGAGTGATTTAGCACAGAATTTCAGGGAAGCCGGATGGAACAGAGTGAGTGATTACAAAGTCTTTTTTCAAAATGGTCAGGCGACAGAGGCGAGATGGGTGGCTTCTGGGGAGTGGCCTATTAATGGCGTGGAAGCTGATTGCATGGAGCTGGAGAGAATTTTGGAGGGACGCAACTGCTGCGCTCTCAGAGGGAGTGACACGCTGGCTTGGGCGCCCCATCCCAAGGGGAAATACACAGTTTCTTTCGGATATCAAGAGCTGGTGATTCAGCAGAGGGAGGATAGGGGAGAAGTTACCTGGTGGAAGAGAGTTTGGAGCCATTTTTCTTGGCCAAAATGTAATTGTTTCTCCTGGACTCTTGCCTGGAATCAGTGCTTGACTTGGGAGAATATTAGGCGGAGGGGCATTGCTGGACCGTCGAGATGCGTCCTGTGTATGGAGGCGGAGGAAGAGTCGTCGCATCTATTTTTTCGGTGCTCCTTTACTAGTCAGCTTTGGCATGCCTGGTGGGATGCTTGGGGATGTGGTTGCCTTCATGTCTCCTCTTTGGCTGAGTTTTGGTCTAGATTGGATAGACCACCATTCGGTACTCAGTTTTTGCAGGAGGCATGGTACTCCGGACCTATTTTCCTTTTATGGCAGGTCTGGCTTGAGAGAAATCAGAGAATTTTTAGAGGGGAAAAACTGGCTCTCCAACAGGTATGGCGCAGGATTTTAGGCATGCTACAGGAGACTATCTCAGCCAAGAGTGAAATTACTCAGCCCTTGCCGCAGACTGATGCTGCGTTGGCTGTGAGATTGGGGGTTCAGTATGGTTCTGTGAATTATACCCGGGTGAGGCGAAGAAATGGAGAGAAGCTGAAGATCCAAAGGCTAGGGAGATGGACGCCACCTCCAGATGGCTTTTTAAAAATTAACACGGATGGCTTGTCTCGTGGCAATCTTGGCCCCGCTGGGATTGGTGGGGTTGGCAGAGACTCCTCGGGGGCCTTAGTTTTTCTCTTTTCGTCCCACCAAGGGGAACAGACGGTGAATAGAATGGAAGGATTAGCGGTGTTGTATGCTCTGAAAAGAGCCTATGGGCTTGGATGGCGAAAGGTTCATTGCGAGGCCGATTCGTAGATCTTGATCAACATGCTTCAGGAACGGAAAGTGAATGACGTGAGCTGGCAACTGTCCTTGATTGTCCAGCAGATATTGCAAGTTAGTGACCTGATGGAGACGCTAGTTTGGGTGCATATCCCCAGGGAGTGGAACGCACCTGCTAATTTTTTGGCTAAATTTGGTTCTAGAGCAGGGAACGCCCTGTATGTGGAGGAGTGGGAAGGTCTGCCTAATGAGGCGCGCCAACATTTGGGCCGACTTCTCACTAAGGATATTGACGGAAGTGAGGAGTGAAGGGCGCCGTTGAGTTGCTGGGCGCTTAGGGGGAAGATGTGAATTGCGTGGATGTGCGCTGGCTTTGCTGGCTTTGCCGTGGTCTGTTGTTTGTAATCTGTTTTTCATGAATAAAATTTTTACCAGCTCCTTTATTTAAAAAAAAATAAACTATATTCAATGATAAAATTTGATAGATTCATCCCCAGTCAACTTGTAACCAAGCAAACTAATGTTTTCAACCAATTAAGTAGGGCACTTAACCAAATTCTTGAAATGACCAAAGGCTTAATCAGATTCACTTAGTTAATTAAATCCAATTAATAAATTAATTGAAATATACATGTTGTATTAATGAATATATAATTTATAAAAATGATTTTTCAACAAATATCAAGGAATATGAGGTCATGATGATGTCATCAACATCAAAGTCAAGAATTTTAAAATATCAACATAAATGACATAAAAATAAATTTTTTGAGCCATGCCTCCATATATGCATAATTAAAGCCATAATTAAATACAATTTGGATCCTAAAATTAACCCTATATCAACTACATGTGGGTTAGATTTAGTTGAAAAATAATAAATATAAGAGCCACGTCCATTCTTCAAGCAAGATTTTATGTGCAAACAAATAATGACAAATTATTTCTAGAAATCTTCATATCCAACACATTCCAAGATCTAATTACCAAGTGAACAATAGGAGGTGATTCCCATAAAACATTAGCATTGTCAAAGATCATTTGTTCATAATATCAATCACAAGCCTTATCTCACACCAATTGTAAAATGGAGTCATTCTAGGAAGGTAAATGATGTTCTTATCTTCTATTTGTAGTTTTTTTTATTTTGTTATCATTTCTCACCCTAGTACTTATGCTTAGAATGTTATTTTTCATTGATTTGTTTTAGTTTATCCATTAAAAAGAGAAATGAATCATTATCTTCATAATCCTACATTACACTATTAAATTCAAAGGACCGAGTTAAAATTACATTTACAATGAAATAGGGTACATTTGCCTACAAGACAATGTCATTTGGATTGATCAATGTTGGAGTGACATTTCAAAGAGATATGGATTTTGATTTTAAAGGTTTAGTTAGTCAATGCATTATGATTTATATGGATGATCTAACTATGTTTTCAAAGTGTAGATTAGATCACATCCACCATTTTTAGAAAGTATTTGAAAGATGCAAAAGGTATGGTGTTTCTTTGAACCCAAAAAAGTTTGTGTTTGATGTCGTCAAAGGTAAGATTATTGATCATATCATCACAAAATAAGGTATTGCTATTGACCCCAAATGAGATGAAGTAATTTGTAAATTACCTTAGCCTAATAGTAAAAAATACCTAAAATCCTTCTTTAGTAAAATAATTTTTGTTCACAATTTTATTTCTAGATTTTTAAAATTATGAAGCCTCTAAACACTATATTTGAAATAGGATGTTAAATTAGAGTGGCATGCTGAGTCAAAGAAGGAATTTAAAGACATAAAGGATGCTATCATGAAAGTACCAGTGCTAATCAGCTTAGATTATGATAAAACCTTATACATTTACCCTTTTGAATTTTAAAACACCATTGCCACCTACCTCACACAAAGATTGGATGGGGAATCAAACCTTGTTGCTTTCATAAGCACCAATCTGAAAGATGTAGAACTAAGATACTCAATGTTGGAAAAACATGCATATACTTTAGTCAAATCTATAAGAAAATCTAGACACTATATTATTAGGAATAAAGTGCATGCAATTGTGCCATACCCAACTATCTAGCAAATATTAGGGTAGAACAAGCTAGGGGAGCATAGAGGTAGATGGATGACTAAGCTATAACATTATAACTAAGATATAAAACCTGCCAATCTGGTTAAAGGATAAGGTCTTACTCAACTGATAACTGAGATATATCCAAAGATCATTATGCATCAATTAGACTAAGAACAAGTGGTGAAATAAAATTGGTACACCCTAATTTTCTATTACCTTTTATATGGGACCCCACCTCTTAGAGTGAATCAAACACATAAAAGAACTCTAAGGTTGAAGGTAGTGAAATCTATGCTAAATAAAGGATTTATATCTAGGAAAAATCATGAATGCATTTATTTTAGATGCCTGTCAGAAGTTGAAGCCATGGAAATCATGGCTAATTTCCATGAATAGCTAGGTGTTAGTCATCTTACAATAAATACAATGGTGCATAAAATACTTCAATTAGGTTATTACTAGCCTACCATATTCAAAGACATTCATTCACATGTTAGAGCATGGCATCAATGGCAAACCTTAACCAAAAGGGAAATCTATGTTGTAATGCCATTAAAACTAGTCATAGAAGGGACACCATTTTCCCAATGGGGGATGGATTTGATAAGAGTCATTAATCCTAACTCCTTAATGGGCCACAAGTTTGTTCTCACTACCATAGACTATTACATGAGATAGATCAAGGCAATATTAACTAATAAAAACATTGTTAATGAAGTAATCAAGTTTATGGAAAATAATGTGACCACTCATTTTGGTACTCTCATCTCATTAGTTTGTGATAATGGCTCTACATTCAATCTGTATAACTCACTAAGTGTGCATATGATAATAGGATCACCTTGATATTTTCATCTAATTACTACCTAAAAGAGAATGGACTGGTGGAATCAACGAACAAAAATATGATTGAGATCATCAAGAATTCTATTGAGGAGAAGCCTTCAGAATGGTATTCACTACTAAAGTTATCCCTTTGGGCTAACCATATTAGACATAAACAAGCACTTAAGATATTACCATTTTTATTAGTCTATGGAATATTAACACTCCAAACTTCACCCTTAGGAGAATAAGGTTCAATTCTCTCCGAGTTTGGGGTAACATGGGATTGGTCCAAAGGCTATGGGTGATCTATAAAAGGACTAAATCTCTAGTTTATGGGGCTATCTCCCCTAGTACATCAACTTGAGATCACTTTCTGAAACCTACCGATTTTTAAGGTGAAAAGAGATAGAGTGAAAACATGAAAAGTAAACCTATTATAATGATGATGACGCACCAATATTGATCTATCTAATCTAATTGATCTTTAAACAACACTTTATGAATAAAGTAAATAACTATGATAGAAACAAGCTTCCTAATGAACTTATAAACATGAGTATTTCATGTGAATTCTGTGGTAGATGCCTACAAACTAAAGGTAATGGAAAAGAGGTTTTCTTGAGGCACTATCAACCAACTTACTTGTCAACACAACTACCATGCTCTAACACATCACATGACCTAATATGATTACATTATAACAACTAGGTGAAGGAGAGGACCTACAAAGGAGGATAAGCATCATGCTTTATACAAATCAACAAACCATAACACACTAATGACAATAAAGAAACATGTAAACAGTCCTTTCTTATTGATTCTCAAGGTTATCAAGATATAATTTGATAGAGTTTCATTACACCCAGTCAAGGGATATCTAAAATGGCCTAAAATACTCAATATATAATAATGAGAAGATAATAATAGGGAAACTCACATGGATGTGGCATGTAAGGGTCATGAATGACCATCATTGACTCCATCATCAATTACCAATAGCCATAACAATCCTCATACCCCCTTCATGTGTTGGTGGTATTCAATGCGCAATTTTGGGCATTGAAGTGGAGTGATGAAGTCTAGCACAAACTTAGTTGACCCCACCCAAGGCATGGCCTAATAAAATATGGTTAATGATTTCTCCCTTGGTAGTTATAAGGTGTAAATGTGGTCCAAGTTGGCCTTCATGGGTCATTAAATAGTCCACTTCCTTTTGTGCATGCTAATATGACTTGGAAAACTTCCCTTTATTTCATTATGGACATGAAGTGTGTTTACTCACCCTTATTCATTAATTACATGGTATAATGACCAATTATAGACTCCTTCAATAACCCTCTATGCCAGCTTATATTTCTTCTTATTGTCTGAGTAGGCCATACTCAGGCAAGTAGGCTTATTTACCTAGATATTAGCTAATTGGGTGGACATGAAAACTAAATGGAACCTTTAGAACAAGTGAATAGGTGTGTTTTAGGTCTTAATGAATGTTTCATACCATGACATAGGCCTTTACAATAGTGCAAACCTATAATTTAACCTAATTTAGGTGATTAAGCCACTTCTCACTAGCTTTCCTAGACTGCCTATTTGGTACATACCTGTAGGAGTGTTTATAGGGACAATTTTGAGTGGTTGGTGATTTTTAGAGGTAAAATAAGTGTTAAAATACCCTATTAGATGATTTAAAACTCTTTAAACAACTCTACACCTTGATTTCTACTCAAAATCTTCCAAAAGTATAGTTTTTGACAAGTCCATACAATAGTCCATATAAATTAATACCATAATTAGGACCTCTTAAGAATTTACTATGTGATTAAAGTTTTTTCCAATCTAATCTAGGGCATTTGGATGCACTTTATTCCTTATTTTCTCCATCGGGTCTCTAAGAATGGTTTTGGCAGGTTTAGATATGTTTGAATTATTAACAATTGTTCATATCCTTGAGGGATTGAACTATAAAAAAATTTATAATAAAATGGATTATACAACCCCCCCTCAACCTTCCCTAGTTGTTGAGGATCCCATGCATATGTTCTATATAGTTGTGACGTGAAGAAAATTTCTCTGAAAGTGAAAAAATTACATTCTAAGGGGACCAATGGAGAGAAAGAGATTGTAGAAGGGTAAAACCCATTTGGTTTGGCATATAATTCTTCTTATGGGTCTTTAAAAACCCTCTAAACATGTATTCATGGTTTTTTTCCCTATTCACTCCTCCAAGAGTCTCTAGACCTCCCATTCCTCTACCTAGGGTTTGTAAGACATTGTCCCAGTTTGACCCTAAGGGTCTAAAAATGTCTTTTATTTTATCATTTCTGAGATCAAACATTTATGATTATGTTATGACATTGTTATCTTCCATTTACTGGTGTTTACCAAATATGCACTACCCCAATCTTCAGTCACAGGCCTATTTAGGCCTAATAGGCTATTATACTCTCTTCTAACTCTGAGAGATAGAAAAACCTAATATAAATATTGTGAATCAATATAAGGTAAGTTAAGACACCTATGTTTATTCTAGTGCTTCACCTCTATGCAATTTTTAGACCTGCTTTAACCTTTCTTGAGCACTTTGATTATAAGTAGCAACTAGGTTTGTGTGAGTTATGAGCATGAATTCCATCCTTGCTATCATTTGAGATTGTTATGAATATATTCATAGGATGAATATTACCATACCTCTATTAATATACATTTTAAGTATATTTCATCCTCATATTATCCCCTAAACATGCAAAATCCTTATATTTTTATGCGTAGGCCTATACATGCCTATTTGGGCCTAAAACTGGCCATTAGGATTTTTTCATCATCAAAGAGCTAAATAATTTCAAATGAAAAAAACTAATAATTTTTTTAGGTCAAGTTAAATACCTTGTTTTCATATTATTACTTCAATTCCTTACATGGTCTACAACACTTCTATCTTCTTACTAAGGTCATGTCTGTAGGTTTAGGCCTAACAATTCTAACAAGCCTATCAAGGATCTCCTTTGAATTAAAGGTAAATAAAACATCCAAAGTGGATGAGATCCCTTGGGAGATAAGTAAAAATAATTTGTTTTTCCTCTTACATCAATCTCTATGTAGGGTTCCACACATCTTCAATTTGCCTATCTGCCTGCATGTTTAGGTCTAGTAGGCCTAGTTAAGCCATGTATGTGTTTGACTATGTGAGAGATATTTATTCATATTATTCTCCTTTGTAACTTGATACTTATGTCCTTACCTATCCAATCTCACTTTTAAATATTTACATGATCTAACTTAAATTCCTATAATATTCAATTTCAATAGTATAGTACATATTGTATTTGCATCTTTGGAGATAGGGTTAAAGGCTCTTAATTAGTCTTACAGATCCTTATTAGGTCTATGTGTGTCTATTGAGGTGTCTTGAGTGATGTAAGATATGAATTATGATCCCTTAACTTGGGTTGACCTCTTGGTCTCAATCTAGTACACTTCACACTCAGTCACCTTACCTTCTCATATAGACCTATAATAGTTAGTTGAGTTATTTGAGTGTGAGAAGGTGAGTCCTTTCTTGAAAAGATATTTCAATGCTTTCTTGAATGATTTAACATGATTGGATTATCTTGGTCTTATCCATACCTCTGCACCTTATAGTATCACCACAAAATTGATGTTTCCTTCAACTTGCCAACTAGTCTTGTATGCGATTAACCATTATCTTGACTTACTGTAAGGGGGACTATAGGTGTTCATCTAATATCCTGGCCTGATTGTCTTTAGAGTGAAACCTTATGAAACCAACCTGCCTAACACATCTAATAGTCCCTAACACATGTTGGAGATATAATCTTATTGTATATGGTTGTTTGACTGAGTTTCAATGAAGGCTAGAAAATGTAGGGACGATCAAGCCTAGAATAGGTCTAATCAAACCTTCCTTATCACTTGAATTTCTAAATTTTCATTAATAATATCCACCCTTTCCTTCACCACATATGTGTTAATATCCATAATAATCCATGGCTATATATGTTTGAAATGGAATGTGAGTCTAGAAATGTTATTTCTAATATAAAATCCATGAATATTGAAATGTTATCAACCTCTTAAGAAAGTGTTCTTGGCCTTTACATAGGATCTCAATGCTCTTAACCTTGTCTTAAGGTATATATACCTTGTTTTAATCCTCACACAAGGAATATCATGACATAACATTCATGGGATTTCATGCACCTTACAAGGGACATTTTGAACCTATCAACAAACCTTAATTTATGCAAATGAAACTCTAGGTAGGGTTGAAGATCCACTAATTAAATCTAGGCCATCATGATAACTTCAAAGCATATAATTTCATACCAAAAATAGGATTATTATGTCCTAAATCTTGGATTATCCTAACATTATACCTACAACCTCATGAAGTATCTCATTAGACTTTGTAAAACCTTGGAAACATAGTGTTAGAGACCCTGAGATAAATCTACAGACTTGTTGATTTGATTTAGACATTTGACTGCATATGGGACTATGAGTAATGACCATTTTATGGGTTTTCATATTCCTGTCATCATTAAAGATCCATGTTATAGAGCCTCAATATGTTTTTTAAGAGTTTTGAGACTTCACTAAGGATTTGCATCCATTACAAACCTTGAAGCATGAAGAACCTACTATTGTCAACTTGTAGATAACTTCATAAAGAGGTTTCTTATCTCCTGATGGCTCACACGTGTGAGGTGGGCCTTAAGAATGGTGTATAATGTTGTGAAGACTCTTAAAAATCTCTATAACCTTCCATTTCTCTATCATCGTGCTTAGGAAAAGATAAAATGAATCAAATCAGTATCTTGCTTGGATGGAGACAACACAGTGAGTGCCTCACTTGTTAGTGATTATTCATAAGGGAGAGAGGCAATTTGAGAAAAAATGACACAATATCGAAGCCAACTAAGGTCCCCTCCTTTGCCCAAAATTTTAGACCTTTATCTTCTCTCTCTAGTCCATATTGTTCACAAATATGAAGGGATCTATAAAGTTGCCAAAGAGCTTGATGGAGGAAGGAGGTCAGTTTTTGACCCATTTTCACTAAAAAATCCATCCAAAGCATGGATCTGGACCTAGGAGATAGATAAATTCATACACATGTTTGAAAAAGATCTTTCTTTGACACAGCTGTAGATACCAAATGAAAACCTCTATTTTTTTCATGAAGACTAACTAATCTACTTTAAAATTGATTAAGATGAAATGTCAAGTGTTTTTGAAGCTTTTGAAATGCTTGTATAGACTTTTAGTGATTGTCCATCTCCCTTTTATGATGTACACTTGTCCTTTTCTCTTAAAACCTCTTTTAGATGTTATAAAGTGGTCAATAAAACATTGTAAAAGGAGTGTAATGTTATAAATGAATGTTACTACCTCTTTTGACACATTTATAGACTAAGGAAGGGGTAATATTACCTTGATACCAATTGACATGTTCAACATGACACATTAAAATACTTATGCCCATTTGACCAAATTGAATATGTTATAGAGTGATCATAAGGTGATAAGGTCAATAACATATACCTTAATACCATCAAAACAACCTTAATCAATGCTAAAAGGGGCTTGAAAGGACATTTTTGAGGATTTTACATGGCATTTAGTGACCATATATAGGCTTAGAGGACATTAAAAATGAATTTTTAAATAACAAGGGTTAAAATTTATCCTAGGAGGCCAAATTATCAACATTCATGGTGACTTTTAGGGGTTAACCAGCCTGTTGGTCAAGAGAACTAGCTATCTTAAGAGAACATGACCTGAAATGACTACTTACTTGAACTGATAAGTCAACCATTACCTTATGAAACCTAAAAGGAATATAAAAAAAACATCACATGAGGACACCAAAGGAAACAACACTTTAGACACCTAAGAAATCAATAAGACAAGACATTGTGTTAAGAATACTTATTGGAAACCAAGAAAACAAGAGGGCAAATAGCTATGTACAACTGACCTAAACAAACCTCTCTCCTCATGGGTCAAAGGGGAAAATTATTAACTCATTCACTCAATGGGATGAATAATGGCATGTGGTAAGTAAATCCTTGGACTTTGGCCTTATGCTCTTCCTTTTATCTTTGAATACCAATCTTCTCATCATGCCCTCAAGTGAGGTAACAACTACAAATCATTCTCTAATTAAGATATACTCTTCTTATGCTTTACTATTCACATCAAACTATTATCTAACCTTGGCAAGGTAGGAGTTCTCAAAGCTAGTTACTTCTTAGTTGATGGGGGAAACAACCTCAATCTTTGTCTCAATTGGCTTTTCAAGGACAATATTTTGTTCATCTTGAAATGTACCATCTTCATCACGCTTTTGTGGACTTTGAAACTAAACCTCTTGAATCTGATCCTTTCACTCCTCCTCAACAAATTTACCTTGTTTTTATTTAGGTATTTTTTTACCGAGATCTTCAAGCTCCTTGACCATGTTTAAGTATGACTTATTCATGTGATCAAGACTTTGGATCTACTCTTAAAACTCAATAGGGATAGCTACCATAGTGTTCTCCGTAGGACTTATGTTGAGCTCTTCACTATGTTCATTGGCCAAGTTGACAATGATAGAATTATCTTGTGGAGGTGGAGATATGTCATCTAGAATTAAGTAAAAAGTATCTAAGTCTTCCCAAAAGGCATTATCCTCATGATCAGTTAAAAGGACATGAATCTCACTGCCACTCTTACCATCATCTTATGGAGTAACATGATGATAAAATGCTTCTAACTCCCCTAAAGGGTCATGATAGGGTTGATTTTCTACTACAAATTGATCCTCCTCATCACTTGAAGTGTTCTTAGCTTCCACCATGAGGGGTTCATGAGGAATATCTTCATGGTTGTGTTCTAAAAGAGATTTTGCTTATGTTTCATTCACCTCATCGTCATACCATTATGATTGATCCTCATCACCAAACATCTCTTTATGCCCAAAGTCTAATATATTGGGGTAAATAAGAGTACCAATAGTGATATCCTCATCATAGGTTCTTAGAGTGTCCTCTTTAAGACATTTTGGAATCCACTTGTAGTTGCAACATAGTTGGGCTCTTAAAATACTATCACTTCATCAATATTACTCACCAAATTCCTTATCATGTCTAGATGTTCCAGAACCACCTTTAATGCAATTGGCCTTTCATCATAGTAGGAGAAGATGGGAGGGAGGGAATATTAATGGGCTTTCTTGATAGCTACTAAAGTGTCCTTCCAATTTCGAGCCTTAAGAGCATCAGGTTGATCATGATGTTGTTGGAGAAATGGATAAGAGCAATCAGTTGAAGACACTATATTATCCCTTCCCCACTCCTTAATTTCTTTGTCACACCTAGGTATATATTTATTCACATGAATCAATATAGCATGAAGGATATATGGATAACTTGAAAATAATTAAAGGTTTCTTAGATTAGCCTCCATACACCCCTCTTGGTTTAGATGTTCTTTATCTACTCTCCAAACTATAGGTCCCCTCAAATAAGGAGATGATGGGAGGGAAAGAGTTGCTCGCTAGTGGGGCAGGGACATAAGGATCCATAGACTATTATTAAGTGGGTTTGGGAGGTGAAGGGGCACTCTTCGATCTTGGAAACTTCCTAGTATTGGTATTCATAACTTCCCTCCCTCTTTACATTCCTAGGCATTGATAGACAACTTGGGATTGTGGAGTAGATGAGGGATCTTAATAACTTGAGAATCTCCTTATGATGAATTTCGTAAATCTTTTCTCCTCTTGGTTTGGGTTTGAAAAGGGAGTATAAGTCCAAGTATATTATCATGGGATAGTAGGAGGTGAAAAATCATAAGATTGGTTACATGAAGATTTTTGTTATTTTAAGGCTAATATCTCATTGGCAATAATTTGATTTATACTCTTCAATTCCTCTAGATCATCAGATAAATTATGTGTATCTTTAAGGGTTTTTGAGGAGGGAAGGAGGAATAGTAATATTGGAAGGGAGGCTGATCATGGAATTGATATGGTTCATAAGGAGGGTAACAACATCCATGAGGATGTTGAGGTGTGTGATTAAGTTGCCAAGGGGGCTGGTGTGAGATACCATACTATTGGTAGGGCTCATTATATGGTTTATGGGGCTCATAGTGGGGTTGGTATGGATTATATGGATGATAATAAGGAGGTGTATGATATAAGTCTACTCCATATGCATATATTTAAGCATCATGAGTCAACAATAGTAAAAGAAACCATGAATAGATCCAACTTATTTTTACCATTGAATGACCCTTCTGATGGCCTTTGGGATGAAGTTCTTGATGATGGTATACCTCTTAAATTTTTATAGTTGTTTGATGATGTAATGTGATACAAGAATCTTCAATCCATTCTCACTAGGTGTGCCATAATTATTAACGTTCTAAACTGCACCCTTAGGATAATATGGTTTAGTTTTCTCCAAGTTTGGTATAATATGGTATTGATCCAAAGGCTATGGGTGACCTATATGAGGACCAAACCTCTAGTTTATGGGGATATCTCCCATAGTACATAAACTTGAATTTGATTTATAATACCTACTAATTATTGGGGTGAAAAGGGATAAAGTGAAAAAATGAAAAGGATACCTATTCTAAAGATATTGATGCACCAATATTGATCTATCCACTCTAATTGATCTTTAAACAACACTTTATGAATCAAGTGAAGAACTATGACCGAAATAATATTATTAATGAACTCATAAACATGATTATTTCATGAGAAGCCTATGGTGGATGCCTTCAACCTAAAGGTAATGGAAAAGAGGTTTGCTTGAGGCACTATCAACCAACTTACTCTTTAACACAACTACCATGCTGTAACACATCACATGACCTACATAGGATGACATTATAACAATTAGGTGAAGGAGAGGACCTAAATAGGAGTATAAAAATCACACTTTATATAAATAAATAAACCATAACACACTAATTATAGCTAGGAAACTTGTAAATAGTGCTTTCTTTATTGATACTTGAGGTTCTTAAGATACAATTTGGTAGAGTTTCATTACACCCAACTGAGGGATTTATACAATGGACTAAAAGCCTTAATATATAGAAAATTGAGAAGATAAAAATATGGAAATGGTCATATATGTGACATGTAGGCGTCATGAATGACCATCATTAGCTCCATCATTAGTTACAATCAACCATAACAGTATTCATACCCCCTCCATGTGTTGGTGGTCTTCAATGGGCAATTTTGGGCATTAAAGTGGAGTGATGAAGGCTAGTGCAGACTTAGTTGACCCAATTAAATGCATGGACAAGCCAAATATGGTCAATGATTTCTCCCTTGGTAGTTACAAGGTTTAAAATATGGTCCAAGTTGGCCTTCATGGGTCATTGAATAGTCCACTTCCTTTTGTGCATGCAAATATGACTTGGAAAAATTACCTTTCTTTAATTATGGAAATGAAGTGTGTTTAATCTCCCTTATGCATAAATTACATGGTGTAATGAACCTATATTGACTCATCCAACAACCCTCTATGCCAACTTACGTCTCTTCTTGTTGACTAAGTAGGCCATACTTAGGCAATTAGGCCTAGTTACCTAACTGTTAGTTGATTGGGTGGCCATGAAAATTTAATAGAACCCTAAGAGTAGGTGAATAGGTGTTTTTCAATTGTGAATTAGTGTTTCATACCATGATATAGGCCTTTATAATATTGAAAACTAGAAATTCAACTTGACTTATGTGATTATGCCACTTCCCACTAGATTGCCTAGATTGCTTATTTGGTGTAGACCTATAAGAGTGTTTATAGAGATCATTTTGATTGTTTTTTAGTTTATATAGGTTAAATAGGCCTCAAAATACCCTATTCCATGATTTGTAACTCTTCAAACAACTTTGTACCTTATTTTCTACTCAAAACCTTGTAAAAGTATAGTTTCTGACAAGTTTATACAGTAGTATGTATAACTTAATACCATGGATAGGACCTAATAAGAGTTTAATATGTGATTTAGTTGTTTTACAATCTAATCCAAGGCATTTGGATGCACTTTCTTCCTTATTTTCTCTATCAAGTCTCTAAGATTGGTTTTGGTAGGTTTAGATAAGTTTTACTTCTTAACAATTATTCATAAACTTGAGGGATTGAAATAAAAAATAATTTAAAATAAAATGGAGTATAAAAACCCCCTCAAAATTACCTATTTTTTGAGGATCCCATGCATTTTCTCCATATATTTGTGACGTGAAGAAAATTTCTCTCAGGGTGAAAAACTTGCATTCTGAGGGGGTCAATGGAGAGAAATAGGTTACAAAAGGCTAAGACACATTTGGTTTGGCCTTAAATTATTAATAAGGGTCTATGAAATCCCTCAAAACATTTTTTCATTTTTTTCTTCCCTGTTCACTCCTCTAAGAGTCTTTAGACCTCCCATTCCTCTACCTAAAGTTTGTAAGCCATTGGACCAATTTGATCCTAGGGGTCTACAAATGTCTTTTCTTCCTTCTTTTATGAGATATAAATTACATGATTATATTATGAAATTTTTATATTCCATTTCTTGGTGTTTCCAAACTTGAAACACTTCCCAGATATGTATTCTACCCCAATTTTTAGTCACATGCCTGTTTAGGCCTAATAGGCCTTTATGATCTCTTTTAACTTTAAGGGATAGACCAACCCAATAGAAAGATTATGAATAAATATAAGGCAAGTTATGAAACCTACCTTCAATCTGGTACTTCACCCCTATGCAATGTTTATACCTGCTTTAACCTTTCTTGAGCACTCTGCCTGCAAGTGGCAACTATGTCTGTGTGAGCTATGAGCATGAACTCCATCCTGGTTAGAATTTGAGATTGTTATGAATATATAAATATGATGCATATGAAAATACATTCTGAGTCACTTCCATCCTCATACTATCCCCTAAACATGCAAAATCTTCATATTTTTATGCATATGCATGTATATGCCTATTTGGACCCCTTGGGCTTAAAACTGGCCATTAGGATTTTATCATCATAAAATAAATAAATAATTTAAAATTAAAAACATTGATCAAATTTTTATGACAAGGAAAATACCCTATTTTCACCTCCCTACTCCACTTCCTTGCATGGTCTCCAACACTTCTATCTTCCTACTAAGGTCCTACCTACAGGTTTAGGCCTAATAGTTCTAATGAGCCTATCAAGGCTATCCTTTTAATTAAAGGTACCTAAAAAATACAAAGTGATATTATATCCCTTGTAATAAAATTCAAAAATATCTATTTTTCCTCTTTCATCAGTATTTGTTTAGGGTTCTACACATCTCCTTCAATTTGCCTGTCTACCTGCATGTTTAAGCCTAATAGGCCTAGTTAGTCCATGTGTGTTTTGAATGTGTGAGAGATATTTATTCATATTGTATTCATATATAAATTTATAACTATTCCCTTATCCATCCAATATCCATTTTTATTATTTTCATGATCTCACTTAATTCCATGCAGGCTTCAGTTTCAATAATATAGTGCATATTATATTTGCATCTTTGGAGATAGGGTTGAAAGAGATTGATTAGTATTATAGATAATGATTAGGTATATATGTTTATTTTGAGGTATATTTAGTGATTTAACATATGAATTATGATCCCTTCACTTTGGTTTAACTCTTGGTATCAATCTATTACACTTCACACTCAATCACCTTATTTTCTCATATAGCCTGTAAGAGTCAGTTGAGTTTTTTGATTGTGTGAGAAGGTGAGTCCTTCCTTATAAATATATTTAAATTAATTATTTAATGATTTAACATTATAATATTATATTTATATTATTCATATCTCTTCACCTTATAGGATCACCACAAATTTGATGTTTCCTTCAACTTGCTAGCCAGTCATGTGTGTGCTTGACTATTATCTTGATTGACTATAAGGGGGACTATAAGTATTCATATAATATCTTAGCCTAATTATATTTGGAGTGAAACATTATAAAACCAACTTTCCTAACACCTATAATAGTCCCTAACACTTTTTGTAAGTACAATATTGTTGTAGATGGTTGTTTGGATTAAGTTTCAGTCATGGCTAGAGAATGTAGGGATGACCAAGCCTAGAATATGTCTACTCAGACCCTCCTCATAAATTTAATTTATAAATTTACCTTAATACTATATACCCATACCTTAACCACATATTTGTAAATATCCATAATAATCCATGGCTATATATGTTTGAAATGGACTATGAGTCTAGAAGTGGGATTTCCAATATAAAGTCTCTGAATCTTAAAACGTTATCAACCTCTTGAGAAAGTGCTCTTGGCCCTTCCATATCACCTAAATTAAATTAACAATATCATATGGTATATGTACCCTATTTTATTCCTCACACATTAAATTTCATGGCATAACATTCTTGGGTTTTCATGCACCTAACAAGGGATATTTTGAACCTCTCAACAAACCTTAATTTTTGCAAATTAAACTCCAAGTAGGGTTGAAAATCCAATAATTAAATATAGGCCATTAGGACAATGTCAAAACATATAAATTCCTATCAAAATTAGGCCTTTTATTCCCTAAATCTTGGATTATCCTAACATCCTACTTACAACCTCATGAAGGATCTCATTAGACTTTGCAAAACCTTGGAAACATTGTGTTAGAGACCCTCAAATAAATATGCAGACTTGTTTATTTAATTTAGACAATTTGAATACATATGGAACTATTATTAATATTTATTTTGTAGGTTTTAAAATCTATGCCATCACAAAATATCCATGTTGTAGAGCCTCAGGCTTTGCATTCATTGAAGACCTTGAAGCATGAAGAACCCATTATCATCAACTTGTAAATAACTTCACAAGGATGTTTCTTATCTCTTGATGGCTCACACGTGTGAGGTGGGCCTTGATAATGTTGTATAATGTTGTGTATAATTTTGATAAGCTCTCCAACCTTCCATTTCTATATCATCATTCTCAAAAAAGGATAAAATGAATCAAATCGGTACCCTAGTTAGATGGAGACAACATAGTAAGTGCCTCACCTTGTTAGTGATTATTCATATAAGAGGGAGAGAAAATCTAATAAAAAATAACACAATATGAAATCCAACTAAGGTCCCCTCCTTTGCCCAAAATTTTAGACCATCTTATCTCTCCTATCTATACCATTCATAGACTTGAAGGGATCTACAAAGCTGCTAAAGAGCTCGATGGAGGAAGGAGGTCAATTTTTGACCTGTTTTGATTGAAAACTCCCTCTAAATCATGGATATTGGACTAGGAAGCATATATGAATCCATATACATGCCTGAATAATATCTTTCTCTGACACACCTATATAGACCAACTAAAAACCTCTATTTTCTACCATGAAGATTGACTAATCTTCCTAGAAACTAATTGAGATGAAATGTCAAGTGTTTATGAAGCTTTTGAAATGCTTGTATAGACTTTTAGTGATTGTCCATCTCCCATTTTATGTATTATACTTGTATTTTTCTCATAAAACCTCATCTAGACATTATAAAGTTGTCAATAAAACATTGCAAAAGGGGTGTAACATTAGAAAATAATGTTACCACCTCTTTTGACACTTGTACAAACTAAGGAAGGGGTAATATGACCTTGAAACCACTTGAAATTTTTAACATGACCCATTATACTACTTAAACCCCTTTGACCAACTTGACTATGCTATAGAGTGATCATAAGGTAATAAGGTGAAGAATAACATATACCTTAATATCATCAAAATAACCTTAATTAATGCTAAAAGGGGATTTAAAGGACCATTTTGAGGATTTTAAAAGGCATTTAATGACCATACATAAGCTCATAGGACATGATAACTAAAGTTTTGAATTTCAAAGATTTAATTTTGGCCTAAGAGGCCAAATTATCAACATGAACTAGAGCCAATCTAGCTAGTCATGCTCAGATTGCCCACCTACAAGTTTATGAAACAATACATGTAATGTAATGACAAGGTAAATTATAGGATTTTAGACATTATACAAATAAAAGGAATCTCAAAATAAAGTCTTTCTAGATTTTAGTAAGCATCAAAGCACTCTCAAATGATGGCTTAACAGGAAGGCCATGATGATTCCTTTAGGACTTTAGATCTAGTGCTACTATGGAAAAAATCCCATGAGAAGAGGAGTCAACATTCTATGTTTGATCCAGTTTGGATTGGGCAATACCAAATAGCTAAACTATTGGGGAAAAATGATTTTCACATTAAGGATCTATAAGGGAATGATCTTCCATTACTAGTGAATGGGTAGTTATTGAAGCACTAATTTTTTTATTAGCCCTTCCACTACATCTTCAAAATAAACTTCCTAAACTGGTCTGGAAATGTATAGTATACATGATAGTTTAGTCTCTTGCTTATTGCATTTTCTTTCTTAGATTATTTTTTCTATTTTTTTAGCTTAGCATTAGAGTAGTTTCCATTCTATTGTGTGTTTTATTTTACTCCTAGTTCTTTTTTTTGGTCCCTTTTGGTGTGTCTTGTACATATCCCTATTCCATGTATATAGTTTGTCTTGGTCTCTCTTTGATAAATAATTAAATTATGTCTCAAAAAATAAAAAGTATATTTGAGTTAAGCTATCTATTTTAAGAGATAACAACATAAATTCAAGGATTTCACCTCTAGGAATATTTATAATTAAGTCATCTAGTTTGATGATAAATGATAAATTTAGAAGTTAGAAGGAACAACCATGATGATTTCTCAAACATCCATCTTAGCCAATGAACAACCAACAATTAATTCATCATTGGTTGCAACAAATAAATAACTCTTAGCCAATTTGAGTGATAAACTCATTCTAGTATGTATCAATGCTTAGCCATTCTCCTCTTCACTATTCCATATTTGGGTTGGGGTATTTTCTCCACCCTATCCCTCATGCTTTCATCAAATTAGATATAAGCATGATTTTGAACTACATAACCTTATTTTTCTTCAATTGCATGAAATGAATATTGACAAATATTTGTGCGATAGTGTTTTCCATCCTAAAGGACAACATAGAAGAAAGTATTTATGTCTTTTACTTCTTAAGATCTTAAATTTAGGTGTTTAACTAATTCTCAGGCATTAATTTGTATAAAATATCCTTTAAAAACTTCCTTCCCCTTCCTTTTCCTTTATTTTGTCTAATTTTATTTTTGTCCCTTATTATTAGTTTAGGTTTACTTTCTCATTTTGTTTCATATAATTCATCATTTGCCTTGAGGTTACCCTTGATAATAAGTGATTAATGAAATGAAGTGAATGTTTGTGTGAATATAACATCAATGGCATCCTAGGGCCTAACTAAAAATATTGCTTAAACATTCTATGTGAATTACTATAACTATTTTTGCATTTTCAAAATTATTGTGGCCTATGATTATTAAATAGACTACATGGATTTAGAAACATTGATTTCTTTGTTTAAATCCATCAAATGCACTCAATAAAAAATCTAAAGTAGGCATGGGCCACTGTCATTTTTTATTTGTCTCAACTAATCAATGATTTTTTGAGATTTCCTAAACCCATGGATTGGTTCCAACCTTGAGTGGAATGAATTGGAAACTAATTTAAAAGGAGGAAGAAAAGAAGATAATGAAAATAATATACGAAATACTAAGATCCTTGAAAGGGTGATGTGGATAACCTCCACCATGGGCTTTTCAACATTCTTGGCAGTGGATTAAGGTCTTAAAGGAGACCAAAGGCATATCTATTAGGGATATAGACAGATGGATGGTGGTAGAGTGATACCTATTCCATTTCCTTTGAGCTAAATTCTTACTCCTTTATAATTTTTAATCATGTAAGTAGATCTAAATGATTGTGTGTGAATGTAAAATTGTGAATGGATGAATCACTTAAAACACACACACTGATGGTCTTTGGAAAAAAATTATCTTAGTATGTCATGTATTAATTCAAAATTTGGTGCCCACTCTTTTGATTTTATCTCAAGTTTTTTCTTGCAACTAATACTAGTATTTGGATGCATGAACTATAAATTATGAACTCTCCAGATACTCAGGAGTATCTCCCAAATGAAAGTTCTCATTATTTTTTCCTTCACCAACATGCCCTATTTTCATGTTTTAAATAGGTACCCTCTTTATTTTGACCTAGATCTTGCTTTACTTGGTTTGAAGGACCTCTTAGTAATTTTTGATGTTTTTAATTAAACCCTTCCCTGATTGGAAATTTGTTAGATGCTAATTTACAAATTGTTATTCATGCTTGTTTATAATGCATTTGTATTTTTTATCAATTCAATCAAAGCTTTCATATATGAACACCAAATTCTAATTTTCAGGTTTGATTTAGGTATATGAGGTCTTGTTCCAAGATAAGATGCTATTGTATTCACCCATTTGAATGTTATACCGAGCCTAAGGTAAGTTATCTAACCTTTTGTGACTTTTTATAGATTCCATTTTGATAATATGCATTCATAATGGTTTTTTTTTGTAGCTTAAGGTTTTAACCATTGAGATCATGTTTATTCATTAGTGTTAGTCTGAAAATGACATTTTGATTATCTTGCCTTCATTAAAATGCTCCTACTCACTTGTAATTCCTTTGATCCAAGATTTCTTTAAATTATGAGATATTAGAGCTTAAATGGAAGATATTTATATGTTATTCACAAGGATTCATCATGTTAAATTTTTAAATTAATCTTTGTGTTTTTGGATAACTATGGGGAAATTAAACAAGTCCCATTGATGCATCTCTTAGATTACTCATAATTTGGGTAGTCACCTATTTCAATCACATAAATGTTAGGATTTCACTTAGGATTTTGAAATTTTATATTTCAATGTGAAACCTCTATGCTTTGAGCTAATGAAATGATGTTTCTAGGCTTAATAATGGTCTAAATTTTGGCTTACCTCCAAAAGCCTTAGTCAGTTTTCACTATGTATTAGATAACATATTCATTTCTTGATTGGAATGGTATTTTATGTTCTTTAATATAGGTTTTGAGCCTTGGATAAATGATTATGTCTAATATTTAAGTTTCCAAAAGCTTCAACATAGCCTCATAATCTTGAACTCCCAATAGTTACCATGTGATAACCATTTAGGATCCTGGGGTAGTTAATGGAAGTAACAACAAAACCCTATAGCTATAAGATATAGATGATAGCCACATGGTAACCATTTAGGATCTTGTGGGGATAAATGATAGTCAAGAGGTGTTAGATCATATCCTTAGGACCAAAGGCCTAATATGGCACCACATATACCATCATAAGAGCCTGTGAGCTCAATGAGGCCAAAGAACATAAAAAACCCTCCTAGACCTCAAAGGACCAAGATGGTGCCATATGGAACCATCCCAAGATCTCAAGATTTTGGGTATATCATAGGCAAGTTGGAAGTCTATACAGACCCCCAAAAGCCTAGGTAAGGGATGTATGGCCATGAATCAATGGCCAGGAAGAAGTGAAGACCAAAAATCATAGGATGGAAGCCAAATGTCCTTATATTAATGGTAGGGGATTGATCCAAAACTCAGAAGCTTTAGTTGAAAGATAATTCAAGAAACAAGAACAAAATAATAAAAATAATGCTATCTCTGAGAAGAGATGTTTTATTCATCATATTTACAGATCTAAACATTTGCTTATCTCTGAGAAGATATGTTTGATTTCAATTTTAGGTTACATATTCATTTATACACATTTTTAAGGTAGGAGGATGTGTAAGGTCACCAATCTCGAGGGAGATCAAGTGGTTCAACTTCCATGATTTATAACAATACATAATTTGAGGAATTACTATTTTTAGAAACTTATTATTTTTAGATTGCACTACTAAAATTGAAATTTAGGGCACTTCCATTTATTTTTTAGGGGTATAAACCCACCAAGTGGAGCTTGTGTCATCTCATGATGTTCTTCTTATTATTATCTTTCCAATTATTCAAATGGGGAGTCAAATGGAGCTATGGTGTAAACGTTATGGCTCCTAGAAGTTCTACCACCAATTGGGGTAGAATCATCACCCAAATTATCACCTAAAATGTTTCTCATATTAGGGATGAAGATAATAAATAGAATGCTTTTATAGTATTAAAAGATAAAGAATTGAAATATAGCAAAGATATCAATGGTAGGGATGATAAATGAGAAGTAAGAAGCTAAAGAGGGGATAGGTGGAAGCAGTGATGTTAGAAAGGTGACAAGACTAAATTTGATGGCATGTTTGATCAATAAAAGACCATAAATTCCCAAAAAGGATTTTATACCCAAATCTAAAATCATAATCAAGTGGTAATTGGCTTTTCACCAATAGAATTGATAATGGAGAACTAAAATTCATCTTAGACTTGAAAAAAAGAGGTGAATTTAAGACAGGTCAGATTATAGCATTAATCATGAGTATGGTGTGTGTAGTTGAAATAGTCCAATAGTGTACAAGATAAAATATTCAATTTATGAGGCACTCTATCTATTGACCAATTCATAAGGAATGATAGTCCCAAGAAGATTCTAACAACATAGAACCTCAAAATTAAATTATAAAATCAATCAAGCTTGGTAAGGACACAAGAGATAAATATATTCATAATGGAAATATAGCTAGAAGTATATGTAGGGGAATAATGATTGTGAAATGTCAGTAAATCCTAATGACTATTTCCCCTAAGAATTCAAACCCAATTTCAATCATGTGTGATTTCTCAATTGCAGATCATGGGTACACTTTCACATCTCATAAAGATCTCGACCACTCTTCCAATCAGAAATGATTGTTTTATAACTACCCCATTAGTGGGTGAGCTTGAGTAAATACCATGAACTTGTCTAATTGCATATAAAAATAGACTAAATTCTCATTATAAGGGGTCAAAATTTTCATGTAATGAAACTCTATCAAAATTGTAATAAAATCTTTTTATTTGTTTTGACCTTGTCTTTTGCTCATTGAATGTGGTCCTTTGTTTCAAGTATATATTTCAAGCTTGTATAAGATGATTGATTTTATGATTATGTTACAAAGATGAATATGGAAATTAGTTTCATTTTTTAATCTAATTCATAGTGTGTTCTTTTCAGTTTCCTTCATAACAATCCATGTTTTATGTGCTTTTCACTATAAAGTGTTTCAAAATATATGTTTGTCATTACTATACATATTTTGAGTGTTTATATTTTGTGAAGGACCTACAAGTATAATATTAATATAAACATCCCTTATAAGCTTTACCACTAAGTGGATAAATGTTTGTGCAATTGTTGAACTAGGCACATAGTAGTATAACTATGACTTGGCATGCTTCAAGTCTCAAACATTAGCTTTCTTTTGACTAGAAATATCCTTTTCTACTCTCTTTTTATGTTTATTGAAAAACTTAAACATCCTCCCTTACTTTAAAAAATGGTATATTCTGTTATCTCCGAAAAATAACTTTCATTTTTAGGACAACATTTGAAATATTTTGGTCTTACAGACCAAAATTGTATCTTCCATTTTCAAAAATTTGTTGTAGATATTCAGATTTTTCATTTTCAAAGCTTCTCAAAAAATCTACAGACTTTGCAAGTGAAGTTCAATGGATTTTACATGTTGATTTCTACAGACTTTGTATCTTCAGATTCTATAAGTAGGTTCATTTATACATATTCAAAGATTATTTACAGGTGGTTTCAGTCAAAAGGAATCAATTTTCAAACACTTAGTCATTTTTTAGGGTTGTTTCAATGCCTTGGTTCGAAAAAAAATCTCCATCGACAAAAACCAGCAGCAAGTTCAACATCTTTAGAAAGAGCTAAGCACTTCATCAAGGTTTAAAGTTCAATCACTTTAATTGGTTCATTAGCTTTCAAACATTTGGCCAAATCAAGGTGACTTGAACCATTGAACCATTGAACCACTTTGGTTCAAAGGTTCAACGGGTTCAAGGTTCAACGACAGGTTCAACAAGAATAGTTCAATGGCTAGGTTCAACCAAGCAGTTCAATGCTTTATTTCACTCAGATGGTTCATTCCTTTTATTTCAGCATCTTTTGAATTGACCATTTGGTTTATCAGTCGGTTCAAGGTTTTGTTTGAACCGTTGAACCAAATTTTGGTTCAACGTCTTGGTTCAATGAAAAGGTTCAAATCTTTGGTTCAATGGAAAGGTTCAACAACAGGTTCATTCACTTAGTTCAACCATTTAGCTCTTTGAATGGTTCATCAGCTTTGTTTCAAAGGCACTTGGCATGCTTCATTGAACCATTGAATTGGTTCAATGGATAGGTTCAATCAAATGGTTTAACTATTGGTTCAAAGGCAAGTTCAAATATTTGGTTCAATGCTTAGTTTATCAGCTTGTTTTATTCGTTGAACCATCAGCTTGAACCATTGGCTTGAACCATTTTGGTTCAAAGCCTTGGTTCAACTGATTGGTTCAATGTATTGGTTCAACGTCAAAGTTTATCCAATGGTTCATTGTTTTTTAATTCAAAAGGACTTGGCGCGCTTCACTGAACCTTTGAACCGGTTCAACTAATGGTTCATCGGTCAAGTTCAAAGGGACGGTTCAATGCTGAAAGGAACTTTTTCAAAGGACAAGTGCCCTTGTGGAGGACACTTAATCAACCAAAACACCCTTTGGATTTTCAAAAGAGATCCAAAGACTTGTTTAAATACTTGGCTAAACAAATTTTTGTGGACTTTTTGTCCACAGGAATTTTACCCAAACTTTTTGTCCGCAGGAATTTTACCCAGACTTTTGTCTGCTGGAATTTTCCATGGGACAAATGTCCATGGAATTACCTATAGGGAGCTTTTAAATAAAACACATGGGAATAATCCTTGGGGAAACATCTACGGGGACTGCCAAAACAAAATCCCGGTGAAATATTTGTCCGCAGAGTTGATAAAACAAAGGGCTGTCAAAGGACCCTGAAGGGTAGGTGCCCTTGTGGGGGACTCTCAGTGGCCAAAATAAAGGGCTTGACAAGGATCATTTATCAAGGCCCAAAAGGGTATGTCCAATTTAGAAAAGTGCTAAGCAAAAATCCAAAAGCCAAAAGAAGACCAAGAGGTGACGCCCACAGAGACGTCAAATTTAGCATAGCCGACTAGCCGTTGGAAGCATATTAACGGGCATATAAACATAAATTTTAAAGATAGTAAAATAGCCTTTGATTTATAGAGCCAAATGCATTTCTAGAATTCAAGACAAAAACTAGCTGAAAGCAAGGAAAAGGTAGAACAATGGATGAATCCATGGCCTGATTTAATTAATCTAGAAAGGAGGAACGATGAAGACAAGATCAAATCACCAGGTGGACATTGAAAGTTGTAATCTTTCAATTGCACAACTTGTTTATCTACATTGATAATATCAAATGGGTAAAATGCCCCAAAGTTCTAGCTTATCTTCTTAACATTTCCCAATGCATCATGATGTATTATTGTTCCCGAATCCTTCTTCAAGTGGCTATATAAGGGAATTTCTTTCATTGTAAAATCATCTTCTTTTTGACAATATGAATGAAACTCTACTGAAATTGAGAGGCATTATTGAGACTTTGTGCTCAATCTATTGATCATATTATGTTAATGAAAACAAGGGACTTTTTCAGACTTTGTGATGTAATATCTTTTTTGTTTCATTAATTTAATAAGCAGGATTAGTAAATTAGTCAGGAAGGTGTCTTGAAGAATCAACTGTGGAGAGACTTTGTACCCCCATAGCTACCTTTAGTGTGCTTGCTTTTTTCATTGCTATGTAAAGGACTTTGAAAAGACTTTGAGCTTTCATTGCCCTTTGTATATTACTCTTGAGCATTTTAGATAGAGACTTTGTGCTATGTCTTGATTTGTTGGTTCCTATAATTTCAGTCATATTCTGCTTTTATTTTTAGGAGTATTCTTGTGGCTGGTTGAACATTTTTCTTGAAAAAAGAGGAGAGCTATCTGTCATTCCCTTGAGTTTTTCCTTTGTTTTATATACATCATCTCTGAAGAAAGAGAGATGGATGTCTGGTCCTACCCTTGAGTATTATTTTCTATTTATACATATACATAGCATATCCACAGGGAACCTCCCCTTGATGAGAAGAGAGAGAAGTCTCCTTCTGATGTGATAAACTTACACATTAGGATGACTAATCTTCTTGCTTTAGCTGATAAGACCTATTTTGTTTACCAGTACGCTAATAGACAAAATATTCAACCAACATATTCTAAAATAAAAGCTATATCAATCAAGAATCAAGTTCCATTATCTGATAATAATTCTAAATGTCATAACATAGACATTGAACCTAAGATGGTAGTAGTTCATGCTCTTCGAGTAAAATTGGTTAAACTACTTGGTCCTTGGATTGAACCAACATCAATCCTAAAATTAACAAGGGGATATTTTCATCCTATGCATTGTCCCTTACTCTTCTCTCTAGAACACTCAATCTCATGAGTGATTTCAGAGAAGGATTTTGGAGTGAACAATAATAGTCACCATCAACTTGATGACAAATGAGTTATTAGTCTCCTAAACCATATAAATATGGATGTCTAAATCGATAGTGACTTGCATGCCTAGAATGAGATCTTCATACTTAGCCATGTTATTAGTAACATAAAAGTTGAATCAAAAGTAAGAGGTATGACTTTTCCATGAGGATCAAATAAGACACATCCTTCCCTAGCTTCTTAGAGACATTTATCACCATCAAAATGGAGTGTCCAAGTATTTTCATGCAAATTGATTGTAACTTTAGGTAATTCTTCGATGATGGGTTTGAATTTTGGTTTAGAAGTGGAAGTATCTGGTTCATCAAGATTATTTATTTTGAGGTCAGTTGTAAAATTATAAAATAATCTTTGAGAGAAATATCCTGATGAAGACTTTTAATGTATAATATTTCTTCATCAGGAAGAGTATATTGAAGATGATTAGTAGATGATATAGGAGTGGTAACAAGTTAATTAGAAAATAATTGTCCCTTAACTTATTTTTGTGTAATGATTCCCAAGTCAAATTCCATCAAGAGAACATTCCATTTTCTAATTCTATCACTAGGTAAGAAAGTTTTGGAGAAAAAATGATGAAGATGATCAAAATGAATGATGACATAAGTGGCTTGTTAAAGTATGTAGTGTAATTTTTTTTTAAATTGTGAAATAAATGGTGAGACAATTACATTTGAATTTGGTATAACATGTCTTTAAGTTTATCAAAGTTTTAATAATACAATATATTTCATATTAATGACTTATTTCATCTTGTTGGTCAAGCATTTCCCCAATTGCTATGGTGGTAGAGGAAATGTACAAGATGAGAGGTTGATCATTGGAAAGAGGTTGAAGAGTGGGAGGATGAAGGAGTGATTCTTTCTTATTGTCAAATTATTTTTGACATTAATTATTCAATTCCATATCAATACCTTTCTTAAGAATGGAGTTAACTGAATAAATATGGTAAACCAACTAAGGAACAAATCATTATATTGCCCCATGTTTACCAAGATATGTTTTTATGTCTATAGTGAAATGAGAAATAGGCATGTTAAGAATGGATTAAATTTTTAAAGGTTTTACATCAATCCCACATAAGAAACTAAAAATCCTAAATAAATTCTAGAGGTGACATTGAAAACATATTTTTAAGGATTGAGTCTAATTTTGTATTTGATGAGATTATCAAAAAATTTAAAAATATTATTAAGATGATGTTTATGATTCTTGGATTTAATGATAAGATCATCTACATAAGTTTCAACTATTTTTTGTATGAGATCATGAAATATATGGGTCATTTCATGTTTATAAGTTTATCTAATGTTCTTGAGGTTGAAAGGCATTTTAACATAGCAATAGGTGCCCATTCTATTGTAAAAATGGTTTTATGTTGATCTTCAAGAGTGATATGAATTTGATTATATACCAAAAAATGTCCATGAGAGATAAAATTTTATGGCTAGCGGTAAAATCAATAATGACATCAATTGATGGTAAAGAAAAATTATCTTATGGACACACTAAGTTAAGATTGTGAAAGTCTATACAGATGTAGATAATCATGGTAAATTTATTATGTATATGAACAATGTTGAAAACCCATTCAGAGTAATATACATTGTTGTTAAATTTAGTATCTAAGAGTTTGATGATCTCTTTACGACATAAGGTATAAATCATATAAGTAAATTTATGTTGCTTTTTATGTAGGGTTTTGGCTCAAGATAGGTGATGATATTATGGACCAAAATGTAAGGATCAATGTCGATCATGTTTTCATATGACATGAAAAATCTTGATGATATTTATAAAAAAATAGAATAAATTTATCATGTTTAGTGTGATGAAGTTCCTTAAAAACAATAATAGGTCAAGGAATAGTAATGGTTCAATAATTAATTGAAACCATTTATTTAATAAGAATAACATTTTCATCTTGGAAATGATAGGGAGCAAGAGGAAGTGAGGAAATAGGATGTGTTTTGGGATCAATACTAGAAATTAAATTATTGAAACAAGGAGCCTTTTTCTCAAAATGACCAAGCTTATGACGTTGGCATGGGAGTTATAGCTCACTCGGATTGAGTAGTTCTAAGATAGTTCCATCAATAGGGAGCATGGGTAAGGGTCCATAATATTCAATATCCCCATTGGACACATTGGCTATAATGGTCACCTCCCATCACATTTATTATAAATAGGATCTTACCCCTATTGTAAAGGTATTTGAATAATTGAAGGTAATTTATTGACATTGTGACAAAGTGATATTTGTGTGTGGTAAATATCTTGGAAAGGTTTTCTGAAGAAGATTGACAAAGAGGAAATTAGAAGGAGAAGGATATGCATTAGGTTTGTAAGTTTCTCATATATATTATTATAATCACAACCACTTCTAGGGGGTGAATTAGTGTAGAATTTTTTCTTTCAATTACCCTCATCATTCATTAATCATTCAAACTAATATAGAGATATAAAATGCATAATCAACCATTCATATGAGCATGAAGCATAAACATAAAATAATAAAATAATATATACATGGGAAACCCACATGGGGAAAAAACCACTGACACACATCTTAGACTAAATTCCTATAATCAATGAATCAATATTTAGTAAGGCTCCAACCACACAAGGAGCACTAACCCCTCATTAGTCAAGCACCAACTTTCAAGGAGGCACCAACCCCCTAGTTAATTCAGTCATATGGAACATATGATAACCTTTGGATACCTATTTATCACTAAGTTGGTGATGATCACCTTATTTTTCTCTTAACACTCTTCTATTTTTCTCAAACAGCCTATTAGGCCTCTTTGCTCAACTAGCCCTCTTCTTGGAAAAATTAGTCAAATAACCTTATTTATCATCTATATAATTAATATTATAACTTAATGATATATTTATCACATATATTTTATGGTGTTAAAACCCTCTACCTCATTTAAAAATTTCTATTTCATTTTTTTATTTCCTCAATATTCTAACTAGTCAAATTAGACCTTTTTATACTTGACTCTTGATTTCACCAACCTTGGTCAGAAAAAAACCTATACATAATTGTATCACAATTTTAATATATAAAAAAACATGTTTAATAGGAGAAAAAACCGCTACATATGTTAGTCACCACTCATAAGGACCAAAATCACCATTAGGCCTAAAGGAGACCTAATGCAATTAGGCCTTCTCAAAGCACACGTTTCACCTTGACCACCTTGGAAAATATTGAGCCTCAAAAAATGGATGGAAAAATTTTAAAAAAATTAAATTTTACCCTTGATAATCTCACCTTAGGTACCCAACACCATTTCATTCATTTCATGACTTAAACCACACCATTATGCCTACTCACAAATAGGCCTCCTTATTGCTAGAAAGTCTGCTTTGAATATCTAAAGAATACACTCAAATTTTACACATAAAAATATTTAAAAAATAAAATAAATATAACATACATGACATAAATTTCATCATAATATTATTTATACTTTATCATATAGGGCAAAAGACCTCTAATTAACCACTTCTATATGCTCACTCAGAACTGCAAACATGCCTAAGAAAATAGTAAAGAACCTTTGAATTTTCACACATTCATAAGAGTTTATCATGAATAAAAATAAATTAAAATTAAACTATGATACCTATATAAATACTTAATGTACATATATTATTCAAATCTATGCATAATGACTTGGGGACATCAATCTTACTAACACATAGGAAATTACTTGAACATTCCAAAACATAGTCATGAAAAGAATGACTTATAACACTTGTAGATTCAATTTAATGAACTTAAAATAGGTTTATATGATAATTTATAATCATTATAACATATTTAAATTAATATATTATAATTTTCAATAGCAACATTAGTCTTATAGACCAATCTCATGGCTTCACTATACATAGACCTCACTATGTTAGATAAGTCATTTAAAGATCAAATTTCTATCATACACAAGATTATTAAAAACAAAAATACATTAGGGATATGTGTTATATGTATTTAATAATAAATAAATTCATTTGGATCCATTCTTAATCATTTACAACCCATCCCTAATCTCATTCTCACTTCTACCTAGATTTCTCAATATCTTCCTCACTGGGACTTTTTAGTGATAGGCCAACTTCCATGACTGGTTTATCATATTTGAATCCTATAACCTACTCATAAAATGACATGGAAAAAATATACAAGTTTCACACATAATCCTCTAATTATTTTCATTCTTTGACCTATTCAACCCAACCTGCTACACCAAAAATCCAAGAAATAAGGGGTTTCCAATAGCTTCCATTCACTCTTTTGATAGAACAATACCACATAGAGGTAATTTGTAGAGTTTAGTACAACATTAAATCATAATAATATTTCAAAAACCCTTTATAATCACTTTTTAATCACATCTTCCATATTGGGTCACTATTAGGGTTTTAGACAGGCTTTAGACTACCTTCCACTCTTAACAAATCATTCATAAAGCTTAGGTCCTCAACAAAGAAAATAATTATAGTAAATTTTATCTAGGAACCCTAAAAAACTACCATGAACTACTTTTATCCTCACTCAAATTTTTAATATGTTAATGATCATAATAAAATCATTTGCAGGTTTACAATACCTCATTCTATGCACATAAAAACCCTCAAAACCACATGTCATGATTTCTCCTTTAGAATTTAACAAAAAAATTGGTCAACACACTTAAAATAACCTGTAAAAACTTTAAAAATTATCTCATGATATCTATCACATTCTAAATTTAACTTGACCCCTCATTAGGCCACACTAGGTCTCTTTACACATTAGGCCTTGACCTACCATTCATACTTAGACCTTGAACACACCTTGAAACCTATTGTAATATTTTAAACACCTCATAATAATGTCATAAAACCTCATACCATGCTCACACAATTCCAATATTCTTCTCACAAGCCTTAGACTGCTCATCTCAACATGCTACCAAGCATATGCCTTCTCACTAAGTCTCTTAAGTACATGGATCATGAAATCAACCTCAAGAACAATAATGATAAATTAGAATCACATAAATAAAAATTTCATGACATCAATTAAAACTCTATTCATATCTTATAACACATTATCAACAATCTCCCCCTTTGTCATTGATGGAAACCACTCATTGATGACAACCATTCAAAGAATATTCTCTCACTGGGATACATTTCCCCATAAAGATCAATCTTACCCTTTTAAATTAATGAAAAATAACTACTTGAAACAAAAATTAATAAATAAGTATAAAATAATATCATATCAATAAGCTCCCCCTATCTCAATACATACCTCAGACATCTTGACAAACTGATATGTCTCCCCCTTTGACTTCACAGCTTATGCACTTCTTTCCTAATCTTGGAACTAAATCACATCCTTATTAGATCCCCATAAGCACTTAACTTTATTAGTGACTATTAGGATCATTAATCACACCCAATTATTGTCTTAAATGTTTAAAATTGGCCTTTAAAAGAGTCTTATTCAAGATAGCTATAATCTAATCCTTGGTAGACACAAATTCAAGATTAATACTTTGTTCACTTACCTATTATATTAAGAAATGATACTTGATAGGAATGTATTTGGTATTTGAATAAATAATAGGATTATTTGAAACACTTATGGCACTATTATTATCATAAAAATAGGACTAAGACCATCAAACTCTACTTTTCAGTCTCTTAAGGTTTGTCTCATCCACATCACCTGAGTGCAACATGAAGTTGATGCAATGTACTCAAATTCATAAGTAGATAAATCCACTAATTAGACATGAGACTTTTCTCTCACCTAAGAAGAATTCTCCTCCACTAGTTTTCTTTCTATCATCTAGACTCCTAGCCTAATCTACATATGTATATGCTATTAAATCAATCTTCTTGATCATTGGGTATCACAATCCATACTCCATAGTTACCTTGAGATACCTAAGTATCCTCTTGATTGTTTGTAGATGGATTTACTTAGGATATATTTGAAATATTTCCATAATACCTAATACTTACATGATTTCAAGTCTAAAAGTAGTAGTATACAATAGACTCCCAATCATTGATCTATATTTTTTTGATTGACTCTTGAAGATTCTTCCTCCTTGCTTAGCTTATATATTATAACCATAAGTGTACTTACAGCCTTGGAATCTTCCATTTAAAACTTATTTAACATCTCTTTTATATACTTAACCTATGAAATGAACATACCTTTTTCATATTGACTAACTTGAAGTCCAAAAAAGAAGGATATTTCATCAAGCATAGACATTTCAAATTCTGAATTCATCACCTCTACAAAGGCCTTGGTCATGTTCTCACTATTTCCACCAAAGATGATATCATCCACATAGACCACCACTATAAACTAATGGTTATTTTTAGTCTTGATATATAATTTAATATCTATAACTCCTCTCTTGAAACCTTGGTCCAAAAGATACTTGTCTAGTCTAGCATACCAAGCTTTAGGGGCTTGTTTTACACCATAGAGAAGCTTTTTCAACCTACAGACATAGTCTTTGTTATTAGTTAATAAGAAACCCTTAGGTTTCTAAGTGTATACTTCTTCCTCCAAGTTACCATTTAGGAAATTTGACTTGACATCCATTAGGTATATCTTGAATCCTTTGAAACCTACATAGGCAATAAACAACCTAGTAGCCTCTAACCTTACTACTGGAGCAAAGGTTTCCTCAAAGTCCACTCCTACTTGAGCATATCCATTGAATAAAAGTATAGCCTTATGTATGGTGACTTCTCCATTCTCATTCAACTTTTTTTTAAACACATATTTTATACCAATTATATTTTTGTCTTTAAGCCTAAGTACTAACTCCCAAGTCTCATTCTTTCCAATTTGATTTAACTCTTCATTCATGGCTTTTATCTAAAACTTATCTTCACTTGCTTTCATATAGATTTTAGGTTCATTTAGATATTAAGGTAGTATTTTATTGATTAAACTTACTCACCATGTTGGAGAGTTGTTAATGATGACATGGAGGTGTCCTAGTGAGTGGATGAAGTTATTTGATAGCCTAAGTGATAATGATAAAGTATGTAATGTGCTTGTCAAAGTGTGCTTGAAGTTGGTTTGGTTGATCTTTAGTTTTGTCATGGTTATATATGTTTAGGGATGAATATGGAGTATTTATCATGTTTAAAGGGTCGTATAATATTTTTTTATATGCTTTGGAGAGCTTGTGTGCATAATTGGAATTCAATCGGTTCATCATTTTCTCATCTAGACATTTTGGGTCCAATGGCAAAAAATATGAGTAGGCAATTTGATGACATCATAATTGCCACATATGGATGAGTCACAAGGATTTGGTCATATTTTTATGATCACATTAGTCCCTAGTTTCTATGCATAAATTTTTAAGTCTAGAAATGAAGCATGACAAAATATATGCAAGTGCAAAGTTAGGCTCTCAAGCATTTTGACAGTGTTTTCCCATACTTAACCAAATTTACAATGTGGTAAGAAAATATGAGTAGGCATTTTGATGGTGGAATATATAACACATGTATAAATTTTAGGATAAGCTGATCATATGATTTTTTTCATCTTTGTGCCTAGTTGATATGGACAAAATTTTAGGTCCAACGCTGAAGTGAGATAAAATCTATGCATGTGCAAAGTTGGTCTTTCCAGATAGTTATTGACATAGTTGGCTCTATAAATAGATAAATATAAGGAGGAGTTTTAATGTCATTATATCTCACATATGTGAGGAATATAAGATGAGATTGACACATGGTTAGATTCTCCTATGTTAGGAGATCATATGGTCAAAATTTTAGAATATGCACTTGAACGAAGCAAAAGATATGGAGGTGTAAAGCTGGCCTTCCAAGCAAATAAGTAATGATCTCCATACTTAGTCATTTTTGCACAATGTTAAATATCAGGACTATATAGAGATCCAATGGTGCACAATAGTTCATACATATATATCTATGGTGCATAGTAAGTCAAATGGCTCAAAGTGTTCATTGGTTAACAAATATAAAGATCAAGCTTATTCTAAGATCCAACAGTGCACAAGCATTTATACAGATCAAGATCTATGGTGAGTGTTGACTTGAATGAGGACAAGTGTTTAATTTTTAACACTAAGTAGAGATAAATATCAATATTATTACAAGGATCAATGGTTATCAGGTGTTTGTACTGATCAAGATCAATGGTGTGAATTAAAGTTGAGAGGTTAAAGTGATAGCTATTTAGCATTATTAAAGACCAAGATACATTAAAAAAATCAATGGTACACATTGAGTCAAAGTTTATAGATTACACGAGATGAGGTCAAATATTCAAATATTAATTTTTGAGCATTGGTGTACTATGCATTAAAGTTTGAAGAAGGTCGATGGTGCGCATTGAGTCAAAGTGACCTGATTACATGAGATGAGGTCAATTATTCAAAGATTAAAATTTGAGCATTGGTGAACTATGCATTAAAGTTTGAATAATTAGTGGTGTGTATTTTATATGAATATTTGAGAACACAATATGTGAGCAAAGTGTTTGATGTTTAACTGTGACTGTTTGAATTCAGATTTTTGAATTTAACAAAGAAAAGATCAGTGTCTAGTTTTTGAGCCATAACTTTTGATCTAAGAAAAATTTGACCATGGTGTAAAAAAATATTTTGTAGAGAATTTTAGGTCACATATGTAAATATTAATTTAAATGTCTAATTATGTGTATAGTAAAATATATTTATGTTTAAAATTGACTATGTGTTTGTGCATGTTATGCAAGTAACCTGAGAAGGGTATTTTAGCTTATTCTAATGTTGTTTCGATATATCATGATGAATTATATATTGGAGAGTATTTATGAATATATGAGGACCATATATGTGAATTTTTAAGGTTTAAATAATTGTACATAGTATGAACAAAGGTTTAGAAGTTGACTATGTATTCATTCATGGTGACTTTGTGCACATAATGTTGTTTAACCAATTTGTGCTTAAGTAAAAGGGTAATGTGATGGTTGTTATCACTTAATAAGGACCTATAGATAATGTGGAATGGGTCCATGCATTTGGAAAGTGTTTTTTTGTTCTTAATTTTCTTAAATAAGTGTCAAAGAGGTGAATAGGTCATCATTAGATCTAAAAGGTGACTTAGACCTATTTTAAAGAGAGTTGTGTTTAAGTGTGACCCATGTTAGATGCCTTAAGGGTGAAGGTATGCATTATGGCTAATAATTTTTTTGTGATCTTGTTAATTCTTGAATGCTCTATATATGGTGAAATTAAAAGTGTTGGTTTTTAGACTCAATGTGAAGATGTGTGCAAGTGCATGTGAGAGTTGTGGAACAAAGAAGTAGATGTGCCCAATAGATGGGTTGATAAGTAGAGAATATTTTTGACTATGTGTATGAACTTTAAGTAATATTTATGATGTCATAATAGTTATCTTGTAGTTTGAAGATATGAAAAGAGGTTTGAGTGTGCATATGATGATAATTTGAGTGAAGAAGCAGAGAGATTATGGCATGCCTATATGAGAGGCATGTATGAGATAGAGAGGGAATTTATGCAAGGGTTATATAATATGAGATCCATCATTAGGTGTTGAAGACATTAGTTCTAAGGTGTAGGTGTTCAAAGGAAGGTCTAAAGGACTTGATCTTCCTTAGGGGAAATTGCTCCTTGTGAAACAGGTGTTTCACTAAAGGCCTTTGATTAGGAGGATATGATCAAGGTTTGCTGGTCTAAACGAGTTGAACAGTCTCTTGTTTGTAATTTATTATAGGATATTAGTCCATGTTTTGTAGGATTGAGAGTGTTTTTTATTCCCCATGAGATTTTTTCATAAGAACTATGTGTTATGTGTTTGATCTTGTGTATGCATTGAATGAATGAGATCTCTTGTTAATATTTCTTGATCAAGTTAATATATGTTGATTGTTTAATAGTTTGAAAGGACTAAAATTAAAATTCAAATATCTAGGATCAATGATTCACCCCCTCTCAGTGATTGTACCGCTAATAATTGGTATCAGATCAAGTCCTTTGTTAAAGGCTTGATATCTTGAAGGTGATCCAAGGTATACTATGGGTAGTCATCAAAGAGGTTTCTCAACTAAGCAAGCATCAATGTTCAATGGATCCAATTATGAATTTTGGAGTGATAATATGAGTACATACATTATGTCCCTAGGGTTTGATGTAGGGTAATATGGTGTGGATGTCTATATTACTCCTACTACTCCTCCATCTAGTGCTACAAACAAGAAGTTGTTTGATAAAAATTCCAAGGCAATGAATGCTATCACTTGTGGTCTTTCAGAGACTAAATACACCAACGTAATTCTTTTTAAATTTTCTAAAGAGATATGGGAAAAAATGTAGATCATTTATGAAGGATATTCAAAGTTTAAGCTTACTCAGTTGCAAACTCATAGAAGGTAATTTGAAAATCTCAAGATGAAGGAAGAAGATTCTATGGCATCCTTTATGCAGAGAGTTGATGAGATTATGAACATCATCAAAGGTCTTGGAGAGAACCTTGAAGAGGCTACTATAGTTTAAAAGGTATTAAGGTCTCTATCCCTCAAGTTTGATCTAAAGGTATCTACTATAGAATTAATTAATGATCTTAGTTGAAGATGGATCAATTGCATGACACCCTTATTGCTTATGAGATGAGAAAGAATGATGATATACCACCAAAGAAGGAAGAAAATTTCAAGACTAGAATGAAGATAAAGAATAAGTTATAAGGTAATAAACCCAAGGAGGATGACATTTTTGATATAGATGAGGATGAACTAATTGCTTTGATTTCAAGATAATTGAAAATAGGTTCAAGCAAGTATCAGGGTAAACTATCCCTCAAATGCTTTAGTTGTGGAGAGATATGAATTTTTTTTAATAAGTTACCTCATAAATATAAGAAGTACTTTAAGGATAAGAAGAGTCTATAAACCAAATAAGATTGCAGCTCATCAAATGAGAGGGAAGTCAGTGACTCAGATTATGATCATGAAGATGATGGTCCTATTGAAGATGTAGATTTGTTCATGGCTGAGGAAGGTAGTTACTCACATCAAAATGGGTCTACTTGGAGTGTTTTAGATGATGATGAATATGAGGAAGACTATGAGATTGAATTGATGAATGATCTTGAAGAACTAAATATTGAGAAGAATATAAATAAGAATATGATATCTAAACTCAAAGATTATGAGGACCAATTTAGTGTGTATGAGGTAACAATAAATGAAGACACCAAGGAGAATGAATATATAGTCAAGCATCTAAATTTTCAATTGGAATTCCTATCTACAAGCCTAAAAGCTAAAGAAGATGAATGTTCAAGGTATGTAATTAAAGATGAGTCATTGAGATCTGAGTTAGAGAAGACATCTAGTAAGGTGAAGTCATTTGTGAGATTTCAAAAGAGCTCAAGTGATATAGATAATATTCTAAATGATTAAAATCATGCAAGTGATAAAATGGGTCTTGGATATAAAGAACCAAAGAATGCAAATCAAGACAAGATGAAGACTAATGTGAATAAGAAGAATCTAACTTTGAATACAAATAATCAAACAAGGAATGAAGGTGCTGAAATAATAAAGACAAATCAAATTAGACAACCAATTGCCATGAGGTATGAGATTTTTAATGGTTACTATTACACATGTAATCAATTTGGTCATAGGGATAGAGAATGTAAGAGACCTATTAGAAATGAATTTCCCTAGAACTATGATGGGGATAATTAGTTAAAAGTTGTAAGCAAGGTTGAGTGCTTCAATTATCATGATGTGGGACACTTTGCAAAACATTTTCTAGATACCGTAAGTAAAGTTGAGTTTATTTCAATAAATATTGAGTGCTAAAGTTGTTATGAACTAGGACACATTACAATATTTTTTACAAATCTATTAATATAGAATGAACTTCTTGAAAAAGGTATGATGTGCTTTAACTATCAAAAGAGAGGTCACATTGCTAGATTCTATAAACAGAGGCCTAAAAGTGATAAGAGATTCAATCAAGCTCCTAGAGTGTAAGGTAGAAGGAAAGTGAACTAATGGAGACCAAAGGTGGTAAGTATGAGTCATGATGAGTATACAAGTCCAAGTAATTGGTTTTCTATGGTGGATAATGCTACAGAAGTTGAAGAGTGCTAAGGGCTCTCATTGTTTGTTCATATTAAAAATAAATAGACCAAGTTTAAGGAGAAGACCGAGGTGATGGTTGAGGAAAGTTATGAGATGTGTATGGATCTAAGTGAACATCTTGTTGTTGATCAAGTATTATTCAAATAACATCAATTGTCAATACTTAGTGATGAGGTTCCAAGCTTCAAAGAAGATTCTACAAATGAAAAGGTATGCCATGAATCTATGTTATCTCTATGTATTGTCAATCCATTCATAAAAAATAAAGATAATTTTGTAGTGGATGAGCATGTTACTTATCTTAAGCCTAAGAAGAAGAAGAAGAACTATAAGCATCAGATGACTAAGGAAGAGAAGTAATTTGAGGAGTTGTGGGAAACTCATGGTTTTACATTGTTCTAAGACATTATGAAATAGGGTGTATATGCCTATGCTTCTTAGGAGACATATTTATTATAGATAATAAAGTTTGTGTGCTAAAGATATTAATTCCAATCTATACATACTTATTTTTTTCTTAGAAGGTCATTAGTTAAGGGGAAGTAACAAGTTCATGTGTTTGCTCTAGAGGTTTGTGAAGGAGATGTAGTATAGGGTCAGAATGGGTGGTTCCAAGTGGCTTAATGATATTGATGGAATGTAAAGAAGATTTTGGTTCTTAGAAAGGTTTGTGCACTTATTTGTGATGTGATCTAGGTTTTTTTTAGTCTAAAGGTATGTTGAAGTCAAATTAGAGTTTTTTGTTTGTTCTTGAGTTTCCCAGTTTATGCTTAAGAGTATGTAGGTCCTAAAATGGGTTATATGAAGTCAAGGTTTCCAATGGTGTGGAAGATAAAATATTGGTCTAGAAGTGTGTGATGGTTGTCTATAGGTATACAAGAAGTTTTAGAGGTGGATGTTGACCAAAAGGAGGTTTGTTGACTCTATTTGTTTTGAGATTATAAGGTTTTAGGCTCTGCTAGGAAAGTGGTTTGCTTTGTGATTTGAGGTCTTAGGCTTATTAATATGTTGAATGGGATGAATGGGTTGTCAAATCAATCTTTATATATATTTTAAGGTTTGTGTTTCTCAAGTTATTTAAGTTTTATCAATTTAGAGGCTTAATTAGGTAGTAGGTTTGTGAAGTATGTTTCATATGTTGAGATAGATATTAAAAATTTATCTACTTGAGGAGGATTATGAGAGTGCTTCATATATGAAATTTTAGGTCTTGAAGATGTGTTTATTAAAATTTATGGGCTCTGCAAGTTCCACGTAGGACTACAAGGAGTCTAGACATGTCTAGTCTTAAATATGTGTTGTTTTGTTTAGTTTATAAAAAAAAGTAAGGCATGAGTATTTTAAGGTGATTTTTTATGTTTTTTTAGAGCATGTGTCCTATTTTATGTGTGTCATGAAGTTATTTTGGTGGTCCTTGAGGTGGTTTGAGAGAGAAGGTTAGTAAGCTTGTATGGTGGTTCTTCATGGTGTATGGAGATATATAGATGCTCAAGTGGTAAAATGGATCAAAAATCTTATTGGGAGTCCCTCTCAAATGTTTTTTGGTAATTCACATCAGATTTTAGTATTTTTTGTATTCTTTATTCATTGATTGCAATGATAGCTTGAAGAGAGTGTTGGCATGGTGCAAGAGGAAGTTTGTCAAGGCAAGAAGAGGTAGGCTCAAGGTTAGGGGGAGTTTTATCATCTTTCCAATATGGTCCTCTCCTATTTATAGTATTTTTAGGTACTTAGGATCATTTGGTGCCCACTTTTTCATTGTGTCAAAGGGGGATAAAGTTTATATTATGGGAGTGTTTGAAGAGAGATAAGGAAGGTGAGTTGTATATTGCCATATGATATGTGTTGACATCAATGATAAAGATGGAGGTTGTTGAAGAGTTGTTAATGATGTCATGGAAGTTTCCTAATGAGTGGATTAAGTAATTTGATAGCCTAAGTGACAATGACAAAGTGTGTAATGTGCTTGTCAAAGTGTGCTTGAAGTTGGCTTGGTCGATCTTTAGTTTTGGCATGGTTAGAGATGTTAAGGGATGAGTATTGATTATTGAGAATGTAAAATAGGTCCTATAATAGGTTTTATATTCTTTGGAGATCTTGTGTGCATAATTGAAATTCCCCTAGCTCACCATTGTTCTCATCTAGACATTTTGGCTTTAATGACAAAAAATCTGAGTAGGTAGTTTGATGACATCATAATTACCATGTATGGATGATTCAGGGGAGTTGGTCATATAGTTGTGATCACATTAGTCCCTAGTTTCTATATACAAAGTCTCAAGTCTATCGATGAATTTCAATAAAAGATATGTAAGTGCAAAGTTAAGCTCTCAGGCATTTTGACAATGTTTTCCTATACTTAGCCAAATTTGCAATGTGGTAAGAAAAGATGAGTAGGAATTTTGATGGTGGAATATCTTGCACACGTGGACATTTCAAGATAATTTGATCATATGGGTGTGTTCATATTTGTGCCTAGTTAATATGCACAAAATTTTAGGTCTAGTGCTGAAGTAAGATAAAATTTATGCATGTGCAAAGTTGGTCTTTCCAAATAGTTCTTGACATAGTTGGATCTATAAATAGATAAATCTGAGGAGGAATTTTAGTGTCATTATATCTCACACATGTGAGGATTAAAAGAGTATATTGACACATGGTTGGATTTTAATATGTGAGGAAATCATATGGTTCATATTTTAAAACATGCACTTGAGCAAAAAAAAAATATATGGAGGTGCAAAGTTGGCCTTCCAAGTAGATAATCAATGGTTCCCATACTTAGTCATTTTTACACAATGTTAAATATTAGGACTAGATAGAGATACAATGGTGCACAATATTTAATACATCTAGATCTATGGTGTGCAGTAATTTAAATGGGTCAAAGTGTTTGTTAGGACAAAAGAGATAAAGATCAAGCTTCTTCTAAGATCCAATGGTGTGTAGACATTCATACAAATCAAGATCAATGGTGCATGTTGATTCAAATGAGGACAAGTGTTCAATGTTTAATGCTGAACATAGATAAAGATCAAACTTCTTCCAAGGATTAATGGTAAGTGGTTATTTGTACTGATCAAGATCAATGGTGCACATTAAAGTAAAGAGGTAAAAGTGATAATTTTTTAGCATTATTAAAGATCAAGCTACATACAAAAGATCAATTATTTGCATTGAGTCAAAGTTACCAGATTACACGAGATGAGGTCAATTATTTGAATATTAACATTTGAGTATTGGTGCACTATGAATTAAAATTTGAAGAAGATTAATGGTGTGAATTTAATCTGAATATGTGAAGACACAAGATGCAAGAATAGTGTTCAATGTTTAATTGTGACCATTTGAATTCAAGTTTTTGAATTTAACAAAGGAAAGACTAGTGTCTAGTTTTTGAGCCATAACTTTTGATCTATGCAGAATTTGACCATGATGTAAAAAGAGAATTTTTAGAGGACTCCACGTTGCATCTGAAAATATTAATTTAAAGGTGTAATTATGTTACAATAAAATATATTGAGGTTCAAATTTGACTATGTGTTCATTCATGTTATGCAAGTAACCTAAGAAGGGTATTTGAGCTCATTCTGATGTTGTCTCAATATATCATGATGAATTAGCTATTGGAGAGTGTTTTATACTCTATGAGGACCATCTGTGTGTATTTTTAATGTTTGAATAATTATATACAATAGGAATAAAGGATTGTAAGTCAATTGTGTATTCATTCATGGTGATTATGTGCACATAATGTTGTTTAAGAAATTTATGATTAAGTAGAAGGGTACTATGATGGTTGTTGGCACTTAAGAAGGACCTAGAGATCATGTGGAATGGGTCCATACATTTGGAAAGTGTTTTTGTGTTTTTAATTTGTTCAAATAAGTGTCAAAGAGGTGATTGGGTCATCATTGGACCTGAAAGGTGACTTAGGCTTATTTGAAAGAGAGGTATGCTTAAGTGTGACCCATGTTAGATGCCCTAAGGGTGAAGGCATGTATTGTGGCTAAAAAGAAATTTTGTGATCTTATTAATTAATGAGTTATCTATATATGGTGAATTCAAATGTGTTAGTTTTTATACTTGATGTGAAGATGTGTGTAAGGTGGATGTGAGAGTTATGGAACAAAGGAGAAGTAGATGTGCCAGTAGATGGGTGGGTTGATAAGAAGAGAAGATTTTTGACTATGTGTATGACTTGTAGGTCATAATTTTGATGTCAAAATAGTTATCTTGAAGTTTGAATATATGTGAAGAGGTCTAAGTGTGCATATGAGGACAATTTAATCAAAGAGAAAGATTGTGGCATACCTATGTGAGAAGCATGTATGAGATAGAGAGGGAATTTTTGCATGGGTTAGATAATAAAAAATCTATCATCAAGTATTTAATACATTAGTTTTAAGGTGAATATATTCAAAGGAGGGTCTACAAGACTTGATCTTCCTTAGGGTAAATTGTTCCTTGTGAAATAGGTGTTTCACTAAAGGCCTTTGGTCAGGAGGATATGACTAAATTTTTCTAGTCTAAAAGAGTTGGATAGTCTCTTATTTATAATTTCTTATAGGATAGTAATCCATGTGTTGCAAGATTGAGAGTGAGTTTTATTTCCCATGAGGGTTTCCCACAAGAACTATGTGTTATGTGTTTGATCTTGTGTATGCATTTAATTAATGATCTCTCTTGTTATTATTATTTGATCAAGTTGATATATGTTAATTATTTAATATTTTGAAAGGATTTCAATTGAAATTGAAATATTTGGGCTCACTAATTCACTCCCTATTAGTGATTATACCTATAACACACCATTCTTCCTCTTGTTTGTATACCTGATCTCATATTACCAATGATTTGAGATTCAGGATGATCCTTTTGAATCTACCTAGAGGGACAATTTGAGTCATTTATTTCCTCAATTTATTCTTCATCCTCATCTCCATTTATTTTTTCTTCATCATTATTTGACTGATAATATGAATTCTTTGTCGCATCAATATTCACATTTGTGCTCTCTACTATATTTTTCAACCTCTTATTATAGCATTTATAGGAAACACTAACTTATGAATATCCTAAGAAAATACCTTCATCATACCTTGAGTAAAAATTGCCTAAGTCTTACTCATCCTTCTTGATATAAAACTTACTTCCAAACACCTTAAAATGTTCAACACTAGCAAGTCTACCATTCCATAATTCATATAGAGTCTTATCACCATTGATCCAAATCTAACCTCTATTCAAAGTGTAAACTACATTACCCACAACTTCTCTCTAGTATCCATCAAACAATTTTAACTCATTCAACATGGTCCTTTCCATTTATTAAATTATTTTATTCTTTATTTCAATTACCTCATTCTATTGAGGAGTTATAGCAGTTGAGAATTATATTCTTATTCCATTTAGCTCATCAAACTAATAAAACTCATTTGACCAAAACTTTCCTCCTTTGTTAGACCTAAGGCACTTTATCTTCACATTCATCTTATTTTCAACCAAAGCCTTGAAAGTTTTGAACTTTCCTAGAGATTTTGACTTCTTTTTCAAGAATGGTAACCAAGTCATTCTTGTGAAGTCACCTATAAGTAACATGAATTAAAATCACCTTGAACACTTTGAATCCTTATAGGACCACATAGATCATTATGAATTATTTCTAAATGTCTAGTAATTTCTTTAGACTTGAATATCTTCCTAGTGTGCTTACCATATTGACATGCCTTGGAAACATTATATGTAGTTTTGGAAATGTTGGGCATGTTCTTCACAGACCCCTTAAAGCTGATCTTGACCAAATTATCAAAGTTCAGATGACCTAACCTCCTATGTCATATCTAACTTTCCTCTACCTTGCTCATAAATCACTTCTCTTTTGTTCTTAGTTTTCTTGGCTTTGGCAATCAACCTACCTAATTTTTCTTGCCTTATCTCACATCCTTTGTCATGAAAAGTTAGGGTATGCCTTTGAGTTCACATTTGATTTAAACTCAATAAGTAATTTTTCAAGATATCTACATACAATACATTTCTATCTTGGTCTTCCCATTTTCCAAGCTCAAAACACCTTTGCCAACTATATTGGTAGATGTGTTATCTCCAAACCTCATAGATCCTATGGCATTCTGTTTCAAAGTGATGAATTATATCTTATCTCCTATCATGTGAATTGAACATCCATTGTCTATATACCACTTCAAATATTCATTTTGAGTGTGAAAGGTAGTTTGAGCTATCATATATTCTTCTCCTCTAGAATCTTACTTCTCCTTCATCTTACCCATAATGTTTGATTTCTTGATCCATTCTTTAGTATTATGAATACATATCTTCTTAACTTATCTAGTCATTCTCATAGGTCTTATCTTACAATCTCTTACAATATGTCTTCTTTGGTTGTAGTTATAACATAGAATTCTACTTCTCCATATATAGTCAACAGATTTATATCCAAATTGACCAAAAGAGAAACAATAACCATTAAAATAATCCATAATTTTTGACTATCTAACCTCATTGTTATGGTGTGGAGCTAAAAGCTTCAACTATTGCAGACATGGAGGTTGCTAAACTCCAAAAGTACCGACATTGGTAGTTTAACCGACGTCGGTCACATATAGTGCAGAAGGGAAATTGGCATCAGCAGGGAGTCAGTCGATGTCAGTCATCTCCAGGCAGACAGGGACCGACGTCAGTTGCCTGTGCGGTTCCAGAACTATTCATTACAAAAACAATTAGTTCGTTAAACTGAGTGTTTGCATGTTAAGGGCTAATTATAGTCTTGAGCTGCATGTCTAATTATTGTAAATTAGAAGTCTAAGTTATTGTTTAAGTCTGGGATCTATTTATAGACCCATTGGCATGTATTGTAATTAAGGCAAGAAAAAGATTTCTTCCAGTTGTAGGATCTTGGTCAGCAGGTGTGCAAGGCCACGTTTGAAGATCTACATGTGTAAGTAAGGTATGTTGAGTTGCAGGTTATTACAAGCTTATGGGAGATCTACTTGAAATACTTTAAGTACTTGTGTACTGGTAGGGTTATTACTGACTGGTTGGAGGTGAACACCAATTTTGTGTGTGAGTTGTGTGTTGGGACCATTTTTGGTAGGAGAGTGAACTCTTGAAGAAAATAACTGAACACTTAAGGTGTGGGAAGCTTCTGAGAGTTGTGGAGAAGAGGTGGCATCTTATTTATTATATTTTCTTTCTGAATGAGTATTAATACAAGATTGTGTATTGTCTCTCATATTCTGTGCTATTTGTGAATTCTAGTTACTTTTACTTTTGGATGATTCTGCATGTTTAATTACTTGTATTTGGTAATCATATTGTGCTCTTTCTGAGTAGCAAGATCCTAACAAGTGGGATCAGAATAGGTGTGTTGTTCTAGATTCCCCATCAATTGGTATCAGAGCTTTTGGTTGGGATACTAACAGGTTGGATTAGATCTAGTTAGTGTGTGTTGATTTACAGGTTATTCATAGGGGTTTCTGTTTGAGTGGGAGTATAGAAATGGCAAAAGAAAGTAAGCTATGAATGGAGAAGTTTAATGGTAAGAACTATCACTTATGGAGGATGCAGATTGAAGATTATCTATATCAGAAAGATTTGTACTTATCGTTGGGTGGGGTTTCATGCAAGCCCCAAGATATGAAGGATGAAGAATGGGAGGTTCTTGATCGAAAGGCTCTGGGATCTATAAGGTTGAGTCTTGCATCATCTATTATTTCCAATTTATCACACGCTAAGACAATGGTAGAGTTGATGGAATCTTTGGCAAATTTATATGAAAAACCCTCAGCTTCGAATAAGGTATTTCTTATGAAGCAATTATTTAATTTTCAAATGTTGGAAGGTGGATTTGTACATAGTCATCGTAGTGATTTCCATGGTTTGGTAAACCAATTAAATTTAGTCAATATTGTTTTTGATGATGAAATTAAGGCTCTCTTAATCTTATGTTCATTACCTGAAAGTTAGGAGAGTTTGGTAATGGTAGTTAGCAATACTGCGTCTGCTTCAAAAAATCTTAAAAGTGGATGATGTTATGAGTGTAATCTTGAATGAAGAGATTCACAGGAAAAGCACAGGTGAATCATCAGGAAATGCTTTAAGTGTGGAAAGTAGGGGAAGGCAAAGAGAGAAGATCGAGCGTAGGAGATCAAGGTCAAAGATAGGTAGGAGATCCAAGTCCAAGTATGGTAGAATAACCTGTTGTAAGTGTAGAAAGTAAGGGAACTTAAAGAGAGATTTTTGGTTGGGTGAAGATCAGCATGAAGGACATGAAGAAGCAGGTGTTGTAGGTATTGTTGAAAGTGTTGTTGCACAAGATGCTCTGGTATGTTCCTTGGATAAAGTATAATCTTGGGTTTTAGATTTTGGTGCCTCTTTTCATGCATCCCCAAATAGGTAATTTTTTCATGAGTATGTCCAGCGAGACTTTGGAGAAATTTGTTTAGGGAATGGTAAGCCTTGTCAAATGGTTGGTAAAGGGAAAGTGAAGCTGAAATTGTAGACAAGTAACACATGGGTGTTGAAGGAGGTCATGCATGTCCCAGTTCTGGAGTGGAATTTGATTTCTATAAGAATTTTGGGTGATGAGGGTTGCAAAGTAACTCTCATAGTGGACTCTTGGAAGGTTACCAAGGGTGCACTTGTTGTAGCAAGAGGTAAGAAAGTAGGTATGCTTTATCTATCTACTTGTATTACTAATTCTCTTTTTGGGTTATCTACTTCAGCTGTAGATTTGAAGATGTGGCTTAATAGGCTTGGTCACATGAATAAGAAGGAGATGCATGTTCTTGAGTCAAACGATATGCGTTCAGATTTGAGAAGCATGGATCGTGGTTTCTGTAAGTAGAGGAAGAAAGTGACATTTTTTATGGAATTTGATGTTCGTGACAAGAACAAGAAAGTCTTGGTTTTCAAGGAGAAGGTGACAGACAGAGATCAGTGAAAGGGGTTGAAGAATTTTGAGTAGAGCAAGGGTGATTTGGACAAGGGTTTGATCCAAAAGGAGATCGTGGGTAAAAGTCATTTCTCACAAGAAAAACATAGAGACTGACGTCAGTTAGAAAACTAACGTCGTCTTCCAGACAGGGACTGATGTCGGCTATGTGAAGCCTGACATCGGTGACTCAGGATAGATAAACACCAGCGTCAGTCAGGGGGAACCGACATTGGCGATGAGGCAATCGCATGGAACCAACATCGGTCGGGTGCAGACTGAGATGTGACCAGCATCGGTCACTGAGATAGATTTTGGGTAGATAACAAGCTGTCAAGGAGTCTCAAGTGCCTATATGGAGGACTTAAAGGGTAAGTAAGCCTCAAATTCATCATTTCCCTTCTTTACATGACTTGTTGCTCACTGATGGTAAAGAACCAGGAAGTTATTAAAGAAGTAGAGCATGTAGATCCAAGAAACAGTGGGAGCTTGGCATGGATGAGGAATGTGATTCCTTGGAGAAGAACCAAATAGGGGTTTTTGGGTGGAGTTGCCAGCTGGAAGGAAGCACTGAGACATAAATGGATGTTTAGGATAAAGAAGAGTGAGAATGGACACATGAGACGAAAGGCCAGGGTATATGGTCTTGAGTAAGCTACAGAACAATGGAGGTTTAACCATTGTGTTTTTCTTTACCAGGTTGGATAATATTAGCTACATTATCCTATTACTATATTGTGTGCTTGTTGCAGGGTTACACTTATAGGGAGTTACTAAACTAAAGGTAAAGCTAGTTCAGAAGTATGTCATGAGGAATCTGGGAGTAGCAAGATTCTTTGGCATGAGTGTGTTCTAGGGATATGAAAGGTCACATGTTTACTTTATTTTAGGATGATTGTGTGAGACCGATTAGCACACCGATGGTTGGATAGTTCACAGAATAGGGTCTTGATTCACATAATGAGGTTAAGTGCATGGTATGTACTAGACCTGAGTTTTCCCAAGCAGTGGGAGCTGTCAAAAATTTTGGAGCCAATTCGAGAAAGAAGCACTGGAGGGTAGTTCAGTGGAGTCTCAGGTATCTGAGAGGGACCATCAACAGGTTGACATGCTATGCAGGGTCAAGTTTTTTTCTACATGGTTTGTAGATGCGGATATGGTAGGTGATTTGGATGATAGGAGGTGCACCACAGGATTTGTGGTGGTTGTTCTTTAAGAGTGATCTTGAAGAGGGATACAGAGCCAAGGGAACAAACTAGATGGTGTATAGGTACAGGTATAGTTGCAGCTATTTATCTCCAAGTGGGAGATTGTTAGGGTGTGGAGCTAAAAGCTTCAACTATTACAGACATGGAGGTTGCTGAGTTCCAAAAGTACTAGTTTGAGAGTTTAACCAATGTCAGTCACATACAATGCAAAAGGGAAACCATCATCGACAGGGAGTCAGCCGACGTCGGTCATCTCCAGGCAGACAGGGACTGACATCGATCACCTGTGCAGTTCCAAAACTGTTCGTTACATGAACAGTTAGTTTGTTAAACTGAGTGTTTACATGTTAAGGGATAATTATAGTCTCGAGCTGCATATCTAATTATTGTAAATTAGAAGTCTAAGTTATTGTTTAAGTCTAGGATCTATTTATAGACCCATTGGAATGTATTGTAATTAAGGCAAGAAAAAGATTTCTTCTAGTTATAGGATCTTGGTCAGTAGGTGTGCAAGGCCACATTTGAAGATCTACATGTGTAAGTAAGGTCTGTTGAGTTGCAAGTTGTTGCAAGCTTATGGGAGATTTACTTGAAGTACTTTGAGTACTTGTGTACTGGCAGGGTTATTACTGACGGGTTGGAGGTGAACACCAATTCTATGTATGAGTTGTGTGTTGGGACCATTTTTGGTAGGAGAGTGAACTCTTGTAGAAAATTACTGAACACTTGAGGTATGGGAAGCTTCTGAGAGGTGTGGAGAAGAGGTGGCATCTTCTTTATTGTATTTTCTTTCTAAATGAGTATTAATACAAGATTGTGTATTGTCTCTCATATTCTATGTTATTTGTGAATTCTAGTTACTTGTACTTTTGGATAATTCCACATGTTTAATTACTTGTATTTGGCAATCATATTGTGCTCTTTTTGAGGAGCAAGATCCTAACAAGTGGGATCAGAACAGGTGTGTTGTTCTGGATTCCCCATCAGTCATTTTTATTTTGATGATCATTGGATGATACACTACTGCCTTTAATATCCTTTTATGAAATAAAATCTTTTTTGGATTGTTGATGATTGACTTCAAACTTGACCACTTTTGCATAGGTCTTTATTTTATGAGCATTATCGCTCCTTGATAGATCATTAAATTTTGGTAGGTTACTCTCCTTGAAATCCTTTTGGTCTTATTTGAAACCAAGACCTATTTTATCATGAGAGGTCCTTTGACTATCCAAAATATCATTAAGCTTTCCAGTATTCTCCTCAAATTTTTTATATGTATTCATCGTGTTGTTCCCAAAATTAGCTATGCTCATTTTGTAGACAACCCTTATGAAACTTATTCATTTTGTAATCAACACTCTAAGTTCATTGATCAAGACAAGATTCTCTTGATCTCAAGTGAAGTCATTTGACATCCTAAGAGAGTTTGTGACATTCCCCCACCATGATTTCTTGAAAATCATGAAGCTTGTTGTAGTTGCAAACTGATCAAAATGTCAATTTTGATCATTTTGAGGGTGTTAGTGAATTTTTATTTTACTTGTGTAAAGTTGACACTTTTTGCCACTCTTACATGGTTTTTATTTTTATCATGTTCAAGTGACACTTTTTGCCGCCATTAGAATGTTGTAAGACATGTGTCAAGTTGGCCAAAATTTCCACTTAAGCAAGATCTCCAAGATCTTGAACTTCAAGTGGCATAATGGCCACTCGTGTTAAGCATTAAAGGCTTATTTTCAAGCTTTTAAATGTGTTATTTCATTATTTTTTCTTGTCATTTCTTTTGTCAAAGTTTCCTTGTTGATTCTTTGACCCTTCTCAAAAATGCTCAATCATGGTGACAGAAGATTCAAAATAGTTTTTGAATCATCACCATCAAGATTAAGGTTTCAAACTCAATAGGTAAGTCATTTTAACTATTTTTTGACTTCTAGGGATTCATTTTTTGATTGGTATTTGTATTGTTTTGATTTCATCATTTTGCTTGGTCTAGTGAGCCTTGTCGGTGAAAACCATTAACCATTGTTCATACCCTAAGTTTTAATTTAATGTGTGTGATAAGTGGTTCAACCCAACAAGGCTTTACCCTCTAAACATGTTAGTCAAAAACCAAATGTTCCAAAAACATTGTGATGATGGCTATATTAGCTACTCTCACATGTTCCTATTGTGAACAAGTTAAAAGCAAAGTTAGAATTTTTTGATACTTATGTATTTAAAGATGATTTCAAGTGGAAGTTTATGGGAAATAAAATCCACTGCCCTTACATGAAAAAATTAAAACTCCTACCACATGTGGTAGCAACATTATTTGCCACTTGAACATTAAATGCAATTCATACCAATATGTATTGTCGACATTTTCTACCGCTGATGCATAACACTTATGATTTCCTTATTACCTATAGTGCTCGCATTTTTTACCTCTCTAACATATAACTCAAATTTATTAGAACATGCAATAGTGGAAAATTTAACCACTTTGACACTTGTGAAATATCCCTCATATGTAAGGGCAACAAATTTTTTTTCCCATGCAAATATTCTCTCAAATTTTCCTAACTCTAGGATATTTTCAATTTTGTTTTCTTGAGCCCACTTTCCTCTAATTTTTTGGTCTGCTAGCACTCTAGTCCTTTCAAGTGCATCTCCATAGTCCTGATCAATGACATGCAATTTTCCTAAATTACCAATATTTTCCTTAATTACATGATCATGACTTTTCATTGCATTTTCTTCTATGGATCTTCTTTCTTCATTGACATCCTTCTGATGATATCTCATTTAGATGACTGAGTTGTCTCTAAAGAAGTCAAAAGTGATGAAGTACACATATCAAGGTTTTTTTCCAATCACCTCAGTTACTTATAATGTCAATGACATTAGAGATACAAAGATTAGCTATGTGGACATGGTTGAGTTTGTGGAGAGAACCAATTTAAGCATTCCTAGCTCATAAATGAAGAAGATAATTGACAATAACATTCATTTGGTATCTTCTTTCACAGTGGTAACTCACAACATGGAATTTATTATTTAGTGTGCTTAGTTTTATAATAGAGATACTAGGACTATGATGGATGCTACTAGTAATATAATAATTAGACTAGATATTGAATTCATTGATATTGTGTTTATGTCCCCTCCTACTACAGAAGTGTTAAATCTTGATTTTGTTGAAGCAAAAAAAGAGTATGACAAAAATGTTGAGAAGGCAAAGAAGGTAATCAATAATAAATGGCTCAAGACATCAAGGTCAAATTTGTCAAGGTGGCCACAAAGTTTTCCTAGAAGCAAATTTATAGAAGAATTTGGTGATCTGATAACTCTTCTTAGTAGGATAAGAGGTTTGTCCTCTTCCTCATAGTTTCAAGAATGGATGTATCCTTTCATCAAGGTAATACTCCAAGGTAAACAAACCATCTTCTGGGAAAAAAATTAACAATGCTTTGCATGAACAATTGATGAAGGTATCCACTACCTTCAAGTTCTACATGACTTCTTATCTGGTGTATATTGCAGCTTCTTTGAGAATCTTTCTAGATCTAACATCAGATGGAGATAGGAAGGTAATCTATGTGTATCAATACTATTCTCAATTAACATTTAAGGGTTTTATTCATCATTTTAGGAGAGCAAATGATGCTTTCTTTGTAGTATTCTTATGTCTTTTTGAACCTCAATTAGAACAAAGAAGAGTGTCAGATGAGGCTTGGATAGTGGTAAATGATTTTGGATGCATGTTATTATAGTTTCCTTCTTTATCATACCTAAGGGTTGGATTTTTCCAAGGTCATCCTTATATGCTTCCAAAATTCCCCTCAGATTAACTAGTCTTAATTGAGTTATACACACAAATTATCATCATGCATAATAAAAAAATGGAGCTCAAGAAGCTCAATTTTAGGTTCCCAATTGAAATTGGTAGGTATTCAGTATTAACTGTTGTGAAGGCTAGGGCCATGGAAACTGAGATGCAGCTTGTAACTATGAAGCAATTTAAGAGAAGACCAAAGTTTGACTATAGGGGTGTGAAAAACAAAATTAAGAGGAAAACCCAATTCCATGAACCTATGGTTGAAGATGTTTGGGTAGATTTGAGAACAGAAGAAGATGTCAAGAAATTGGACTATAGCCAATTATCTCTTGAGTAGATTAAATATTTGGGATTTGTTGATATTCCTAAGATTCTAGTGGATGATGGAGAGTTGGTTGATGACATATATAATACTGAACAAGTTATTAATACCCCTCTCCCTCCAATCTAATGGCCCCAAAAAGAGTTGACCTCTTTGAGGAAAAGATTTGAGCCTATATTAGTAAACACCAATAATTGGCTAGCAAACAAGGGAATTACTTTGAAAGAATTCTTCATAGGGTTAGAGACTCAGATTCAAGAAAAAATAGGAAAAAATGTGGAGAACAGGATGGATAACAAAAGTGATATTCCCTCTTCTTCCAAGCCAGATAAACTTAAGATCAAATTTGTGATGAAAAATTCAAAAGCTATGGAGAAAGAGTCTAAAATAAAAGATATGGAAGTTGAGAAATAGAGCACTAAAGAACTAGCCACAGAATAGATGGATATTGAAGATAGACCTATAAATCAACAAGAGGAGGAAGCTTTTTCCCCACAAGAGAATTTACAACAAGAAATAGGAATCTCTTCTCCCTTTCCTGACTCACCTGTTGCAGTTTCTTTGCCTATTTCTCTTATTAATATTCACTCTTTTGAATCTCCCTCTCCTTCCAAAATAATTTTTGCCAACCCTCAAAACACTTTTGAAGTTGTTCTCTATTCCTCAGGGTCTATTCCTAGTTTATCCTCCTCATTTTTTGATATTGGATATGCTTCTATTTTTTATCACTTTGTAAGAGGTGCAGTTTTTACTAACACTCCACCTATTATTTTCACTACCAGTGCAAGTGCAGTTCTAGTGATGCTAACAATGGAGACAGACCCTGATATGAGTACTTTTGTACTTCCACTATGGTTGTCATCTTATACACTAAAAATAAAGAAACAATCCATCTCCTTAGATGACTTTGATTTTAATAAGCTGGTGCCTGTAAAAGCCAAGACCCCGAAGAATCCAAAGATTCTTTCAAAGATGCTTGGGGACAAGGGACACAAATTTTTGGAAATTGCAATACCTCCATAGGATATAACCATAGAAAATTTTGATATGAATGATTATTATATCTCTAGAGTTGAATTAGGTAAGATAACTCATGAAAGTGATAATAATGATATGCAGTCAGCCATGGACATCTTGATTTAGAAATTTGATAGGGAAAAAGAAATGAAAGATCACTACAAAGAAATGGTGGAACAGTTGACTATAGTGGTAAGGAAAATCACTTTGAGTTTAGAAGCAGTAACTCCTAAGGCCATTTTCGTAGAAGACCCCATCATTTAGAAACAAAAAAGACTCATCTCAAAGGAAGAGTACTTAGATAGGATGCGTGCACAAGGAATTTCCCTACTTATAGAGCTGTTTGAGAAGATAGATAAAATGAGGAAAATAAGAGTAAAACTTGATGATCTCATTGATGTTGTTTCTCAAGATATTAAGATCATAGAAAAGAATCATAATAAATGGGTGGAGATGAGAAAACTAAAAATAAGCACTCTAATATCAATTGGTGCCATTCTTAATAGGGACTCTTATACATAAACTAAAGAGGAATTGACATATAGGATCCATGTGCTTAAATATTTGATCAATGACCTTGAAACTATAAGGAAACTTAGTGAACAAAGTGATGTCAGTATTTTACATAAATTGGAGGAGCTACCTTGAAAGCTTGTATTAGAAGATAACCAATTTCTCTCTACAGAAGAAATGGTTTGAGAATTTAAAGATATGTTCCAGAAAGAGTTTAAAGATAAAACATTTTTAATGGATTTTATGGACAATATTTTGGACAATCAGTTAACTTTGAATAATCTAAAAACCAAGTTAACTAGTCATGAAAAATCAATCACCACAGTAAGAGATGCCATAGTTAGAGCCAAGATGATTTTCAGGAACACTGTTAGTCCAAACAGTATCGGGATGCAAGCAAATTTCACTATGTATGATGGTCACATGAAGAAAGATAGTGATATAAATTACTGTAGTTTTTCCCCTAAGTTTATTTTCCATTTTTCAAATGTACTTTTGAAATAACTTTGGACATATTTACATGTACTTTTTTCATATGTAATTACATGTAAAAATATAGGAAGTCCCAAGTCAATAAGGACTCTTATTTTTGAATAGGTCAAAGTAGTTAAGTTTTTCCTAAATTTTCTCAAGGCCTCTCCTTATAAATAAAAAGGGCCTCTATTGAAATTATGGATCTTTTAGTTATTAAAGTGAAACTCTACCAAATTGAAGAGCATTTTGAGACTTTGATTTCAAATTGTAAATCAAATTTTATCAAGTGAATAAGAAAACAAGTGATCATTCAAACTTTGTGTTGAAATAACTTATGTTGTATTGGAAATTGTTATTATATCCCTTTCTTAATATGATCTTATCTATTTGATTAAATAGTAGTGTGAGTGAAAATAATCTGGGAGATATTCTGAAGTTGATTATGGAGAATTTGTGCTACAACAATTATCTTTAGTTTGTGATTTAGTATTTTAAAGTAAAGGATATTGGAAAGGATCTGAACTACTATTATCTTTTGTGATCATATATTTTGTCATAGTTTTCAGTGAATACTTTAAGCTACACCTCATTCTACTATGTTTTAAGTTATAAATCAGCAAAAGAAGCAATGATAGACTTTGTGCTCTCATGGGTTTCTTGGTTTTTTAGTTAGTATCAAGAAAGTGTTCTTTTATTTTGTAAACATCATTTTTGAAAAAAGAGAAATAGATGATATGGTCTCACCCCTTAATTAGTATTTAGTTTAAATTAGTTTGTGATAGTTTATAGGGAACCTCCCCTTGCTGAGAGGAGGGATTTATCTCATTACACTGTGGTCGGTATAACCATTTTGCCTTCAGCTAGTTGAAGACAAAATATTCACCCAAATTTTTTTTGGTGACTCCATTAGGGAAATAATAGGCAACTTAAAGCCTCACACTCCAAGTTGAAGCATCTTTATTTCTTTTCCATTTACTGCAAAATTTTGTTGAGTATACTATATTTTGGCAGATTCACGGTATATGAGAAGCAAGAGAGCTCAAGGTATTATTGATCCTATATTTGAGTTGATGTAGCAAAATAATTTTTGTCTTTTACCTCTACAACCTCATCTTCAGCAAACTAGGAGTTTTCCTCCTACCAATGCCAAGTCTCAAATACCAGGTGAAGCTTCTAGTTTTAGTGTTAGCAGAGTTTTATCTATTCATACTCCATAAAGATTTGTTATCCCACCTTTTAATCAGTGCATCATGGCAGCCCAAGGCCTTTGGGGTAACACTTTTGGTCCTCTAAATTTAACCCAACTTTTGCATGAACTACCTTGTAGTTCAAGAAAGAATTTTCCCAAGTTCTATGGTGATGGGAAAGTTCACCCTGCTGAACACATTCTAGCTTTTTACATAGCCTATGGTGTGATAGGTGTTGAACATAAAGATTTAGAGGTAAGGATTTTTGCAGAAACATTGTAAGGTGCTACTAAAAATTAGTTTTATCATCTTTAAGCTTAGACTATAACCAATTGGACCACTCTCAAGACCAAGTTTGAGGTTAGGTTCAAACCTATAGAAGATGCACATGCCTTATTGGCTCAGCTTACACAAATGAAGGAGCCTCATGAACCTATGAGAGACTTCATCACTAAGTTTAATAAGCTAAGAAATAGGATTCCTACAACCACTCAACCAACACCAGAGAATATTAAGTGTTTCTTTATCAATACTCAACTTCCTGAAGTGAGTTTTCTATTAAGGTGGGTTAGCCCTACAGATCTTCCTATAGCTAAAATTTTGGCTACCAAAGTTGAAGATGATATTATCCTTGTAGGTAAGATAAGAAGAGATTGTAATACAAATAAAGGTTCTTCTTCTACTGATAATTCTTCCATAAGCACCATTGATCCTATGGTGCAAAAGTTAATAAATGAATTGCTAGCTCTAAAAAGGTAAATGTCCCAAGGTATGTTTGTCCTTCCTTCTTATCGAGATATACCAAGGAGGACATTTCCCAACAATTCATATCAAGGCAATGCTATTAAAAATCAAGGGCAACCCAATCATATTTCACCTACACAAGGGAAGCTTGTCATTGAAGCAACGATGATCAACTCAGCAGTTGGTTATTATGAAGCTGAACATGATCATTCTTTCCAACCTGAGTTGGCCTAGGAGAATGATGTTAATATCTTTGCATAAGGAGAAGAAGAATTAGCTGGTAAATCTATCATCAGCTTTCTAAATTACCAAGATAAATCTAAAAAAGAAGGAGAAGTGTATGATGGAGCATATGTTATATTTAATAGGTCTCAAAATCAGTCAACTTAACAAGTTGGTAATGGAAAAGCAAGAGAAGAACCTCAACCAGTGATCTTAATTTCTAATTGGGGAACTCTACTACCTTTCCAATCAAAGGACCTGGTGGGCAATAAACAAGTAAGTATATCTAACAATCTTGTATCTTTTACTTATGTACTTCAGACCAGTACTACATCAAATAAAAATTAGAATGATAGATTTTCTTCCTTTGTTTCTAGTTTATTCCAGTTATTTGACATAATAGATCATGCTAGGAAGACCAAAATCCAAATGTCTAAAATTGAGTATTTACAAGCTAATCCTGAACAATTTGATAGGTTGGCTAAATATGTCAAAAACAAAACCATCCCTATAGAACAAGATTTTTCAAAAGTTACCCATGATTCCTCAAAGAACAAATCTACCCAAAATAATCTTGTCACTACTCCCCTTGATGCCTCTATAAAAACTAGAACATTTCTATATTTCTATATTGGTAAATGGTCATAAGTTGAGCAATTGCATAATAGATTCTGGAGCCTCTAATAATGTTATGCCTACTAAGGTAGCAGACTCCTTTGGTATCACCTTAACTAAGACTTTTGGGAGATGTTTCTCCATAGAAAATAATCAAGTACCACTTTTGAGTCAAATCAAATATGCCCAATTTGCATTTATGGATTTTCTAGACAAGAGAATTAAGATGACAGTCCTAGTAGCTGATGTTTTATCTTCTTATGGCATTCTGATTGGATATAATTTTTGCAAGGATGTAGGTGGGGAGTTGAACATGGATCTATTTGAAGCAAGGATACCTATTAAAGGCATCATGTAAAAGTTACTTCCTAAAAAGGATGCCAAATATATTGTTACCCAAATGGAAAATCCCAAAGCTCAAATTTTGTTTGAGTCCTCAGGAATGGGTAATTATTTCTTATTTATTGAAGATGTTTCTAATTCATCAAATGAGAGTTCATCAGGTGATAGCTCAGATAATTCAAATGGAGAATTAGAAGAGTTTTTAGATGAAAGTTTAGGTGAAGGCATAATAATGCTAGATTCTTCTCTCACTAATGAAGAGGAATCTTCTGATCAAAAAAATTCAAAAAAATCAAATTCTAATGAGGTTTGAGTTTTAGAATTTGATGGCAATTGTTCTTCTACTAGTTCTAGAGCTGGAATTGTTTTGATATCCCCAAAAAGAGATATCTTCCCTTTTTCATATAAGTTGAAATTCAATAATACCAATAACACCACCGAATATGAGTAATTATTGCTCAGATTGAAAGCTACTCATGCTAGAGGTGTTAAGATTCTTCATGCTTAAGGATATGCTGAATTAATGGTTTGCTAAGTGAGAAATTTGTATCAAACCAAAAATGAAATATTATGACATTATCGCAATCACGTATGGGATTGCATTGAAAATTTTGATGCTTTCAATATCTCTACGATGCCAAGAGAGTTTAATGATCATTTAGATTCATTAGCTATCTCCACCACTCTCATGGTTTCTCATAAAGATTTCAAAGGAAATAAGTACACTATTGAGCTAGTCTTTTGACCAAGTGTACCTAATAATGATGACCATTGGTAGGTGTTCAATGGTGATAATCAAATCATTAATTTTTTGGAAAATATGGATAGATTTGATGATCTCTATTTTGAAGGTAGTGAATCTCCACCATGGGAATACATTTCCAAAATAGATTCACAAATTGGTGAAGACTTTCTTCAACTAAAAGGGAATAAAATTCCAAAAGGTTTGGTTTCCCTTGAAAAGCTATTTGATAAGCATGATTGAAATATCAAGTAGCAGCAACAACTAGATTCAAGTTCCTCTATGGAATTTGAGCAAGTAAATTTGAGTTCAGAGGCAGATCCCAAAATGGTCAACATTGAGAAATGTTGTATTGGTAATGAAAAGTTCAAATTCATCACTCTCCTTTGCCATTACATTGATGTTTTGGCATATTCTTATGATGATCTAAAGTCCTTTAGGCCTAAGAAAATTCAGCATGAAATTCTCCTTAAAGTTGGGTCAATGCCTTACAAGTAGAAATAAAGGCAATACAACCCCAAAATATTAGGTACTATCCTTTTTGAGATTTAGAAGATGTTGAATACAATGATAATTTTTATAATTCATCATTCCACTTAGATTGTGAACATAGTTCTTGTAAGGAAAAAGAATAGAGAAATCTGTATTTGTGCTGATTTCAAGAATCTCAATCAATCTTCTCTAAAGGATAACTACTTCCTATCCATCATGGACCAAGTGTTGAAAATAGTAACTGGTTCAGAAATGTTGTCTATGCTAGATAGTTTTTTTGGGGTATAATCAAGTGGAAGTTAATGAATTAGATCAATATAAAACTACTTTCACTACATCTTGGGGCACATTTGCATATCATAGAATGCCTTTTGGTCTGATCAATGTTGGTACCACATTTCAAAGAGTAATGGACCTTGCCTTTAGAGATGAGATATGGAAGTTAATTATGGTGTATTTTGATGACTTGATTACTTTCTCCAAACACCATCATGATCATGTGCACCATTTATGATAAGTGCTGAAATGTTATTGGCAAAATGGTATCTCTCTCAACCCTAAGAAGTCAGTTTTTGGGGTTATAAAAGGTAAACTTATTGATCACATTGTATCCTAAGAAGGAACTAAAATTGATTCCAAAAAATTCAAATATATTCAAAGTCTTACTGTGTCTGCTAGTAAGATTACAGTTCATTCTTTCTTTAAAAAGGCAAATTTTCTATGAAAATTCATCCCTGAATTTGTAGAGAAAACCCATCACATCATCAACATGATGAAGGGTAAGGCTAATTTATATTGTATTGTGGAAGGCAAAGCAAAATTTGAGGATATCAAGAAGGATATTGCTCATACTCCAGTCCTTGTTTGTCCTGACTATACCAAAGATTCCATAGTATATAGTTATGTTTTTGAACATACACTTTCAATCATTTCGGTTTAGTAGAATGAAGAAGGTGTGGAATTTTCCATATCATTTATGAGTTGTCCTCTCAAAGCTCATGAATTTAAATATTCAAACATGGCAAAGAATGCTTATGCCCTGGTTAAGGTGTTAAAGCATTTCTAATTCTATATCTTGAATTCACATACTGTTGTTCTGGTGCCTGACATAACAGTAAAGTCTATTCTAACTCAACAGGAGTTCGTCACTAAAAGGGGCAATTAGATTGCTAAGATCTAAGAGTTTGATCTTGATATCAAACCTACTAATATTGTGCATGAAAGAGGTTTATGTCAATTGATTGTTGATAACGTACCAAAAGAGATAAGGGATAAAGAAGTAGAAGTTAAGGACATGCCAATAGTTATTTTTGTCACTACTACTAATGAGTGGTATTCAAATATCACTCATTTTCTTACTTATGGTGAGTGTTTTACCCATCTATCTTATACGGAGAAAAGAATTGGTAAGTTGAAGGCTGATAACTATGTCTTATGGGACAATGGTTTGTATAAAAGAAGCCTTGGAGTATTTCTTCATTGCATGGATAAAGTGCAACAAAGTAGACTTCTAGAGTCTTTCCATAATTTGGATTGTGGAGGAAATTTTGTTGTACTTGTAATGGCTCATAAGATTCTATGAGCTAGGTACTATTGGCCTAAACTATTTCAAGATTTGTACAATTAGGTGCATAGGTGTGAGTTATGTCAACAATTCATTGGGAAACCTAAGTTGGCCGCATTACCTCTCAAGCTGGTGGTGATTGAAGAACTTTTTCAACAATGGGATATCAGCTTCATTGGTGATATGAACCCACCATAAAGTGTGGGACATGACTATGTTCTCACCATGATAGACTATTTTACCAAGTGGTTGGAAGCCATCCTAGTTAAGCATGTTACTTTTGAAGTGGTATGTAATTTCCTTAAGGAAAATATTATTTCCCGATTTGGAGTTCCAAACAAGATTGTAGCAGACAATGTTACTTGTTTCTCTTCCCATGAGATTATTGGCTTTTTCTACAAGCACAAGATCATTTTTTTCCACTCCTTAGTTTATTATCTGCAATAAAATGGTCAAGCAAATTCAAGTAACAAGAATCTAGTTACTATTATCAGGAAATTGGTATATGAGAATTAGAGAACTTAGCATAAAGTGTTGTTTGATGCTTTATGGGAAGATAAGATTACCCCTAAAATGGCAATAGGTATGTCACCATTTCATCTTTTGTATAGTCTGAATGTGGAGATACCAATTACTTTGGAATTACCAGCACTAAAGTTGGCAAAGGTCATGGACGATAAGATTTTTGAAAGTTTTATTGATAAAAGGATCATGTGCTTAACTGAACTTGAGGAGCAACAAACTATGGTAGTGTACCATATCATTTAGCATCAAATTCAAGTAAATAAAATCTTTGAAAAGAAAGCAAGGACTCATGAGTTTCAGATTAGAGATCAAGTCTTGTTGTGGGACAAGAGGAGAGAACCAAAAGGAATGTATGAAAAGTTTGATTCCTTGTGGAGAGATCCACTCACCATTCATCAATTCTATCATAGAAATAGCTTCTTGTTGGAATATCAGGATGAAACACCAATCTTTCTACCTCATAGTGGGTAATATCTGAAACACTTCAATCCTTGAAGTATCAAATAATTTCATTTGTACATTTGTATAGTTTTGTGTTTTTATTTAGTCTTTTATATCTTTTTCTTTTTGGTAGTTTGACTTTATAACCCAATGGTATGGATGAAGTCACTTAGAGATTGGATTCTTCTCCCTTTGATCATTTTAAAGTTTGATCAATGTAAGTTCTCTAGTTAGAGCTAGTTGTTCCTAAAATCAATTACGCTCATTTTGTAGATAACCCCTACAAAACTTGTATGTTTCATAATCTACACTCTAAGTTCATTGATCGAGACAAGATTATCTTGATCTCAAAAAAAGTCATCTATCATCCTAAGAGAGTTTGTGACATTCCCCTACCATGATTTCTCAAAAATTATGAAGCTTGTTGTAGTCGTAAACTGATCAAAATGTCAATTTTGATCATTTTGAGGGTGTTAGTGAATTTGATTTTACTTGTATAAAGTCATCACTTTTTTCCACTCTTACATGGTTTTTATTTTTCTCATGTTCAGGTGGCACTTTTTCCCACCATTAAAATATTTCAAGGCACGTGTTGGTTAACTGAAATTGTTGCCTAAGCAAAATCTCTAAGATCTTGAACTTCAAGTGGCATTAATGGCCACTCGTGCCAAGCATTAAAGGCTTGTTTTCAAGATTTTAAATGTGTTATTTCATTTTTTTCTTAGAATTTATTTTGTCAAATTTTCCTATTTGATTCCTCAACCCTTCTAAAAAATTCTCAACCGTGGTGACAGAAGATTCAAAATAGTTTTCGAATCACCACCGTCAAGTTTAGGGTTTCAAACTCGATAGGTAAGTAGTTTTAACTATTTTTTGACTTCTAGGGATTCATTTTTTGATTAGTATCTATATTATTTTGATTTCATCATTTGTTTTTATTAATTTGTAATACATTAAGTTTCAGATTGATTTTATCATTTTACTTGGTCTAATGAGCCTTATCGATGAAAACTGTTGACCATTATTCATGCCCTAGGTTTTAAGTTAATGTGTGTGGTTAGTGGTTTGACCCAACTAGACATTACCCTTAAAAAATGTTAGTTGAAAAAAAAATCTTCTAAAAACATTGTGATGATGGCTATATTAGCTACTCTCACATGTTCCTATTGTGAACAAGTTAAAAGCAAAGTTGGCATTTTTCACCACTTATGCATTTAAAGATGCTTTCAAGTGGAAGTATATGGGTGGAAAAATCCACCACCCTTACAAAAAAACATTAAAACTCATACCACATGTGGTAGTAACATTATTTGTTGCTTGAACATTAAATGCAATTCATACTAATATGTATTATCAGCATTTTTTACCACTGATGCATAACACTTGTGATTTCCTTATTACCTACAGTGTCAGTATTTTTTACCTCTCCAAAATATAACTTAGATTTTCTAGAACATGAAATAGTGTCAAATTTAACCACTCTGACACTTGTGAAATATCCCTCATATGCAAGGGTACCAAATTTTTCCACCCATGCAAACATTCTCTCAAATTTTCCTAACTCTGGGATATTTTCAATATTGTTTTTTTGAGCCTACTTTCCTCCAATTTTTTGGCCTACTCGCACTCTAGCCCTTTCAAGCACATCTCCATAGTTTTGATAATTGACATGAAATTTTCCAAAATTACCAATATTTTCCCTAATTACATGATCATAACTTTTTTTGCAATTTCTTCTATGGATCTTCTTTCTTTATCAACATCCTTCTAGTGATAGCTCATTTAGATGAATAAGTTGTCTCTAAAGAAGTTGAAAGTGATGAAGTAAAAATATCAAGGTGTTTTTCCAATCACCTCAGTTACTTATAATGTCAATGAAATTAGAGATATAGATATTAGCCATGTGGACATGGTTGCGTTTGTGCAAAGAACCAAGTCAAGTAATCCCATCTCTAAAATGAAGAAGATAATTGATAGTAACATTCATTTGGTATCTTCTTTCCTCGTGGTAGCTCATAACATGAAATTTATTCTTCAGTGTGCTCAATTTTATAAAAGAGATACTAGGGCTATGATGGATGCTAGTGGCAATATAATAATCAGACTAGATCCTGAATTTATTGATATGGTGTTTATGTGCCCTCCTACTATAGAAGTATTAAAGATTGATTTTGTTGAAGCAAAAAAGAAGTATGACAAAAATCCTAAGAAGGCAAAGAAGGTAATTAATAATAAATAGATCAAGATGTCAAGGTCAAATTTGTCAAGGTGGCCATGGAATTTTCTTAGAAATGACTTCATAGAAGAAGTTGGTGAACCGATAACTCTTCTTAGCAGGATAAGAGGTTTGTCCTCTTCCTCACAGTTTCAAGAATGGATGTATCCTTTTATCAAGGTAGTACTCCAAGATAAACAAACCATCTTCTAGGGAGAACAAATTAGCAATGCTTTGTAGAAATAATTGATGAAAGTATCCACTACCTTAAAGTTCTACATGACTTCTTATCTAGTGTTTATTGCAACTTCTTTGATAATATTTCTAGGTCTAACATCAGAAGGAGATAGGAGGGTAATCCCTATGTATCAATACTATTCTTAGTTAACATTGAAGGGTTTTATTCATCATTTTAGGAGAGTAAATGATGCTTTATTTTTAGTATTTTTATGTCTTTTTGATCCTCAAATAAATTAAAGAAGAGTGTCAGATGAGGCTTGGATAGTAGTAAATGATTTTGGATGCATGTTCTTATAGTTTCCTTCTTTCTCATACCTAAGGGTTGGCTTTTTCCAAGGTCATCCTTATATGCTTCCAATATTCCCCTCAGATAAATTGGTCTTAATGGAGTTATGCAAACAAATGATCGTCATGTATAATAAACAAATGGAGCTCAAGAAGCCCAATTTCAAGTTTCTAGTTGAAATTAATAGGTATTCAATATTAATTGCTATGAAGGTTAGGGCCATGGAAATTGAGATGCAATTTATAACTATAAAGCAATTCAAGAGAATACCAAAGTTTGACTACAAGGGTGTGAAAGAAAAAATCAAGAGGAAAATCCAATTCCATGAGCCTATGGTTGAAGATGTTTGGGTAGATTTGAGAATTGAAGAAGATGTCAGCAAATTAGACTACAACCAATTATCTCTTGAGCATATTGAATATCTAAGACTTGATGATATTTTCGAGGATCTAGTGGATGATAGAGAGTTAGTTGATTATAGATATAATACTGAACAAGGTGATAATGCCCCTCTCCCTCTAATCTAATGGTCCCAAAAAGAGCTGACCTCTTTGAGGAAAAGATTTGAGCCTATATTGGCAAACACCAATAATTGGCTAGTAAACAAGGGAATTGCTTTGAAAGAATTACTCATAGGGTTAGAGACTGAGATTTAAGAGTAAATAGGAAAAAAGGTAGAGAGTAGGATGAAGAACAAAAATTATGTTCCCTCTTCTTCTAATCCACATAAACCTAAGATCAGATTTATGATGAAGAAGTCAAAAGTTATGTAGAAAGAGTCTGAAATAGATGATATGGAAGTTAAGAAATAGAGCACTAAAGAACCAGCCATAGAAGAGATGGAGATTGAAGATAGGCCTACAAATCAAAAAGAGGAAGAATCTTTATTCCTATAAGAGAATGTACATCAAGAAATGGGAGTTTCTTCTCCCTTGCCTAACACACATGTTACAGTTCCTTTATCTATTTCTCCTATTGATATTCCCTCTTTTGAATCTCCCTCTCCTTCCAAAATAATTTTTAATAACCCTCAAAACACTTTTGAAGATGTTCTCTATTCTTCAAGGTCTATTCCTAGTTTATCCTCCTCATCTTTTGATATTGGAGATGCTTCTATTTTTGATCACTTTGTAAGAGGTGCAATTTTTACTAATACTCCACCTATTATTTTCACTTCCAGTGTACGTGCAATTCTGGTGATGCCAACAATGGGGACAAACCCTAATGTGAGTAATTTTGTACTTCCACCATGATTTTCATCTTATACACTAAAAAGGAAGAAATAAGCCATCTCCCCAGATGACTTTGATTTTAATAAGCTGGTGCCTATAAAAGCCAAGACCTCAAAGAAGCCAAAGATTTTTTCAAAGATGCTTGGGGACAAGGGACACAAATTTCTAGAGATTGGAAGACCTCCACAGGATACAACCATGGAAATTTTTTATATGAATGATTACTCTATCTCTAGATTTGAATTAGGAAAGATAACTCATGAAAGTGCCAAGAATGATATGAAGTTAGCCATGGACATCCTGATTCAAAAATTTGATAGGAAGAAAGAAATGAAAGATCACTACAAAGTAATGTTGGAATAGTTGACTATAGTGGTAAGGAAAATCACTTTGAGTTTAGAAGTAGTAACTCTTGAGGCTATTTCTATATAAGACCCCATCATTCAAAAAGAAGAAAAGACTCATCTCAAAGGAAGATTACTTGAAGAGTACTTAAATAGGATACGTGCACAAGGAATTTCCCTACTTATAGAGCTATTTGAGAAGACAGATAAAATAAGGAAAATAAAAGTATAACTTGATGATTTCATTGATGCTATTTCTAAAGATATTGAGGGCATAGAAAACAATCATGATAAATGAGTAGAGATAATAAAACTAAAAATAAGCACTCTAATATCAATTGGTTCCATTCCTAATAGGGACTCTTATACATAAACTAAAGAGGAATTGACATATAGGATCCATGTGCTTAAATATTTGACCAATGACCTTGAAACTATAAGGAAACTTAGTGAATAAATTGATGTTAGTCTTTTACATAAATTGGAGGAGCTACCTTGCAAGCTTGTATCACAAGATAACCAATTTCTCTCTATAGAAGAAATGGTTTGGGAATTTGAAGATAAAACATTTTCAATGGATTTTGTGGACAATATTCTAGATAATCAATTAAATTTGGATAATATAAAAACCAAGTTAACTATTCATGCAGAATTAGTCACCATAATAAGAGATTCCATAGTTAGAGCCAAGATGACTTTCAAGAACAATGTTAGTCCAAACAGTATCAGGATGCAAGCAACTTTCACTATGCATGATGGTCACATGAAGAAAGATGGTGATAAATTGAAGCAATTTTTTCCCTAAGTTTATTTTATATTTTTTAGATGTACTTTTGAAATAACTTTGGACATATTTACATGTACTTTTTTCATATGTAATTACATGTAAAAACATAGGAAGTCCCAAGTCAATAAGGACTCCTATTTTTGAATTGGTCAAAGTAGTTAAGTTTTTCCTAAGTTTTCTCAAGGCCTCTCCCTATAAATAAAGAGGGCCTTTATTGTAATTATGGATCTTTTATTTATTGAAGTGAAACTCTACCAAATTGAAGAGCATTTTGAGACTTTGAGTTCAAATTGTAAATCAAATTTTATCAAGTGAATAAGAAAATAAGTGATCATTCAAACTGTGTTGAAATAACTTGTGTTGTATTGAAAATTATTCTTATGTCCCTTTCCTAATATGATATTATCTATTTGATTAAATAGTAGTGTGAGTGAAAATAATCTGGGAGATGTTCTAAATTTGATTGTGGAGACTTTTTACTACAACAATTATCTTTAGTTTGTGATTTATTGTTTTGAAGTAAAGGAGATTAGAAAGGCTTTGAACTAATATTATCTTTTTGTGATCATACTTTTTTTGTATTTTTTGGTGAAGAATTTGAGCTACACCTCATTATACTATGTTCTAAGTTATAAATCAGAAAAAGAAGCAATGATAGACTTTGTGCTCTCGTGGGTTTTTTGGTTTTTCAATTAGTATCAAGAAAGTGTTCTTTTATTTTGTAAACATAATTTTTGAAAAAAGAGAAATGGATGATATGGTCTCCCCTTTGAATTAGTATTTAGTTTAAATTAGTTTGTGATAGTTTATAGGGAACCTCCTCTTGCTGAGAGGAGATATTTATCTCATTACATTGTGGTCGATATAACCATTTTGTCTTCAGTTAGTTGAAGACAAAATATTCACCCAACACATCTTGATTTCATCTTGCTCTATTTGTACCTCTAAAGAATTTAATTTCATTCTAATCTGGGTGCATTATTCCATATTATTCTTATTTTTTGAATAACATTTACAATTTTTTTCAATAACTATGGATATATCTTCATTGTAATCATAATAAACACTTTCATTATCATAACCCATACATTTGTTCCAAAGATCTCCCTTAGACTATTAGGCCTGCACAAGGAACCTTGATATAATACCAATTTTTGGAATAAAAACCACTAATATTGGGGTGAATTAGTGTATAAATTTTTCTTTCAATTTCACTTATCATTCATAAATCATTCAAACTAGTATAGAGATATAGCAATGCATAATCAACCATTCATATGAGCATGTAGCAGGAACATAACACAAGATCTACATGAGAAACCCTCATGGGGAGAAAACCACTAACACATATATTGGAATAAATTATTATAATAAATGAATCAATATTTAGTGAGACACCAACCCAACAAGGAGCACTAACCCCTCACTAGTAAAGCACAAACTTGCAAGGATATACCAACCTCCTAGATAACTTAGCACCAAATCAATAAAATGGAACCTTTGATCAAATTTGTACACATTTTATCACTCAAATTATGATGATCACCTTATTTTTCTCTTAACACTCTTCTATGTCTCTCAAATAGCCTATTAGGCCTCTTTGCTCAACTAGCCCTCTTCTTTGTAGAATTAGGTCAAATGACCTTGATCATCATCTATAGAATTAATGTTATAACTTCATGAAATATTCATCACACATATATTATGGTCTTTAATCCCTCAAACTTTTTTCCAAATTTCCATTTCATTTGTTTATTTCCTCAATATTTTAACTTGTTAAATTAGGCCTATTAGACCTTCTTTTTATACTTGACTCTTACTTTCAACAACCTTGGTAGGTAAAAAACATCTCCATATTTGGATCACCCTTTTAATATATCAAAAAAAACATTTAATAGGATAAAAAACCACTACATATACTGGTCACCACTCATAAGGACCAAAATCACCATTAGGCCTAAATGAGACCTAATGCAATTAGGCCTTCTCAAAGCACACATTTCACTTTGATCACATTTTAACATATTTAACCTCTAAAAATGGATGATAAAATTAAAAAAAAACTTAAATTATAAATTTTATAATCTCACCTTATGTCCCCAACATCATTTATCTCATTTCACTCCTTGAACCACACCATTAGGCCTACTCACAAATAGGTCTTCTTACTGCCATGCAGTTTGATTTGAATATATCAAGCATAAACTCAAATTTAAAACATAAAAATATAAAAAAATCACATTAATATAACCTAAATGTCATTATTTTAATAATAGTGTTATTTAAACTTAACCATATAGGTCAAAAGACCTCAAACTAACCACTTTCATATGTTCACTCAGAACTACAAATAGGCCTAAAAAACTAGTCAAGAACATTTTAATTTTCACACCTTCATTAGAGTTTATCATGGATAAAAATACATTAAAATTAAATTATGAGACCTATATAATAACTTAATGTGCACTATATTATTCAAATATGTGCATAATGACTTAAGAACATCAATATTACTAACACATAGAAAACTGACTGAATGCTCCAAAACACAATCATGGAAATAATGACTTAGAAAAAATGTAGATTCAATTTAATGAACTTAAAATAGGTTTATATTATCATTAATCATCTTATAATATATTTAAACAAATACATTACAAGGTTAAATATCAATATTTGTCTTACAAACCAATCTCATGGATTCACTATACACAGACCTCACTATATTAGATAAGTCATTTTGAGATCAACTTTGTATCATACACAAGATTATTAAAAACTTATATCCATTAAGGATATGTTTTATAGTTATTTAATAATAAACCCATGCATTTTTATCCATCCCTAATATGTGACAACCTATCCTTAATCTCATTCTCACTTTTGCTTGGATTTCTCATTGTCTTCCTCACTAGGCCGTTTTAAAGATAAACCAACTTTAATGACCAATTTAAAATATTTTAAACTATATAACCTGATTAAAAACTTACATGGACACAAAATAAAATTCTCACACATCATACTCCAATCATTTTCATGATTTGACCTGGTCAACCTTACCTGCTACACCAAAAATTTGAGAAATAAGGGCTTTCCTATAGCTTTCATTAACTCTTAGGATATAAAAATTCCAATTGAAGGTACATGGGAGAGTTTAATATAACCTAAAATATTAATAATATCTCAAAAAAAACATTCAAAGCACTTTTGAATCACATCTTCCATATCTGGTCATTATTAGGGTTTTAGAGAAGGTTTAGATGACCTTCCACTCTTAACATTCATTCATAGAGCATAGGTCCTCAACCTAGAAAATAATGCCAATAAATTTGAGATAATAAACTTAAGAAACTACCATTAAATAATTTTATCCTCATACAAATGTTTCACATGTCAATGAGCATAAGAAAATCATTCTTGGGTATGTAATACCTCCTTCTATACACATAAAAAACCTCAAAACCACATTTCATGCTTTCTCATTTAGAATTTGACCTTAGAATTTATAATAAAACTTGAAAAAACCTCTCAAAACTTTGAAAAATCTATCATGATCTTTATCACCTTGAAAATTGAACTTGACCCCTCATTAGGTCACACTAGGTCTCTTTGCACATTAGGCCTTAAACTACCATTCACACTTAGACCTTGAACACACTTTGAAACTTTTTATAATATTATAAAAACATAATAATCATGTCATACAACCTCATACCACGATAAAATACTACCAATCTTCTTCTCACAAGCCTTAGACTGCTCACCTCAACATGCTACTGAGCCTATGCCTTCTCACTAGGTCTTTCAAGTACATGGCTCATGAACTCAACCTCAAGAAAAATAATGACAACTTAGAATGAAATAAATGACACCTTCATGATATCAATGAAAAATCCATGTATATATTAAAACACATTCTTAGCATATATGAATATCAACATTTGTGGATTTTTTACCTTTTAAGGTTTTCCAATGTTAAATCACTATGTCACTATATTCATGTGTTAATTATTCTATTTTTTGTTTATCATTTACATATTACATATATTTTGCATCATATATGTTTATATGAATTATTAAATGGAATTAGATCTAGATTGAGTGTAGAAAATTGGCAAGTGTGTTGATTAAAACTCTAAAGATATTTAGAATACTTTCAAGCCTATATGACACTAAGGTTTTAGTAAATGAATTTTTTTCTTACCAATGTGGGAGGCTTGGTTAAATACTTTGGAGACTTAGATATTCATTAAAACACCATTAAAGGATCTATATCTCATAGCATTCAAAACCAATAATTAAAATTCCTTTTGGGATGCCATTGTATGGTCTGGAAATTAAAAAAAATTGAATATAATTTTGTTGTCTTTTTTATTTGATCTTTATCTAGTCTGAGAGGTTAGACTAGGGGATTATAGTATTCAAAGAGTAGTTTTAGAGCATGATAAGCTTAACAAGGCCATTTTAAAATTTTCCCTCTCCCCTCTGGTGTACTTGCATGACCTGGATGAGTAAAAAAGCAAGTTGTTTCATCAAAATTTAATTTTAAAGCTTATTTTGGCATCATTAGGCAAAGTTAGGAAGGATTAAAAAAATTTAGGATATTTTATGGCCTATTCAATTTACTGTGAGATTTTATCCTTCACATAAAGCACCATAACTAGCTACAGATATGTAGTTTCATTTTTAATATTTAAAAAAAAATAATAATAATAATTCAAATATTTCCATGCAAGCCACCGGTCCCTCTTTGGGAGATAGCCATTTACCAAAAAGTTAAAAAAACTTTAATTTTTTTTAGTGTTTAAAAAATGCATGCATGTTATATATTTTTTATATTTTTTAATTTAAAATCATAAAAAATAAGGTGTGTGTGTGTGTGTGTGTGTGTGTGTGTGTGTGCATTTATTATTTCAAAACTTTAACGTAGATGAGTTGGTTGTTATATTTTTGATAAGGACTTTCATGTAGGGTGGTTCTATGTTCAAAACCCTTAATAAAAACTCTTTTAATATTTTTTGACTTAGTCAAGCTAATTTTTCAAATTTAATTAATTTTAAATTCCATTTTTAGGTTTGCATGTTTATCTTCTCATGTGTAAACCCTTCTCTAGTGTCATTTTATTTTGTGACATTTGACCTAGTAATTTTTTATCAAGCATAGTCATGTGACCATCCATTTCCTAGGTTTTGACATATTTTGGATGCATAGGTGTGGTCATTTTATTGATTTGGAGCATCCTATTACAGTGTTTTACACCTTTTTTAATAACAATGTTAGATAGTTATTTGATGTGTGACACTTATGACACCTAATCTAGTGTAAATTATTATAATTTATTGCATTGTTTCACATATATTTAGATAATTATTTTTTGTTTACACTTTAAATTTACTTTATTATCAAATAAATATAAAATTTACATTAAAAGGGTTCAACTTTAAGAATTATCAGTGTTATATTATCATTCTTAAAGAGAATAAATGGTTTTTCCTAACTTTGTATTAGATAAATCTTAAATGCTTAATGGATCAAACTATAATATATGAAAAATATACATTAAAATGGAATTTATGGCTAAAATCTATAGAATTTTGTCATTGGGACTAAAAAATTCCTATCGAGATGATATGTGACACCTGAGATTTCAAATGCATTTCAACAAAAATCATAAGAATCCATGTTGATTATCGTGTGGGGTGCTAAGGATGAATTTATACTACATATCATAAATCAAGCATGATTTAGAGATTCTTGGAAACTCCTTAAGTCTATGCATGTAGGCACTCATCTCTCTAAGATTATTAAGTTGATTCTTGAATTACTTACCTATGAAAGGCGATAAAAAAGTTGTTAACTTTATTAATAAAATAAATAATATTAAAGCTTACTTAGATGGATACAATTGTAATCTAATTCAAGATCAATTATTATATTTCATTATTTAGTTTCATATTCATGAAAAAAACATAATTTTATTTCAATTTTGAATTCAAAGTACCAAATAGAGCAAGATATCCTTGATCTTACTACCAAAAATGGGAATAAGAAATATGGCCATAAGAATCATAAACCTAAGTTTAATGGGAATTACAATTTGTGTAGTAAATTTAGTCACAAAAGAGAAAATGGTTATAAAAATAAATATATATTTAACAATAAAACTTCTAAAAATAACAAAGGAAAGAAATCTAATCAAAACCATCAGAAAAACCATAATCAAAACAACAATCAAGAATAAAATTCTAATGTTATTACTTTATATGCCACCTTGTTTATTTTCAATGAGAATGAATGGATTTTAGATAGCAATGCATCACATCATATGACTTACTTATCTAAAATATTATATGATACTATATATATTTCTAAAAAATATTTCCTAGGAGATAATTCATTTTTAGAGGTAACCAAGTAAAGAAAGGCAAAATTTGTAAATGTTAATATTAATGATGTTTTATATGTACCTAAGCTTAATAAGAATTTGTTATCTTGTTCTCAACTTATGAATGATAAATTTATTATAAATTTTCTTAAATATAACTCATCCATTAGGAATCAATCTGGTTCTCTAATTACTGAAGCCATTTAAAATAATGGTTCATACATTTAATCTACTTCTTATATATGTTGTCTTTCATCACATAGTAATAATGAATCTCAATTATGGCATGAAAGATTAGAACATGTTAATTTTATAAGTTTACATGATATGTTTTCTTATAATATTTTTTTGGTGTTCCTTCTATTTCATCTCATCATGAAGTCTGTGAGGGATGCTTACATGGTAAACAACATACTAATCTCTTTCACAAGAATCATGATACAAATTTATTTCATTCTTTAGAATTAATTCATAGTGATGTTTCAAGACCTATTGAAATTTTATATATTAATTTTTATTCATATTTTTTTAATTTTATACATGATTATATTAGAATGATCTGGTCATATTTTATTAAAAACAAATTTGAAGTGTTACCTAAATTCAAAGAATTTAAAGTTGTTGAAAATGCTTCTAGTTTTTGTATTAATATATTAAGATATAATAATTGTGTTGAATATATTAATAAATATTTTATGATCCATATAAACGATAAATCATTCAGAATAGAAATGTTCTTATTCTTAAAAAAATTATTTTGAGCCCTTTATGGAACCTCCTCATTTTTCTTCTTTTGATGAACCCAACTCTCTTGTTTATCCTTATAAATAAATATATGCCATAGAGGAATTTTATCCATATTTGGATAAATTATAATCTAATTGACCCCTAAATTTCATGTTCAATCTTAAAAACCTAAATGGGCATAATCCTTTACCTAGTCTTCTAGTCTTGATAATTTAATCAATTAACTATAAGTCAATATTATTATCATTCCTTAATAACTATGTGTGAATGTGAGCATCAATATTTTGAGAAATCCATTTAATATGATATATGTAATGTTGTTATGTAATTTGAGTATAATTCCTTAATTAAAAATCAAACTTGGGATCTTGTCCCACCTCCACCTAAAAGACATTGTTGGTTGTAGGTGGCTTTATAAAATCAAATATAATTCAATTGGTAAAATTGACAAGTTTAAATCAAGATTAGTTTTTCATGGGTTTACTCAAAATCTTGAGATTGACTATGTTAAAACCTTTGCTTCTATAACAAAAATGAGTAATGTTAAATTAATCATTTCTCTTGTAGCCCAAAATAGTTGGATTACAGACACCAAAGGGATGTTAAAAATAATTTTTTAAATAGTGATTTAGAAGAGAAAATCTATATGAATTAGTAAAAAGGATTCACTAACCCTATCAGATAATGTTATGTGTGTAAATTAAATATATCACTATATGGTTTAAAATAAGCTCTTTGATCTTGGTATTCTAAAATTATTTATTTATTTAAAGAGCTAGGTTTCTCTAATTGCTATTCCGATAATGATCTCTTTATTAAAGTTTGAAAATGATAATTTAATCTTAATTGTATTATATGTTTGTGATCTTTTGATTCCTAGTGATCTGATTAGTTTAATTCATAAATATAAGGATAAACTAAGTCAAAGATTTGAAATGATTGATTTAATCATTCTGCATCATTTTTTAACAATGAATATATTTTAGGATAAGTATTATATTATTGTATCAAAATATCAGTATGCATATAATATTCTTATTAAGTTTAATATGCTTGATTGTAAATCTAAATCTACTCCTATTGAATTTGGTGTTAAACTTGATTCAAAACCTACATGTGAAAAATATAACCCTACTCTATATAGAGAAATGATTGGTAATTTGATTTATCTAACCATTATTAACCTAGATATTTCATATATTATTGGTTTTATTTCTATATTTATACAAGATCCATATTTGGATCATTATAAATTAACTAAACATATTCTTCGGTGTATCAAAGAAACTATAAATTTGGGTTAATTTTAATTTTCCATTGATAATACTAATTTATATGGTTATTGTGATGTTGACCATGTTGTTGATACTATACATCACAAATCCACTTCTAGATATGTGTTAAGTTTAGTATAGGTGTTATCACTTGGAGCAACAAAAATCAACCTAATAAATGTATATCTTCTACTAAATAAGAGTATAGAAGTGCTATGAAAGCTGATAAATAAGCCATGTGACTATGAAGGTTGTTAAGAGAACATCATTTGGATTTTTTTAATAGTACCATCCTTCATTGTGATAACCAAAGTTATATAGCTCGAGTGAAAAATATAGTGCAACACCAATGAACTAGACATATTGAATTTCATATGTATTTTGTCTGAGAGAAATTCTTCAATGGTGATATTGATCTATAGTGTTATCCTATGGATAAAAATGTGGAAGATATATTCATAAAACCACTTGATGCTACCAATTTTTATCAATTTTGTGTAATGTTGGGTCTCTCATTATTTCCATTAAGGGGAATTTCATGATAATTCCACTTTTTAACAAACAAGTGTTCCTTATTCTTCTCTATACTTCTCATTTTAAATCATTGTAAATTTTATGTAGAAGTTATGTTATTTGAGTAAACTTCATGCAGAAGATATGTGATTTGAGTAAACTTTGTGTGGAAGTTTTACTTTTGTACCCTAATATATAAAATCATACTTTGTAATGGAGGTCCTTATGTTATAAAAGACTCCAAATATGCTTGGTTGATTATTCATGAGAAACTATGAGATGTAATCTCATGATCATGCTAGCCTAAACGTATATTGAGTATTTTATGGATTATAGTTCTTTTTATTTCAAAAGGTGACTTTGACATGATGAACCTTTTTAAATACTTCAAATTTTTACATAATATAATTCCTTTATTAAGGTGACTATGATATTTATCCCCACTTAGCATTGAATGTGAGTGTTAAAACAATTTAATGTCTAAGTGGTGTTATTATAGAACCTTAATACATTTTAGGTAAACTAAATAATAATGATTTATTATTTATTAACATAGACTGAAAAACCTCATTTAAATAAATAATAAAACATATTTGTTTATTTATCATTGTTTAAAATATTCTCAGGATGGTTGGACCTATTTGGTTACAATGGTCACCTCCCCTCATATTTATTATATTTAAGGTTTTAATCTTATTGTAAATGTATTTGAGTACTTGAAGGTAATTTGGTGCTATTGTGACATAGTGACATTTGCATGTGGAAATATCTTGGAAAGGTTTTGTAAAGAATATTGATGAAGAGGAAGTGAGAAGGAGAATACTGTGTATTGGGGTAAATAATTTTCTCATATATATGAATATCAACATTTGTGGGTTTTTTACCTTTTGAAGTTTTCTCATGTTAAATTATGTCATTATGTTCGTGTGTTAATTATTTTATGATTTTATAATCATTTACATCCTAGATATATTTTGCATCATATATGTTTATATGAATTTTGACAAGAGTACGATATCAAAATAGTGGGAGAAACATTATCCTTGGTGGTGATTGAATTATGTATAATAGGTATGGAATTGGTTTGTTCAGTAGGATTAATTGGACGTAATGAATCTTGACTTACTAGTTTGATCTGATCAGTGAAATTAGGGATTATAGGTTAGAATATATCAAATCGATTGATTTCTTAGATGACTCATAGAGTATCTATCAAAAGTAAACTGATAGGTGGTACATAGTCATCCAATTATGCTTCATTGTCAAAGGATATGTGAATGACATGAACATCATGATTGAAGGCATGTATTTTCATTAATGTCATTTGATAATACAGGATGTCTAAATATCATGATTGATCTTATGTCATAATGTAAGTATCATCTTAGGATGTAGATATAGTGTATGTATCTATTTCAGTAGAAATATCTATAGTGGAGATGCTGATATTACTAAAAGTGTGAGAAGACAGTTAAAATATCCTCAAATATTTTAGCCACCCCATATTCATTGTGAGAAAAATCATCTTCTATGTAAGAGGATTAATTTATATTACATGGGGAGGAATATTGATAGTATCATATATTAAGAGAATAGCTATATCTTGTGGAATAAGAGAAGGAGGAAGCAATTTCATGATATAAGGAGGCAATAGTATTGTAAATGTTTTGTAATTCATTAGGTTCATCATCATCTAAACCTACAAGAGTTACATGTAGATTTGAATGCATATTAATAAATTTAAGAAGATGAGGATTATTGATGTGAGTAATAGTAGGAATATGATATTAATATTTGGAATTTGGATGTTGGATACTCTAAGGATTAAGATCAACCTCATGTTTGTAACATTTCCTGTTATGTATGAATTTGATACATTAGCTTCTTGAAGATGTAATAGCTTGCATACGATGAGTCCATGGATGACCTAATAACATGTTTTAAGGTAAAGGAAGAATAAGTACCATAATATTAGTGTATATTTTCTTGGGTCCAAGGGTAAGAGGGATCGAAATGCAACCAAGTGGTTTTTGGTTAGTTTTATTGAATCCACAACATGTGAATCAGGTTTGTTTGAGATTTTATTTGGAATGCCAATTTTTTTTAATTAAACAAAGAGAAGTGGAATTGATAATATATCATTAATAAACTAAAACTTTTCAAATTGGAGTGTTATTAATACATTTTTAATAAAAGAGGTGGATCATCAGATTGAAAGACAATTTTATCATTTATCATATCTTCTTCTGGAAATTTTATGAAGGGTTCAGTTGATGAAATTGATTTGATATCATGCACTTTTGTAGGTTGAGGAATGTTAAGAGATAATTTGGATTCATTAGATGAGGATTATTATATGTATTGTAGTTGTTGCATTAGGAACTTGCAATGATAATGAGAATTTATTACTAATTCCATGAAAATGATTGTACAATGCATAAAATTAAGTTCATCTAAGAAATACCAATGAGGTTTAGAATAAGAGTGAGTATAGGGATAAGTTTGATTACAAATGGTACTTTTTATAAGTATTTGAGGGTCCAATAATGGATATAGATCATTGCTAGTGGATAGATTAGAAGATGTAGGCTAATAAGTGGTAGTGTCTCTAATTAGTTGATCGCTAGTATATGGTTTCTTAAGTTTGGTAATAGGGTATTTGTGAGTAAGTTTTGAATGTAAATTAACTTTATTTTCATTCACATATTGATAATTAGTATAAGATTAATCATAATCAGAATCAATAGCAAAAAAAAATTTCATTTGTATGTTGTATATTAGGATTAAAAGAATATTTTTGAGATTTTGAATTTGTAGTTTTGGCAATGTTTCTCTTTTGAGAAGCTTTGAGATAATCATGATGATATAGTTTAACCATATTTTCATGATCAAATGCCTCTCCTAACATGAAATACAACAAAAATTTTACAATCCCATGGCATGCCTCATGAGAATGACCAATGTTGACATTGAACCAATAAAATTTATTAGGATCATACCATGATGGGGGAGGAGTATTATTATAAATGAAAGGTTTTGAGGGAGATAATAATTTCTTCATTTATAACACTGTAAAGGGTGGGTGGTGGGGAGTTGTAATATCTGATTTGACTACTCCTATTTTATTGGAGGGGATTTAGATTGATTATTTGTGCTATTGATATTTTTAGTTGATTTTTGGAAAGATTCTTTGAAGTAATTATGAGATGGTTCAAATTTATTTATATGTAAATCTTGTCATTTAGCTTGATCAAAAGCCTCTTCTAAGGTTTGAGGAGAAAATATTTAAACTTTGTATTGAGGAAAAAGTTTTAGGGTAGTAATAAATAATTTAAATAAATTATCATCACTCACATTATGATTTACATAATGAGATAGTGATTTCCATCTTTTAATAAAAGTATGATTAAATTTGGTAAGTAATTATTTGGTTGATGAAGTGACTAAGCCAATTTTCAAGAAGATCATTTTGTTGAAATTATTTAACTAGAGCATTTACGAGATTCTCTAGTTTCCATATGGAATGTTAGGGAAGTTGATTATAGCATTGTAAATAATCTCCCATAATATTTTTAATAATAATTTTAGTGGTATTAAAAGCATTGGTTTGGGCCCATTTCTTATAGAAATTATAAAATTATTTAACATAGATAGCAGGGTCTTTAGTTCCATCATACCTAATGGTGGGAGGGATATTGCCAATATTTATGGATATGATGAATGGAGCTAAAAGGTCATTTTGAAGATGTTAAAGCATTTTTTTATGCATGATAGGTTGAGGGGTCATATCCCCATTGGCATCTCTAAGAGAAGGAGGAATAAATTTGTGATATTTTGGAAGCATGATAATAGGAGTTATACTTGCCATTTTTAAGATATGATTTTATATTTTAAGAATCTAAGAATTGTTAGTTATTTACAAAACATTCATTTGTTGAACCTTTTAAGAAATAATTTTAGGTGTATCTATAGGTATATTTTTATTGGTAGTGGTATAAAGTGGAACGTTAGTGGTGTTAAGATGTGGAATGTTAATGTCTATACAAGGATAATTCCAAACATTAGGGATAGGAATGTTTCTTATGGGAGGGTTCTATATGTTGGTATCAATTACTCTAATGGTAAAGTAGGTAAGTTTGGATAAGGTACCATTTAGGGTAAGATCATCGAAATCATCATTTTTAGTGATGTAGACCATGTTGCATTCCATTGACCTAGATGAGGGTTAGTATTAGTTATGCTATAAGGGGATGTCCTCTTGGGTGGATAAGGTAGGTAATAAAGAAGTACCCATGTAAACACAGAATGGGTTAAGACTATCTAGAAAATTACTAATTGGTAATTTCATAATGTTAATCAGTGTGGGAAGAGAAATAATAAGATGGAAGACTAAGAGAGAAAAAGTTTGGTAAAATAAACCAATTCAACCAAGAGCTACAAGATCGACTAGGTCAATCTAGTGAAAATTATACTAGGTCAGTCAAGATCTGCAAGGTCAACCTAGTTGATCTAGTGTAATTTTAGAAATCTAGAACAATAGTTGAAAATTAAACTAGGTTATCCAATACCTATAGGGTTGACCAAGTTGACATAATACAATTTTGGAAAGCCGAGAATAATAGTTAAAAATTAGACTAGATTGACTAGGACCTATAGGGTTGACCAAGTCGATCTAGTACCAATTTTAAAATTTTAAAATAGTAGTTCAAAATTATACTAGGTTAGACAAGACCTACAGGGTCAACTAGGTTGATATAGTGATATTTTAGAAAGTCTGGAATAGTTTGGAGACCTAATGAGTTGATTTGGTCAACCTAGTTGGGTAGACAAGGAAAAAATAATCCAAAAATATACTAGGTCAAGTTGGTTGACCTAGTTAGGTAGATAGGGAAAAATAGAAATTTGATAACCTACCAAGTCGATCTATTTAATTTAGTTGTTTAGGTAAGAAAAGATAGATTTTTGAAATCCTACAAAGCTAAGCTAGTTAACTTAGTTGTATATGCATGAAAAGATAGATATTTTTATAGCATACTAGATTGAGTTGGTTGACTTAGTTTTACATGCAAGAAAAGATAAATATTTTAATAGCCTGCTAGGTCGAACTAGTTGACTTAGTTGTATAGGAAAGAAAATATAGAGTTATACTAATTTGAACTGATTGATTTAGTTAAATCTAGAAAAAATTCAACAAGTTAGATAAAATATAGAATACTGAGTCAATCCCATTTAATTTAGTTTGTTCACACATAGTTAACTAGGGTCAATTTTGTCTAATCTGGTTAAAATAAACAACAAATAACTATATCATTATTGGTTGATACAGTTTACAATAAATAAACAATAGAAAGTATAAAATGTAATTTTGAAACTACTAATACTAACTAATTATCTAAAAATAAGATCAGAAGTTATATTAAAAGGTTTTGATTGATTATAGGCTCCCAAATATGCTTATCCATTAGAGAGTGATGGCCCAATGTTTTAGAGTCCTAACTATGGAGGAAGAACCATCCCTATAGTCCACTAAACTAGTTTCAATAGTAAGATCGAAGTAATTCTCAATGTTAACCACTAACCGATGCACCACAAGATCAAATGGATGGTTGGATTCCTAAAATTCAATACAAAGGAAAATCCTATGCATTTTTGAAATACTATGAGTTATGTGGAAACTAAAGATTATGTGTAGCTGTGTATTATGGTTATGAGTATTGTGGCAAGCCCCTCATGCCATGATATCTATAAATGATAGACAAAAATTGTAAATAGAGTTTCTCGTATCCTTTCATAATAGTAACTAAGTATTTTTAAAATTGTTGGTACATAATTTCTAATGAAATCAAGATAAAGCAAAAAGGTAGAAATCAAGTGTCAAAAATCAATTTTTAGTTTCAAAAATTAAATTAATAGGCAACTAACTATTTTAAAATCAAATGTGAGATTAATAACTATGAAAATAAAGTGAATTATCTTTATTATGATAAAAAAATAAACACATAGAACAAGGTCAGCTAGGTCAATCTAATTGTGAAATAGAACAAAGCAAAGTCAGGGAATCTGACCTAGTCTATTAATAAAATAGGTAAAAATCAAACATATTAAAGACTTAGTTTTTTTGGTAGAGAAAATAGATAAATAACTAAGTTTGTCAGATCAACTTAGTTTACTATGTGATATAGTTTTATAGAATTAAAAAATTTGGTAAAAATAAAGTATAAATTTTAAAGACAATGATTTTGTTGAAAAAAATAAAAAATTGAGATAATTGATAAAAATTGAAGTACCAAGTTTGTTTAAAATTAACTTGAGAAATATAGCTAGGTCAACTAGGTTAACTTATTAGTTGACTACAAGTGCTAAATATATGACTATTGACTAGATCAAACAAGCCTAATTGAGTCTTGTAAAAGTAAAAATCTAAGAAAGTTAGAGGTTAAATAGGGTTGACCAAGTCAACTTATTTTGTAAAAATTTAAAATTTGAAACTAATAAAATAAAACTAGGTTGACTTATGTGACCTAATTGGCTAAAAACTAAAGAATTAATACTATATAAATGAACTAGATCGACTAGCCTGGCCTAGTTGATTGTAAATTAAAATTTAGAAAATAGAAAAATGACTAGGTTAACCAATATGACCTAGTTTACTATGGAAGGAAACCTAAAAATAGAGGACAAAAATGGGTCAAATAACATGACCTAATTGACTATAGATCTTGGATATAAAAATATATGAAATGACTACATTGACTAGCATGACCTAGTTGACTGTGGAAGGAACCCTATAAACAAAAGAAAAAATTGGGTCAACTAGCATGACCTAATTGATTGTATATCCTAGATCTATAAACAAAATAAATGACTAGGTTGACCAACATGACCTAGTTTACTATGGAAGGAAACCTACAAATAGAGTACAAAACTAAGTCAACTGGCTAGACCTAGTTGATAGGAGATCATGTATCTATAAACAAAGGTTAAAACTAGGTCAACTAGTATGACCTAGTTAACTATAAATAGAAAATTAAAAATACAAGGGTTAAATTCATGTCGGGTTCACAAAAATATATGTAATAGATTAAGATAGATCTATAACTTATCATGCTTATTAAATCTAATATTAGAGAAGGTTATCAACTAACATCTATTATGATACATTTTATATCGAGGCCATGAATAAATTGGATCTACTAAGCCTAACCAAGGGATATTTTATCATATAACACTAAAGGACATGTTTCCAAAGCCTCTAGTCAAATAACACAATGCTACAACCTTATCTAGGACTTATAATACATAAAATGAAACTAATCTAGTGCTCACCAAATCTTGTGGTGAAAAAGGATATGGTTTAACATAAAAATAATAATCAAAGGATCATGGTAAGCAAATGGGGGCCAAGATCACCTAAGTTGGAATATAACATGTAAATAAGACCTTATAGCTATACTAGTTTTAAGTATAAAGATATTATAAGCAAGGATTTATACATTCAAAATATATTACTTTGTGCAATATCTATCTATCAAATGAAATAGCAAAAGTTAGAGATACTTGCCTTTGGGTCAATATGTCTAGTCTCAATCTCTCCCTTGGAAAATGGTTCTTTTCAAAATATTGTTGTGTATTTTTAAGATCACATTATAGAAATAAAATCTAGGCTAAAATAATCCTAATTTACATCCAAGACTTTTCACAATATAGGTATCTTCCCTCCAAGGCAAACCCTAATCAATGGTTACTTTAAATTTATATATAATAGGATTGTGAGCTGTAATAATGAAAAAATAAATGTTATTCTTTAATCGATTGATGTGAATATTGTGTTTATAAAAATGGATAGTCCCTAAACCTTCCATAATTTTATATTAAAATTTCAACTGACATGACTAATTTTTATTAAAATGTTACTAGTAGGCCTTGAACTAGGTCAACCTAGTCACCTTAGTTTCATAATGTGAAATTTTACTTTTATAATAGGGTCAACCCAACTGACTTAGTAGGAAATGAGGGTGTTTACTTAATTAGGGGATATTTTAAAGGATAATTTCTTATAAAAATGGATAAACAAGATTTTTTTGCTTAGGGAGTTGGATAAGCATGTTTTTAATGGGTTTAGGTAATGATATATTTGACTAACAATCTTGCAAATAACTAATGGTTTTTCCACCCCTTTCCCAATGCACCCTTTAAGACATGCATTCAGAGAGATTGGAACTAGACAAGTTTCTATAAGAGATAAAATTTTATTAAATGATAAAGTTTAAAAATATTATGTGTATACGTATGTCCCACTTGAATTTCATCATGTTTGACATAGGTATATCATGGGATGGTGCTTTGAAAAATAACATAGAAATACACAAAGATGGGTTAACAAATTATAGGAGAAAGTGTATAATAAATGATAGTAAGGAATAGTTTGGAAGTAATTAAAAGTATCATATACATACCCTAACTTACCTTTATTGTTAAATGGTTATTTATTGTATTTGTAGTCTTGATCATAGAGGGTGCATTGACTACTTTAGATAAAACCTAAGGATACAAGGTTGAAGAGCAAAAACAAACAATCATAGGGAAATCAAAGTAAATGAAAATTTTCATAATTTAATGAATCACTTATAAAATTGGTAAGATAAGATGACAAATGCTAAGTTAAAACCAAAATACCAAAGAAATTAAATAAAATAGGGAGTATCGGGTGACCAAAAATCCAAGGGTACTAAACGACTGACAAACCCAATAAATTCACCCTAAGTAAGAAAAGTAATAAACCAAATCAAATTAAGGACACATGAAAATAAAATAATGGAAAAAACATCAATGTAAAAAGAAATAACAATCCATACTCATTTAACAATGGAAAAACATAAAGGAATTAAAATAAATGGAACAAAATGGCCCATAAAAGATGAATAATAAGACTCAAAGTTTCCAACATAACCAAGGGATATTTTAGAATGATACAAAAATGATTATGAAAGGATATCATAACCACTCAAAGATTCAACTTCAATTTTAATGATAGGTTAACTAAAATAATCACATTCTGAGAATGTTTGAAAGAGATGAAGAATAAGGAATAGAGAAATTGGGAAAATATTTAGAAACAACCTTGTCTATCAAGGGGGGAATGAAATGGGTGGTGGGGTAAATAAATATGGCACAAAGGTGAAAATATATTCTTTACCTGATATAAGACAATCAAATCAAGTTTTCAAGATAGAAAATCTTTTGACATTAATGACTTTTGAGAACTCACCCTATCCATACAAATTTGGGTTAATGAGTGAAACATAGATATCATCCCATGAAGGCTATATATGTACGAAAATTTAAAATATGCATACCCTTTCATGATGTGTTCCCCACTCCTTAAGACCTCTTATAGAGTTTTTAGTCTACTATGAAGATAAGGTACTTGCATTATAAACTAGGTGGCATACTATTTATATTTTTGAAGGTATGAGACCTCCTACCCTAGTCTATTGGCCTACCATACCCCAATAGACCTTGGCTTTATCTTGAGGTAACTATGGAGTTTTTATCTTTTACTAGGATAGGATATTTTCCTAATAATAATCACATATTTTTTTTTGTGATTTTGACTTTTTAATGTTTTTTTTACCTTTTGATCATTACCTTTTGTTTGAGTGATTTAGATTTTAATTTTTATGGATTTTTTATATTCCTCCTCCCTAATGATTTATAATAACCAACATGTGTGCTAAAAATTATTATCACTAGATAACTTACACTTGGTAGATAGGAATAAGAACTTATAGAGCATGGTGTCTAAGACTCTTGTAGTTGCACATTAGAGAAGAGTGTGATCTCAAAACTGACCTTGGTGTGCCCATAGTGAGATGGAATGGGGAAATAATAGAAGTGAATATTAAATTATTGAGATACCTCAAATCATAAGAAATGTGTAGTTTTAAAATGGTACAATGATAGGTAAGTATGAATCATCAACATAAGGAATAGTGTATGTGAGTGGAGACATGAGAATAGAGTGTTTAGAGTTATTTTAACAAAATAACAAGACTAAATTTAAGAGTATGAAGTAATAAATCTCAACTATTTCCTTATTATATGGGGAATACACTTAGCTAAGTTTGTAGATAAAATTAATTTATAAAATGAAGATTTGTGAGGAAGGCCTATTCCTATCTAAGGTCTTATAGTGCAACTCACAAAAGTCAAATCAAGTAGGTGTAAAAATGAAGGGTTTTTATCACAAATAATGGTATTTTGTTAGGAAGGCCTAGTCTTATCTAATGTCTTACACTAAAAATCATAAAATAATAACCAAGGAGGTGTAACAAAAAGTAATTAAGTTTTTAAAGCTATAAACCAAGGACTTGAAAGAGACTTGAAGGTTATCTGACAATTTTTTTAAAAAAAGAAACATAAAAATATTCATGAGGATGGTTGTGTCCTATCAAGGTCTTATGATGAAAACTAATGAATTAATATATAAGTGAAATAATGTATATAGACCAAAAGACCACTTATAGGAACTAAAAATATTGGAATTGATGTAATGCTACACTTTGGGGGGATTTTGAAAAACCTACAAGAAGTGTTAGCACCATTGTATATAGAAATAGATGAAAGACATTAAGATCATAAGTAAATTTTTAAGAAAAATATTTATTTAAAATTTAAGTATTAGTGGGTTGTTTGAAAATATGTCCTTCATTGGTTTGTAGTCTATAGGTGCTAGGAAGAAGTGTTTATATGATCAAATAAGGACCCCACCATTTTTGGGTGTATTTTCCCTCTTTATCATGGGTATAAAATAAATTTAATTACTAAATCACCAATATTAAAGGTATAGACTTTGAACTTTTTATTATGTTGTTTGGAAATTTGAGCTTTATATTGGTGGTTATGTTGCAAACCACCCATATGACACTCATCAAGAAGGTCTAAAGCATGAATATGGGCCTCAATAAGTTCTTCAGTAGGGATGATATTGTGAAGATAAATTTGTAAGGAAGGTAACTCAACTTCTAAAGGTAAGACAAATTTAGAATTGTATACTAAGGGAAATGGGGAGCAGTATGAATGCTAGTGTGATAAACCCAAAGTGTAGGATAAAGTTTGAGATTCTAGTTAGAATGATAATCTTAGATTGTATTTTGTACTATTTTATTAATTTTTTTTAGTGGACTCTATGAATTCATTAAATTTAGGGTGATAAGGTGTGGATAATTTGTGTGTGATTTTGAATTTAGCACATAATTTTTCATATCCTCATTTTTAAAATTCCCATTGTTATTAAAAATAATTTGGTGTGGGGTATTCTAAGTAGATAAATTATTTGATTAACTATGAATTTGGATATAGTGGTTCCCATGACATTAAAAAGGGGAATAGCTTCAACCCACTAATTGAAATACTCATTGGCCATGATAATGAAGAATATTGAGAGCGAGGTAATTTACCAATTATATCTAATCTCCACATGGAAAAAGGCCAAGAAGATTATAGTGTTTGAAGTTTAGTCGAAGAAGAGTGAATAAGATCATCATGTAATTGGAAAGAATTTAAAATTTTAATAAATTTTATAGAATATTTTTCAAGTGTGGGACATAAGTTACCCATCCATAAGAATTTATAGGTTATATCATGTTCTCTACAATGACCACCATAAATTCCTCCATGTTCTTATTTGATAAGAGAAGGAACTTCATCGTAGGTGACACAATAGATTAAGGTACCTTCGATGTTATGATAATATATGATTTTATATCATAATACATTTTTTAAAGTTTGATTATGAATTTTGGTCTTTTCACAAGATCAATATTGATAGGATAAGTTTAGTTATCGATAAATTATATGATATTATTGTACCATGAGCATTATCAAATACTTGTAGCCTCAATATGATAGATAAGTGAATAATTTTTGGTTGTTAATGAATATGGTGATTTGTGTATGTTGATGATAAATTATGAATCATGAAGATATTGATGAGGATGAAAAAGAGAAGAAGATGAAGCAAGTGAATTAGCTATGACATTCTGTTATCATGGAATTGGTTTGATAGTGAAATATCTGAACTGTTAATCAAGAGTGGTAGTAATTTGGTGACAAACAATAATATTTTAATTTTGCATTTATAGTCACCATTGACTTGATGATAAATGAGTTGTCAGCCTTCTAAATAATGCAATAAGGGATTCCTAAATAGATGGTGGTATGCATGCCTAGAATGAGAGCTTCATACTCAGTCATGTTATTAGTAGCATTGAAGGTGAATTGAAAAGTAAGAGGTATGATTTTTCCATGAGGATCAGCTAAGATGCATCCTTCCCTAGATCATTGAATACATTTAACAACATATAAATGGAATGTCCAAATATATTCATGTAGATCAATTGTTACTTTAGGTAATTCTTTGATGATGGCTTTGAAGTTTGGTTTAGAAATGGAAGTGTCTAGTTCATCAAGATTATTTATTTTGAGGTTAGCTGTAAAATTATGAAAATAATAATTGAGTGAAATATCTTATGAATATCTTTAATGTATAATATTTATTCATTAGTAAGAGTATATTGAAGATGATTAGTGGCTAGTATAGGAGTGGTAATAAGTTTATTAGCAATTACTTGGCCTTTAACTATTTTTCTATGTAATGATTCACAAGTCAAATTTCATCAAGAGAACCATCTATTTTCCAATTCTATCACTAGGTAAGAAATATTTGGAGAAAAAATTATGAAGAGGATTATAATGGATGATGACATATGTGGTTTTATAATTCATGTAGTGGTGAATTTTTTCAACCAAAAAATAAATGGTGAGACACCCATGTTTGACTTTGTTATAGTGTGTTCCATATTCTATTAGAGTTTGATTGATATAATATATGGAATATTCATGACTTTTTTAATATTGTTGGGCAATCATTTCCCCAAATGATATGGGGGTAGAGCAAGTGTACAAGATGAGAGGCCAATCATTAGGAGGAGGTCAAATAATGGGAGGATACAAGAGTGTGTTAGAGGTACAATCACTAAGAAGGGAGGTGAATTATTGAGCCCATTTATTTAAACTTCATTCCACTCCTTCAAAAAATTTAATCATTAAATACATACATTCATGAGGCATACACATATTTCATAACAATGAATAAGAAAGACAATGCAAGATCAAGCACATAACACATGACATACGTGGGAAACCCTCTTTGGGAGTAAAACACAATAGAACCTACGATTGGAATACTATCCTATAATAACAAGAACCAATTTAGACCATCTACAATTTATCAAGGAACTAAAATCCCTATTTAGTGAGACTATAATCCGATAAGGTGTTGCCATACCTATCTAATTGAGCTACAATAAAAACCATACCTTTTAGAAAGTTTTACCTTATAAGGAGGTTACAACCACCTTAGATGCTAAGATTTTAAATAACACCTATGAACACATCCACATTTTCATTGATGTATTCAACACCTGATGATGTATCATTGATTATCACTCTTCACCTTTACTCACCCTCAATTTGTAAAAGCACTATTCTACCAATAGAATTATGACCTACATGTCATTCAATCTAATTTTCTCTTCAACTCATCATCAAGGCACCCCTCCCTTATTCCAAAATTCACACACACAAGCCTCTCTCAAATAGCCTCTTAAGCATACTCACACATTCTACCTCTTCTAGGCTTATTAGGTCAAATAACCTTTGTGATCACCTTTAGCAGCTTGCTCAAACAAGCATGTTTGATCCTCTTCACTCTATGTTGGTACTCACTTACCTATACCTTCTCTTTAAAAGTTTGTCTCCTTCACTTGGATCTACACTCATACTACCTCATCCAATTTTTACTTGTTTATAAATCACCATCTTTGATTTCACTAATTATAAATTAATCTTGATAATCACTACCTTGGTCAGCTATTAGGCATACCTTAGACCTTAAGGAATCTCTCACATGAAGACACAACACAATATAATATTCATAGGTTGGCCATAGTATCTATGGGTCATCCTTAAGTAGATACACATTTTAATAAGGCCCTTGTAGCTATTATAGGTCTCATGGAGACCTATTCACCCATTTATCACACCATCAAGCAAAACAAGAACACAAGACCACTTTTAAATACATGGGTCCACTTATTATGTCCCCTTAGACATCCTCAAATTATCATATTCATCTTACCTCACATTTTTATATTCTCAAAAAACTTAAACACAAAACTTACACACAAGAACACCATTACCAAACATACAATCAACTTCTTAAGCATTTTTCATACTCAAGAAGATTGATCAAACCTCCAAAATCCACACAAAGCATCCTTATGGAGTCTAAAACACTCCCCAATAGATAATTAACCATGAGACATTGAAATAACATCAACACAAGCTTAATTACTCTTCTTGGGTCACTTAAAGAATAAGCATGAACAAATAATCAAATTTGAACATTAATATCTTTGACTGTACACACTTCCATATCTTCAAATTAGGTTCATTAGATGTACCATGGATTCTCTTCATCTTTTATTTTTACAACACCAAAAAGTTTGACTTCTATCAAAATATATGGACACAATATAGATCTCTATTTTTTCCCTATGTTAAATTCAAATATTAGAATTCAAATGGTCACAGTTAACCTTTAAAAACAATTCTTGAACCTTGTGAACTCTCAACTCAGATCAAATACACATTATTGATCTCTTTTGATATTTAATGCATAGGTTCCAATGCTCAGATTTTAAACTTCAGTCACATTGACCTCATCTTGTGTAATCTTAAAATGTTGACTCAATGTGCTCTATCGATCTCTACATATCAACCAAGTATTTAATGAACAATTCTCATTGTTTGATCAATCTGTATGAATGGCCAATCATCATTGGATTCTTATCCTATACCTTTGCTTAGTCATTAAACATCATGCACTTGTCCTCATCTCACTAATTCTTTACTTCTTGGAGCAATATGTACCATTGATCTTTCTCAAGATTTAATAATTTCAAAAATGACTAAGTATGGGGACCCTTTCAATATGCCTGAGTTGCCATTGTTGATCCTTAATAACTTCTTCTACATTTCAATGTAGGATCTCAAATTTGGACCAGATGATCTCCTCACATAAAATAATCCAACCATATGACACATTACTCCTAAAAACCTTGTACGTGTGATATATATTTCCATTAAAAAGCCTTATCAAAATCTTATATCATATATCTAACTATGTCAAAGCATGCCTAAGAGTCCAACTTTGATCATGCATAACTTTTACTGTGCTTCAATGCATGATCTCAAATTTAACATAAATCATCTATGCTCAAAACTAAACAAAACTATATTATTAGTTTCTACTGACACCTTCACATGTGAAAGATATAAAATCATCAAAATTCTCACTTAGATCTTTCTTACCTTATGCAAATTTGGCTAAGTATGGAAAAACATAGTCAAACTGCTTGAGAGCCCAACTTTGCATATACATATCTTTTAACGTGCTTTGTTGAATGATCTAAATTTTGGTAAAAATAAACTAGGTCCATAATTAAACAAACCCATATGATCACCTTGTCTTGAAACATCCACATGTGTGATATATTTCATCATTAAATTGCTTATTCAGCTCTTTCTAGCCATATTGCAAATTTGGTTAAGTATGGGAAAATAATGAATTTTGACTTAGAAGCCAAATTTATACCCTCATATATTTAATCATACTCTAATGACTGATTTTATATCTAGTGAATAAAAACTATGGAATAATGTGATCATAACCATATGACTAACTCCCCTTGACTCATTCACATGTGGCAATGGTGATGTCATCAAACTGCTAACTCAGATTTTGTGCTACTAGACCCAAAGTGTGTAAATGAAAACTATGATCAACTAGATGAATTCCAATTATGCACAAAAGATATCAAAGAATAGATAGCATATTAGGGACCTCATTAACATGATATAATCACCATACTCATCCCTAACCTTCTCTAACCATGTCAACACTAAAGTTCAACCAATCCTCCTTCAAACATACTAGAATAGGCACATTACACACTTTGTCTTTGTCACTTAGGATATGAAAGAACTTCATCCACTCACCAAGACACCTTAATGACATCACTATGATAAATCTCTAATAGATTTATTATTTCTTGATATTAAATTATTTTATAAATGAATCAGTCCATTCCAGAGTTGTGCCTTTCTTGAAAATATAGTTAACTACATAAATACGATAAGCCATATAAGGAAAATATCATTGTATTACCCCAAGTTTAATAAGATATATCTATGTGTATAGAATGTATTTAGGTACATGCCTATTAAGAATGGATTTAATTCTAGCAAGATCTAAATCAATCCCACATAAATAAATCAAAAATCCTAAAAACATCCTGGTGGTGATATTGCAAATAGATTTTTTAGGATTGAGTCTAACTTTGTATTTGATGAGATGATAACAAATGATATCAAGATAATTAATATGATTTTCATGATGATTTTATTTAATGATAAAATAATATACACAAGTTCAAAATATTTTATGTATGAGATCATGAAATATATGGGTCATTTCACATTGATAAGTAGCTCTAACATTATTGAGGCTAAAAGGAATTTTAATGTAGAAATAAGTGCCCCATTATTTTATAAAAGTTGTTTTATGTTGATATTAAAGACTAATATTAATTTTATTATATATTTAAAAACCATCCCTAAGATATAAAATTTCATAGCGGAATCAACAATGGCATTGATTAATGGTAAAAAAAGTCATCTTTGGGACATGATAAGTTAAGATTATGAAGTCTATACATATGTGGATAACCATGGTGACTTTATTATGTATGGGAATAATGTTAGAAACCCATTCAGAGTAATCTAAAATTTTGATTAATTTAAAATATAAGAGCTTGATGATCTCTTTATGACATAAGGTATAAATCTTAGGAGGAAATTTATGTTGATTTTTATGCATGTGTTTCGCATCAAGATAGGTGATGATATTGTGGACCACAATATTAGGATCAATGTCGGTAATGTATTCATATGACCATGTGAAAGCTTCTTAATATTTATAAAAAAAATAGACTAAATTTTTCATGTTTGGTAGGATGAAGTTATTTGGAAACAAGAATAAGTATAGGGATAGTAGTGGTTCCATAATTGATTACAATAGTTTCCTCCATAATCATATCATTTTCATCTCATAAATGATAGGGAGTAGGATGAAGTTAGGAAATAGGATGTGTTTTGGGATCGATACTAGAAATGAAATTATTGAAACCTTTATCTCAAAATGACCAAGATTTTTATGTTGGTGTGGTATTTGAGGCTCATGACCATGGAGTAGTTATAAGATAGCTTTGTTATTAGGGAGCATGGGAAAGGATCCATAATACTCAACATCCACTTCAAGATCCATAATTTTATTTCCATGAGTATTGAAATCAAAATGTATTTATCAAATAATTTTACCTTGTACATTTAAGGTAATTTTAAGGGTAGAGGTATGATGTTGTTCGATAGAATCTGGTATCTAAATAATGGGATAAGAATTATAATCAATGGTGATTTAGTTGTGTATAATAGGTATGGAATTGGTTTGTTTATTAGTATTGATTAGAGATAATGGATCTTGACTTACTAGATTGATTTGATTAGTGCAATTAGGGATTATAGGTTAGATTATATCAAATTGGTTGATTTGTTGGATGATCCATTGAGTATCTATCAAAGGTGCATTGATAAGTGGTACACATCTTTCCAATTATGCTTCACTATTAGAGGATATGTGAATGACATGAACATCATGATTGAAGGCATGCATTTTTGCTAATGTATTTTTATAATCTAAGACATATAAATATCATGAATGAGCTTACACCATAATTTAAATATCATCATAGGATGGAGATATAGTGCATGTATCTATTTTAGTAGCAACATATGTAGTGGAGATGCCAATATTATAGAAAGTGCAGAAGACATGGATAAGTGATATTAAAACAATTTGACCACCCCATATTCATTGCAAGTAAAATCATCTTATGTGTAAGAGGCTTCATGAATGTTGCATTTAGCAAGACTATCATTAGTATCATCTATTAAGGGAATAGTTATATCTCATGGAAGAAGATAAGGAGGAAGTCATTCCATGATATAGGGATGTAATAAATTAGTATTGCAAGTATTTTTTATTTCATTAGGTTCATCATCATTTGAATCTATAAGATTTAAATGTATTTTTGAATGCATATTAATAAATTCATGAAAAGGAAGACTATTGATGTGCAAAATAATATGAATATGATATTGAGATTTGGGATTTGGAAGTTAGATGCTCCAAGGATTAGGATTAGCCTCATGTTTTTAATGTTTCCCATTATGTATGAATTTGATACATTGGTTTCCAAAAGATGCAATAATTCACATATTATGATTCCATAGATGACCCAATAGCATATTTTAAGATAAGGGAAGATCAAGGACCATAAACCTAGTGCAAATTTTATTGGGTACAATGGTAAGAGGGATCTAAATGCAACTAAGTGGTTTTTTTTAGTTTTATCAAAGCTATGACACATGATTTAGGTTTGTTTGAGATTTTTTTATAGAATATTTAATTTATTGAATAAACCAAAGATAATTTTGATGTTTTACTAAAGGTGGATCATCAACTTGAAAGATAATTTTGTCATTTATCATGTCTTATTCTATAAATTCTATGGAGGGTTTAGTAGATAAAATATTTTCATAACATGCACTTTTGTAGGTTGAGGAACATCAAGAGGTCATTCATATTCATTATATGAGTTTTATTATATGTCGTGTAGTTTTTTCATAAGTAACTTTCCATGATAAGGATAATTTATTACCAATTCCATGAGATGAATTTTACAAAGCATATAATTAATTTCATCTAAGAATTTCTAGTAAGGTTTAGAATAAGAGTGAATACAGGGATTAGGTTGACTAGGTAGAGTAATTTTTTGAAGTATTTGAGGGTCCACTGGTGGATATGGATCATCACTAGTGGATGGTTCAAAAGATGTAGGCTAAGAAGTGGTAGTGTCTCTAGTAGATGATCATCAATAGATGGTTTTTTAGGTTTGGTAACAAGGTATTTGAGAGTAGGTTTATGACAATAATTGACTTTAACTAGATTCACATATTTATAATTGGTATAAAAGTGATCATAATCAACACCAATAACACAAAAAAATTCATTTGGATGTTGTGTATTAGGATCTGAAGAAGATTTTTGAGATTTTGAATATGTAGGTTTGGCAAAGTTTATCTTTCAAGAAGCTTTGAGATAATCAAGATGACATAGTTTAATAATATTTTCAAGATCAAATGCCTTTCATAACATTAAATACACCATAAATTTTATAATCCCATGACATGTCTCATGAGAATTAACAATGTTAGCATGAAACCAAAAAAAATATTAGGATCATTCCATGATGGGAGAGCAGTGTTGTTATAAATGAAAGGTTTTGATGGAGATAATACATTATTCATTTTTGACACCATCAAGGGTGGGTGGGAAGGAGTTGTAATATCTAATATTACTTTTCTCATTTTATTGGAGGATATTTATATTGATAATTTATGCTACTGATTGTGTTAGTTAAAGTTTGGAAATATTCCTTAATTGAATAATGAGATGGTTCAAATTGATTCATAAGGAAATATTGTTGGTTATCTTGATCAAAAACCTCTTCTAAGGTTTGGGGAGAAAAGATTCAAACAAATATTAAAGAGAACACTTTAGGGTAACAATAAATAATTTAAATATATTGTCATCACTCATGTTATGAGCTAGTGATTTTCATCTTTTGATAAAATTATGAGAAGATTTGGTAGGTAATTATTTGGCATTGATGATGTGACTAAGATAATTTTTAGGAAGACCATTTTGTTAAAATTCCTTAACTATCTAATTTTTGAGATCCTCTAGTTTCCATATGGAATTTTGAGGGAGTTGATTATACCATTATAAATCATCTCCCATAAGAGTTTTAACAAGTTTATTGGTATCAAAATCATTGGTATGGACCCATTCCTTATAGAGATTACCAAATTATTTAAGGAAGAAAACATGCTCTTTATTTCCATCATAGTTAATGGTGGGAGAGATATTACCAATATCTATGGATACGATGAATGAAGCTAAAGGTTTGTTTTGAATATGTTGAATCATTTTATTATGAAAGATATGTTGAAGGATGGTATTTCCATTGGCATCTCTGGGAGGAGGAGGAGGAACAAAATTTTGATTATTTGGAAGCATGATAATAAGGGCTTCACTTACCATTTGTAAGATATGATTTACATTTTGATCATTTGAGAATTGTTAGTTGTTTACATAACATTTATTTATTAAACCATTTGAGAAATAATTTGAGTTGTATCTATAGGTGTATTTTTATTTGTAGTGGTAGATGGTGGAAGGATGTGGAATGTTAGTGTTGGTAGGAATAGAATTCCAAGAATTATGGATAGAAATATTCCCTATAGGAAGGTTCCTTATGTTGGTATCAATTAATCCAATGGTAAAGTAGGGAAGTTTAGATAAGGTATCATTTAAAGTATGATCATATAGATCATAATTTTTATTGATGTGGACTATGTTGCATTTCGTTAACCTAGATGAGGGTTAGGATTACTTGTGTCATGAGGGGATATCTTCTTGGGTGGTCAAGGCAGGTAAGAATTAAGCACCCATGTAAAGTCAAAATGGGTTGACACTATCAAAGAAGATCTTAATAGTTGATTTCATGATGCTAATTAGTGTGGAAAGATAAATAGGGGATAAAAGACTGAGAGAAAAAAGGCTGGTAAAATAAACTAAGTCAACTATGAACTATAAGATCGATCAGGTTGATATAGTGAATTTTTCAAGAGTTAAAAATTATACTAGGTCAACCAAGACCTACAAGATTGACTTGATTGATTTAGTGCAATTTTAGAAATCTAGAATGATAGTTAAAAATTAGATTTAGTCAGCAAGAACCTACAGGGTCGACCAGGTCAATCTAATGTAATTTTTGAAAGTATAGAATAGTAGTTGAAAATTACACTAGGTCAGTTAAGACTTACAAGTTCAACTAGGTTGATTTGGTATAATTTTTGAAATTTTAGAATAGTAGTTGAAAATTAGACTAGGTCCACCAGGACCTACATGGTCAACCAAGTCAATCTAGTGTAATTTTGGAAAGTCTAGATTAGTTTGGGGATATATTAAATCAATTTGGCTGACATGATTTGGTAGATAATGATAAATAATAGTCTAAAAATTTACTAGGTCAATTTGGTTGACCTAGTTAGGTAGACAAGAAGAAATAGAGATTTGATAGCCTACTAAGTCGAGCTAGTCAACTTAGTTGTACAAGTAGGAAAAGATAGATTTTTTAAATTCTACTAAGTCAAGTTGGTAAATTTATTTTTATAAGTGGGAAAATACATATATTTTGGCATCCTACTAGGTCAAGTTGGTTGACTTATTTGTATAGATAGAAAAATACAAAGATTTTGATAGCCTACTAGGTCAAGTTAGTCAACTTAGTTGAATCTAGAAAAAAATTAATAACAATTTGGATAGAATATATAAGACTATGTCAATTCTGGTCAACTTACTCTATTCACACATAGTCAAATGATGTTAGCTAATCTAGTTAAAACACACAACATAAAATTGTATCAACATTGGTCAATACAATCTATAATATAACATAGAATAGAAAATAATATGCATAAAATGTAATCTTGTAACTACTAATTTTAACTAAGTATCTAAAAAATAAGATCACTGAGTTTTACTAAAAGGTTTTCATTGATTTGTCGGTTTCTAAAGATACTTATCTATTATATAGTGATGACCCAATGTTTTAGAGCACTAACTATGAAGAAAATATTATTCTTATAGCCCACTAAAATTACTTTTGAGGGTAAGATGGAAGTAACTTCTCCCTAAGATTTAATATAAAGGGAAATCCTATTCATTTCTCAAATACCATGAGTTACGTGGAAACTAAAGACTGTATTTAGCATTGTACTATGGCTATGAGTATTGGGACAAGCCCCTCATGCAATAATATGTGTAAAAAATAGACAAGGACCATAAATAGAGTATATTTTAGCCCTACATAACATTAGCTAATTAGTTTTAAGACTATCGATACATATTTTTTAGGGAAATAAAGACAAAGTGAAAATAAAGGCAAAATCAAGGGTCAAAAACTAATTTTTAATTTCAAAAATTAAATAAATAGATAGCTAACTCTTTTAAAATAAAATGTGAGATTATTTCCTATGAAAATAAATTGAATTGCTTTGATTATTCTAAAAATGAACCACATAAAACAAGGTTAGCCAAGTCAATCTAGTTATAAAATAAAATAGAGCAAAGTCAAGCAAGTCAAGCTAGTCTATTATAAAAATAAGCCACAAACATAGTCAGACATGTCAGCGTTGTTTGGAAAATCAAATAGATACCGAACTAAATTGGTTAGGTATACTTAGTTGACTATGTGATATAGTTTTACAAAACTAAAAAAGTGGTAAAAATAAATTAAAATTTTGAAAGACAATAATTTTGCTAAAAAATAGTAATGGCAAATTGAGATAATTGAAAAAATTGAATTACAAAGCTTTTTAAGAATGAACCTAAGCAAAATAAATAGGTCTAGGTGGACTTAGTTGGTTAAATTATAATGTTAAATATCTAATTACTAATTGGATCATCTAAGCTTGATTAATTCCTCTAGAATTAAAAATCTAAAAGACATATAAGTTAAACAAGGTTGACCAGGTTGACTTAGTTGTAGAAAGCTAAAAATTAAAATTAGTAAAATAAAACTAGGTCAATTAGTATGACCTAGTTGGTTAAAAATTGAAGAATACAAACTATAGAAATGAATTAGGTTAACCAATCTGACCTATTGACTATAAATGAAAATTTAAAAAATAATAAAAATGAGTAGGTTGACTAGTGTGACCTAGTTGATTGCAAAAGGAAACTTGTAAACAAAGGCAAAAATTGGGTCAATTAGCACAACCTAATTGACTATAGATCTTGGATCTATAAATAAATAAAATGACTAGGTCAAACAATATGACCTACTTGACTATAGAAGGAAATGTGCAAATAAAGGACAAAAATAGGTTGACTAGTGCAACCTAGTTGAGTGTAGATCTTGGATCTATAAACAAATGAAAAGATTGGGTTTCCTAGAAAAACCTAAATTTTTAATTATGGTTAAAGGCGGGGGGGGGGGGAGTTTCTTGAACTAGGCTCCCCAAACCCTAGGAGAAATACAAATAAAAGAGAGACAAAGGTCTACCATAGACCAATAGATAAATTAAGACAAAATAGGGCCAAATACAACCAAAACATAGCCCAAAAATAATAGAAGACACATAAAAGTACAACAAAGGGAAAACCTAAGTCTAATCCATGTCTAAATTTTTTGAGACATATTCCCATCATATTTTCATCCTTTTGAGATTTGCATCAACTTGAAAAAATAGTTTTTCTTTGTCAATGTCTTTTTGGGACTCACTGCATTGCCCCTACTTACCTTTCCCTTTACCAGACATCTTAGCTTCAAATAATTCTCCAAGGTGAGCTCTAAGGCTCTCAATATTTTGAATCCCCTTATTCATGGATTAGTTTCTACAATTTACCAAGAAACTAATGTTATTTGTAAGAATCTCATTCTCATTCTCCAATATATCCACCTTAAATTGGAAGCTCTACAATTGTTGATCATCCTCCTCAGCTAAAGTGATATGGTTTAATATGATGTTTTCCTGTTGAAAAATATTCACCTTCCCTTTAAGATCTATAAGTTCCCTCATGAAACAACACATGATGGACTTTTAAAGTTATAATTCTTTAACCATGGTGTTTGCATTCTCCTTTACCTTAAGGTCACTACCAAATTATTGAAATTATCATTAAGATCTTTATGTTGTTTGTGGAATGAAACCTTTAAATAGAGGACAAAACTAGGTCGACCAATGTGACCTAGTTGACTGTAGATCCTAGATTTGTAAATAGAGGTTAAAACTAGGTCAACCAACTCAACCTAATTTACTATAAATTAAAAATTAAAAATGCAAGGGTTAGATTCACATCAGGTTCACTAGAATATATCTAACATATTAAGATAAGCCTATAACTTATCCTACTTAGTAAATCCAAGCTCTAAGAATATAATCAGCCAACATCTATTATGATAAGTTTATATCAGGGGATGATCAAGATGGACTGATCCAAAACTTGAAATCTTTGGTTGAAATATAATTCAAGAAACAAGAACAAAACAATTCAAATAATGCTATTTCTGAGAAGAGATGTTTTATTGATCAAATTTTTAGACCCAAACATATGCTTATCTATGAGAAGAGATGTCTGATTTACAATTTAGGTTACATCTTCATTTATACATGTTTGTAAGGTGTGGGGAGGATGTGAAAGGTCAAAAATATCAAGGGAGATGAATTGGTTTGACTTCCATGATTTACAATAATACAAAATTTGAGGAATTACTAAAATTGAAATTTGGGACACTTTCATTGGGTTTTAAGAGGTCAAATTCATTGAGAAAATCTCAATGCCATCTCATGATGTTCCCCTCATTATTATCCTTCCAATGGTTCAAACGGCTAGTCAATTGGAGCTACCATGCAAAAGTTATGGCTCCCGAAAGTTTCGTCATCAATTGGGGTGGACCCATCACTCAACTTGTCATCTGAATTGTTGCCCAGATCAATTTTTTAAGCCTAACCAAGGTATTTATCATCACAAAACACTAAAGGAAAGGTTTCCAAATACTCTAGTCAAATAAAACTATGTAATAACCTTAGATAGGCCTTCTAATACATAAAATTAAACTAATCTAGTGCTCACCAAAATTTGTGGCATAAAGGGGGATGGTTTAACATAAACAAACAATCAATGGATCATGGTAGGAAAATGGATATCTATATCACCTAAGGTGGAATATTTCAAGCAAAGAAGATCTTATAACTATACTAAGTTTAAGTATAGAGGTAATCTAAGCAAGGATTTATACATTCAAAACCTATTACTTTGTGTAATATCTATTTATCAAATGAAATAACAAAATTTAGAGATACTTGCCTTTGGGTGAACCTGTCAAGTCTCAATTTCTCCCTTGGCCAATGGTTATTTAAAATAGGTTGTTGTGTATTATGAGGATCACATTATAAAAATCATATATAGGCTAAAAGACTCCTAATTTTCTTCTAAAACTTCCCACAAGATAATATATCTTCCCTGCAAGGCAAACCCTAAGTAGTGGCTCCTTCAAATATAGATGTTGAAAAATTATGAGATAATAATGTGAAATTAATGTTCCTATATATTGGAATGATGTGAAGGTCTTATTTATCACAATGGATAGATCTTAACCCTTCTAGAATTTTAGTTTAAAATGTCAATTATCATGACCTAGTTTTAAGAAAAAGTTATTATTATGCCTCAAACTTAGTTTTGTAACATGCGCTTTAACTTTTATAACAGGGTCAACCTAGCTGAATTAGTAGAAAAATAGGATTTTTTCTTAGTTAGGGTATATTTGAAAGGATAATTATTTAGGGAAATGGATAAAGGAGGTTTGTTTACTTGGGGAGTTGAATAAGTAGGATTTTTAATGGGTTTAGGTAATGATATATTTGACCAACAATATTTTGTAGCACCAATTGTCTACCTGCCCCTTTCCTAGTGCACCTTTTAAGGCATGCACTTAGAGAGATCTAAACTCAATAGGTTCCTACAAGAAAGAAAGCATTAGTAAATGATAGAGTTTTAAAATATTATGATATTTTTTTTATTTTTGGTCTTTTGTGGTCTATTTTGATTTTTAGTTTTGGATTTTTTATAGAACGGATATTTAATTGCACAAAATAATGAATTTATAATATTTTGGAATGACAGTTTTATTTTCTACTCATTTTTTACTTTAGCTTGTTGTTTTCAGTCTATCTTGCTTTGCCAGCTTTCTAACACTCATTATTTATTTTTTATGTTTCTAGGTTGTTTATTGTTTTTTGGATTTTTATGAATTTTTTGCACATAATAATGGGTTATTATCACATTTTAGTTTTTGGATCTATATTTAGATGGTTTTATAAGTAGTAATTTTTATATAGTTTCTTATTTCTTTTACATTTTTGTTGTTTTCCTTCTCTATGTAATAATGGTTTTATTATAGAGAGTTGGTTTTTCTGCTTAAACCTATCTTTCAAATTTTATAATGGCTAACTTGTAGGTTATTTGGGTTACCTAAATATTTTCATACTAACTAATAATAGTTTTTATGTAGGATTGCTTACCATAGACCTAAAATCTAAATTAAAAAACATTTTTTCTTTTATTTTTACTAGCCTTACTTTATTTTCAAAGTTTTATTTAATTTATTTAGTAATTAGTTAATTTCATTTCCTTACAATTTTTTTTTTTTGTATTATAATAATGATGTATACTCTTTCCTTGTGTCACACTCCTAACAAACCTTGAAAACAAAAAACAATTATTTTATTTCATATTACCTGAGTTATTCTCATGTATATTATGTTTCTCACATCACACTGGTGATAATCCTTGGAAATCAAAAATGTGAATAGTCTCCTTATTTTTAATTTTTATGGGGGCTCTATTAACCATGGAATTCACCATCACATGGTAGCCAAATCTCGTGTATCGACAAGGTATATAAATTAAAGACTAGTTTTTTCAATTGCCTAATTAGTTATGTGTTTTAAGTAGACCATGATATGAGGGGGTTTTATAATTCAATTCTCATGGTTTCAAAAGTTACCTAAATGTTTTATTTTTCAATGGCACTCTAATAAAATCATACAAGTGGAGTGGGCACATAGGTACTAGACCATTTTGTGTACTCTTTAATCAACTTATTTTATGGTATTGGGCCTCATCATATCAAAAGGGGTATAGACTATATCCCCTAGTTTAACTTATAAAAAAACTTAATCCTTAAGAATCCATTTAGTAATTTAAATTGTAGTGCACCAAAAAGTGGTTAGATTTAGGAATTTACTCTCAACTTACCCTTGAAATCAAGTATAGAGTGCTCTAAAATTGGTCTGACATTTCCAATGGGCGAGCCAGTATATATGAGAGCCTATAAGTCATTCAAGTCCCTTGCCTAGCTTCTATCCTTTTATGTGACTTATAGGCTTTTTATATTTATTTAATCTTGTGTGTTATTTTTTTTATCTCCTTGTGGAAAACCAATAATTGAATTTTTTTTATGGTTTGAAAACCAAAGTTTTTATTTTGAATATAAAACCAAGTTATTAATTTTTCAATGTAAATCTTTAATCAAGTTAACTTTACACAAAAGAATCTAAAGGCCAAACAACTAAAAAATCTTATAAGATAATTGTATTTTTTAGTTTGGATTCATATAAATTTTTATTCAAGCATTAATATTTGAATAATGTATCCAATCACTAGGCATCAAGCCTATTTAAATAATCTTCAAAATGATCCTAATATAGAAGAACCCTTTGGCAATCATGTTTCAAAACCAAAACTAGCAAGACATTGAAAACTCAAAACAAGAAAGACATTGAAGAGGACCATAATATTCCTCTTCCTCTTAAAAAGTTTCAAGAATATTCCACACTTTTGATTGAAAATAATATTGATGTAAATATCAAAACAAGTGAAGAACCTAAAATAGTGAAATTTATCACTTCTCTAGATCCTGAACAATAAACAACTCTAACTCTCCTCCTTAAAGAATTTTCAAATGTGTTTGCATGTTAATCATATCCATATGGATAATCATTTTTTCCTCATAAAGATCATAACCCAAGATTGTTTTGTCATTATGAGGCATGCAAAAATTATAATTCCAAGTGTTTCTTCACCCACCTTTGAAGGTAAGTATAATATTATTGAATAACTTGAGAAAACTCCAGCCCAAATTTATATTATATACCTTATTGAGTCCATTACCTATAAGGATATTTTATATAAATATTTACAAGAATCAAAAGTCCCAAAAAACATTGATCTATCCAAATTTCAAGCAATTGTAAGACATTTATCCTCCAATAATCAAGTGATTTTTGACCATATAGATATTTCCCTCATGGGTAAATCACATAATTTTCCATTGTATATTGAAGTCATTATCTCTAAACATAAATAAAAAAGGGGTATATATGTAATAGGTCCATATTGAATCTATGTACATTAATCTTGATCAAACGTTTGGGACAATCAACAGTAGCACTAGAGCCTAACATCATTACTATAAAGGCCTACAATAATGTAAAGGGGTAGTCAGTGGGTACCATATGTCTTCCTCTTAGGGTGGGGCATATTATTAAAAATACCTTGATTTATGTTTTATATATATATTTACCATATAACTTGTGATCATAGGAATTTGACTTAGAGAGGATGTTAGTATTGTGTTAGAACATAAAACAATGAAATAAACACAATAACATGCTAACATCTCTAGCCTAGATCATAGAGGAATCATAATAAACAAAAAAAAGTGAAAATCACAACTAAAATGTAAAAAGAAAACAATATCCTTATGTTCCTTGATTGCTCCAAATGATTTTTCATGTGGTTTGATCAGCTTGTGCTCAAAGAGTCTTTAACGATAGAGTTTGGCTATCTCCCTCTCTCTTGGATTGTATATGACTTGATGGCTTGGATTATGATTTTGGAATTATAACACTATTGTTTCTAATATTGATATAAAATCTGCATTATAACTTTACTCTATCCAAGCTCTCCAAATGAAGAGGCAAATGTTTGTATTTATAGGTTTAGAAACTAAGCCCAACTCAAAGTGAGTTAGAGTGTAGTTTAGTCATGGAATGAGTTCAAACCCAACCTAAGTGAGTTAATTAAACCTAGTATATACAAAAGGTGTCAAAACCTCATGATTTCCAATGAATAGGCATGGGTGAGATATTTTAGGATATTTTCAAAGGCTTGACAACTCACAAAAGGTAATTATAAAAACCTAGGATATTTTTGATTTTTTAATTTCCTTTTTGATAATTTCAATAATTACTCATGGATAATTCCACTAAGCATTTAATTAGGTTTAGAATTTTAAGTAATTTTGCTTATGATTTTATCATTTCCAAGATTTTATTTAATTTCATGTGTGCCTTTGCCCCATTTAATAGGTCTATAGGCCAAATTGCATGTTATGATGTCATATGATGATTAGAGATGAATATATGAGAGGTTTTTGTTACTTAATGTAGGATACCCCAATTAGGGGTTTCTTAATGAGATTTTTATCTTTTTCAAATGATTTACAATAAATTTGGGATGTTTATTAGTTCTTAGGTTTAATTTGCAAAGGTTGGTAAGAATCAGTCTAAATTATGATATGAAGCCATTGGTGGCCATTTTTAGGTGTCTATAGTTTGCCCCTATTTGGGAAGATGTTATAAGTTGTAAGCACAGTAACATCTTCTAAAATAATGAAAAATTATTGTATGCCTAAATGAATATGATAATAAAATAAAAATCTCCAAATAATGTTTGTGAAGCTTATAATGATGTCCCCTCAAGGGAGTGGCTATCACATACATTAGATAGATGGTCCCTCAAAAAGAAGAAAGAAGAATAATGAAATTAACCCACAAGTGAGATTAATCCTAATGAGAAAATGCTTACATGAATTGATTAAAAAATTACTAAATTACCCAAAGGTATTTATAATTAGTAACAAAGGTTGAGACATTGATTTGCCCATACGTAGTTATAATAAGTGTCAATGGCATATAAACTAGTTAGGGCTAATGAGTCAAAATAATGATTTTCCCATAGGTAGTTATAATCATTAAGATGACTAAGATTGAATAATTATGTGTGATTGTTCCCTAGTATGGTAGATTGGCAAGCATAACTCAAGAATATAACCTATTTCATAGATTAAAGATGAGTGGATGCAAACATAGATGCAATGGTCTAATGATTGAAGAAGCCACAAATAACCAAGCATATGAGGATGCACAAAGAGATGAAAGGGATGAATATAAGAATAAGAATTGAATAATGGAAATGATTTAGTTGTACCTACCAATATAGAGATGTTCATCCTTATTAGCATTGATATAACCAGAATGGTCAATGGGTTAATTTGATCAAGGGTAGAAGGATTTGCCAATGGTACAAAGGATAAACTTCTATGGATATATTGCTTGTAAGACTTCCTAAGATGATTTTTGCTATAACACGTGAAAATATACCTCATAATAGAACACCATGAGAAACTTGGTCAAAATGTGCATAAGGACTAACTTATGATCCAATAAATAATTTGAAAATAATTAATTAATGCTAAAAACCATATTGGAAATGTTGACATATGAATATGGATGGACTCAATAATAATGAGCAAGGAATCACCCAATGAACATATTTAGACTAATTAGAGGCACAATATTGAAAGTAAACAAATAGGTAAGTGAACAAACAAACAAATAAATAACACACATAATGCAAACAAATATGAAAGAAAATAAACAAATAAACATACATACATACAAAAAATAAACACACAGAAAACATGAAAGTAAAATCAATAAAAAACATCCTACAATGGATTTTCCCTAGTAGAGTGGATCGAGGATGACTGACTAGGCTTAAAATAGGACATTTTTTTTGGATTTTGAAATTTTATGAATGTTTTTAGAATTTTGAGATATCTTAACTCGATTGGGAATTATGAGATACTAAATGGTCCAACTCATAAAATGGTGAGAGAGTTAGCCTAGATTGATGACAAAATGATGAAAGCATATGGAAACGGAACTAAGATAACCTTAACATGAATCAAGAACAAACTACATAGCTATAAAATGACCTCAATTCATAGTAATTAGTCCCAAATAAAAGGTAGGAAGAAACTAACTAGGTCATAACAAGTTCTTAAATCCAAAAAATGGCTAAGAAAATGAGAATGGTGATGGCAAGGTGATGAGACAATGCATGATAAAGGTGTTCTTCCTAATTTTCCCATAGGTAGTTATAATATAAAATAATGACATAGGTTTGTGATACTAATTTTCCCATAGGTTGTTATAATTAGTAACATAAGGTGGACTACTAATTTTCCCATAGGTGGTTATAATCAATAGAAACTAGTATAATGTGAATGAAATATGATTTATCATATTGACTGTCACACTACTTTCATAGACTGTCATTTAAACACAAAATTCTAAAACTATTGAAACTAGATCAAAATCCCCTCATGTAATGTGTAGAAAAAACCAAAAGAACCAAGATCAAAAAGGGGTTGGGTAGGATAGCTAAAAATATGATTTCTTGTAGTAGGGATGGCATGGTATAATGGTATATGGTACGACATTTTTAAGGATGATGATGCTATGAAGAGTGGATACAATCATAATAGGGTTGACCCCAAGTGGTAAGGTAAATAATAAGGTAGGAAACAACATCAAGAGGAATGGAAAATGAAAACAAAAAGGTAAATGGAAAATGGAAATGGTATGGTTAATGTTTTTGGCCTAGGTATGGTAAATGAAAAATGGAAAAGGTAAATGGAAACTAAAAATGGTATGGTTTTATGGCAAATGTAAATGGGATGGTAAGTTTTTTTGGCCTCGGTGAATGTTTTTGGTGTTCTTACTGATTTGGAGATGCACATCTTGATCATCAAATGAGACAACCAAAATAATCAATCATGTAAATTGCTATCCCACACCTCTTTTGAATAGCTATCCTATCAATAATTGACTATAGATTTCAATGAAAATTATGTTATTATGATCTTCATTGGTCATTGATTTTATTTACTTCAAACTTTAAGACACGGTATATTTATAGCCTTTATAAATGAAAGTGTGGCTAAGGATGGTAAATATGGATAAACAATGGCTGGTAGGTATGATTTGTCAATGTAAAGGTGGATGATAATGGAATGTACAATTGTTGGGCAACAAATAAAGATCAAGTTTTTTATACACATAATGTTGTTGATTCCAGATTCGACATATAAACTTTAGATGTGGTGAGGTTTAAGAATTCTAAATATGATCTCAGTAGGACCACCAAATTTTTATATTGTTTGGTCTTGAGAATAGATACCATATGATTATGTTGTATATTAGAAGCTATATTGATTTCATCTTTGATTTTGTGTTCATTAAATAGTGAAGGACTATTATTCTTAATGTTGTCACCTCAAAGCAATTTTCACCAATGAAGTTATTTTGATTGTCCCATAGTACCTCTAATAAGGTGTTATTAAGGAACATTAAATTTTAACTTTGATTATATTCTAGCACATCTAAAAAGGTTTCACTAGAAGATGATGAGTTTGAACTTTGATTGTCCCCTAGTTCCTCTAAAAAAGTTTCACTAGGAGATTTTTCTTCTTTTGCATGAATTTTGTCTTGGCCTCCCTAATATTATTCAAATGATATGTCACCATGGATGTAGTTCAACAATATATTATTATATCATTACCAATTGACACTTGTGGGAGGTGGAAAATCAATAAAATGGCTAGGTTAGTTGATGGTAATGCATGTGAAATGGTAAGGAAATGGGGAGAGGCTGCACAATCCTTGTAGAAGGTACTAGGAGAATTTGTGTCAAAGATGAATTAATCATTATCAAAAACTATAGAAGGATCACAAATGTATTCAAAATGATCTATAAGGCATGTGTAACCAATGTTTTAACAACCATAACTATATTTTGAATTTGAATCTATTTTTGACTCAAGGGACTCTAAATTTGATGTTGAGACTGATGTTGATTTTGATGCTAAATCTAATGTCAATTAAAAAATATAACCTAAATCTAATTTTGATTCTTTATCTAGTATGGATTTTGATACAATGATGTTTTATTAGTTGTTTGGTATTGGACAAGTAATGGCCTATGATGGCATAATGGGCTCCATAAAAGACTAGTTTGTCAAAGTGAGACTCCTTAAGAATGGAGAAAAGGTCAAGAGATCACTCCATAGAGACTATCTTGTCAATGGGAGGATATTTAAAAACATGAATATGGTCAAGGTAATTATTTTCACAAAGGATATTATAATCATTAAGAAGTAACTCAATAAAGATTGGCTTGTTAGAGTGAGATTCCTTGATAATAGGTATAGTATTAAGAGGTGATTCATCATAGGTTGAATCATCAAAAATGGTTGGTTAAAAAAAACATCATGGATTTTTTGGTTCTCTTGGTCTTAGTTTAAAATTAGTTATAAAATACCAATTTTGAATACATCTTGGTCTTCAAATGGTTAGATCGGTTAGAGAGGTAAGGATTGGCTGAGTTGGGGTTGAATGATTGGTAGGGGTTTTCTAAAGTTGGGAATGGTTGGAAATAGATGAAGAATGACCATTTATTTGATAATTAGAGGGAATTTTGAAGCTTAATTTATCACACAAGCCAAAGGATGAGGTCTTAGAATGGTAATGGTAGGGTATCATGGAGCTTGGTTGCTTCCACAAGCTAAAGGGCAAGGTCCTCGAATGGTAATGTTAGGGCATTAGGGAGCTTAATTGCTTATAAAAGACAAAGGATAAGGTCCTATAATATAAATTATAGGGAATTATGGAGCTTTATTTCTCACATAATCCAAAGGATGAGGTCCTAGAATATAAATGGTAGGGCATTATAGAGATTGATTGTTCACACAAGCCAAAGGATGAGGTCCTAGAATAGAAATGGTAGGTTATTATGGATCTTGATTTATTGTAAAAGCTAAAGGATGAGGTCTTAGAATAGAAATAGTAGGGAATTGTGGAGCTTGGTTTCTCTCATAAGCCAAAGGATAAAGTCTTAGAATGGTAATGGTATTCCTTGGACATAGTGGAGCTTGGTGGCTCATACAGTCTAAAGGAGGGTTAACAATATAAGTGGGGAATTAGGTGTCATGACTAGTGAGATGGCAAACATTATATGTTGACCAGACAAAATAAGGTACCACCAAACATTGTTATTAAGGATATTGAATTTGTTTCCAAAATTAAGGATTATAGGGAGGATAATAATCCATCTCACAAACCACTTCTTCACCATACTGGTCATGCCATTCAATTTGTGTGACTATCCTATCATAGCTTGTATTGTAATTATTTCCACCATAAGTATAACAAGACATATACACATCAATAATTAAAGATCTATAAAATTTCTAGAGTTATACAAACTCTAAAAAATAATGTGCAAAGGATAGATGGTTCAAATTTGGTCTGACCTAGTCTAGGGGAGTTGTATGTCCAAAATGGTCTACAATAAAACTTGGTATAAAAAAATCTAATGTCATATGTCTAAAATTAGATGTTTCACACACAAAATTTCAAGTGGCTAAATAAAAACTGGCATATCAAACTCTAGGGATAAAGTGTTTCAAATAGGTCTAATCTAAGAAAACAAACGTTGCTAGGTCTTTTGGCCAAACATGGTTTCAAAAGCTAGGATCAAACAAGGCATGTTATACGACTTTTGTCCAAATGAAACATAAAAAGATAGAATTTAAACAAAGGTGATATTTTAATCTAAAAAACTTAGAACACTTTGGTATAGACTAGGCATACAAAATCAAACATAAATTTGGTCAATTGACATAAGGCATAAGGTAAAAGGCACATGGAGATATAGGTTTTTCTCCAAAATAAAATGCACACACAATAATGAAAACTATACTCCTTTAAACAAACAAGCTTAGATAAAATTTAATGGCATAATGGCAAAAGACAAATATTCAAAAGACATACATGGCATTAGTTTTCAAAAATGACATTTATCACAAGGCAAGATAAGTCTTGAAACAAATTGAGTAGCATAATAATGTTTATCACTCTCTAAAGATGTGACAATAGTTTATTTCAAAGACTCCAAGGCATAAACTTGAAACAATTTGGGTAGTGTAACATTACCCATTTCAATCAAGTGACACACACACAAACAAGTTTGGCAAAATTTTTTAAGGCAAAGGTGTGTAACAAAATGGCCAGCATAATGCCTCTTCAAACAACAGAGTAGTGTGGACAAATAACTCATTTTGATGTGGCATAAGCAAACAAATTTTTAGATTTAAAGACCAAGTAATCAAAGGAAAAATACCAAATATAACTAAGTAAATCATCCTAAGCCCTAAACTGACAAGGTTAGTCAAATGGGGTTGACTAAAACTATAGTTTTTAAACATCTAGATTGGTCCTAAGCATGGATAATGCTAGAGATTCCTCACATTAATTGAGTTCATACTAGTTAACTTACTATTCTAGGGTAAATTCATTTGCATAGTGATTCCATCTGTGGACTTATTAATGGAATCCCTTGATTAAATAGACTTGACTCAAGTTTTCATTATGAAAGGTGAGGTTAGTTGCTTAACCCTTTGGCTCTTGTAGTATCCATGCCATGATTTGTATACCCCTATATAAAGTGGGGTTTAAATAATACTAGGTGATGAATCCCTGAGTTAATTCTCCCTTAAATAACTCATGAAGAAGCTATGAACTCCCCTTCACAAGCCAAATTGCATGAAAGAAATGCCTAAGTGGAAAGACTTTAGAGGTTGTTTCTAGATCACCCAAACCATATAGGTTTTGGAGAGAGACTTGAAAAAATTATTTCCATGCCTTGGAATAGGCATAAATTACAAGTTAAAAGGCACTTTTGGTCACCCAAGTTCCCTATAGGGGACGGGGGAAGAGCATACACGTACTCTTCATTTTGCACAAACAAATAAACAATCAATCAAATAACACTTTCAAGAATTTGAAATTTAAGTGAATGTCAATTTGATGCACCAAATGAAATGTTTGATTAAGTCTTTGGCCCCTTTGCCTTAAATTTGTGAAAATATTGAAAGAATTGGCACAAAACAACTTTAACATAAATCACCTAGGTTTATTTTAAGTACTTAAAACCAAATGTTTAAGACTTAGTAATTTATTTTAGGCACCAAAATGAAGTGTTAAATCATTTAAACTTAAAAATGCATAATCTATTCCAACCTTGGCCTTGTAAGGGTTAGAAAGTTTCTCCCTCATTTGAAGCACTTTCAATGATGAGCAAACAAGCTTTCAAAATATAGCTCTTAGGTTTATTATTTTTAAAAACATAGAGACTGATATTGGTCACCTATGACTGCTGTCAGTTAGAATTGAATTGATGCTAATAGATAAATAATGATATCATATACCTATGAACCCAAAGGCAAAACCAAAATGATGTGACAAAATTTAGTTATCCAAATTTAGTAGAAAAACTCCTCAAAACCTGCCACAAGGTGAATGAATAAAGAGTTTAAAAATCAATAAAGCCAAGAAGTAGAAATTAGAAGCTTTAAAAGGATTCAAAATCCTATTTCAATAATTTTTGAAACATTTATGCAACTTCAATGTAAACTAATAACATATTTTGAAAATTTAGGAGAAAACATGTGGTTTTTTAAAAAATCATAAAAAATGAAATTCAGATGACCTAAAACAAAGCCCCAAAATATGGCCTATTAGTTTGTTATTTTGTATAGTGATTGAGGTCAGTTATGGAGATGCACATAGTTATCAATGCCAGTTTTATAAGAATGATGTCAATTATTAAGGATTGATATCGGTTAGGAAAAACTAATGTTGGTCTATGTGTAAATCTGAGCGAACACAAAAAATAATAATATGATAAAAATAAAGATAAAACTCTAATTTTTAATATTTTCAAGAATTCATTTAAAAAGTTTAGAGTTAAATATTTGTCTCCTTGGTAAATTGGGTGGTTATAGTCCCATCGGGTATGCCATTTGTGATCATAGGAATTTGAAAATAGAGAGGAGGTTAAAACAAGTTTTTGTTTCATAAAATAAAATGAAATCAACACGCTAACAAGCTAACATCTCTAAGATTAGATCTTATGGGGAGTATAGTGAACAAAATACATATGAAAGCATAACTAAAATTCAAATAATGAAAAATACCTTACCTTCTTTGAGATCTCCAAGTTATTATTTTGTGGCTTGATCATCTTGTGCTCAAAGAGTCTTTGGCAATGGATTTTGGCTATCTCCTTCTCTCCTTGGCACCATGGTTAGATTGTGGATTCTGCTTGCTTGATGGCTTGACTTATGATTTTGGAATTATAACACTATTTCTTTCAATCTTTCTATAAAACCAACATTATAACTTTCTTTATCCAATCTCTCCAAATGAAGAGGTAAATTCTTGTATTTATAGGTTTTAAAACTAACCCCAACTCAAGGTGAGTTAGAGTGTAGTTTAGTCATGAAATGATTTAAAACCTAACCTAAGTGAGTTAATTAACCCCATTAGAGTTAAAAGGTTTCAAAACTTCATGATTTCAAATTTATAGGCATGGGTGAGATATTTTAGTGTATTTTCAAAGGCTTGCGAACTCACAAAAGGTAACTATGAAAACCTAGGATATTATTGATTTTTGAATTTGCTATTTTAGAATTTCATTAATTACTCATGGATAATTTAATTAGGTATTTAATTAGTTTTATCATTTTAGCTTTATCATTTCCAATATTTTATTTAAGTTCATGTTTCCAATATTTTATTTAAGTTTGTGTGTGTTTTTGTCCCATTTATAGGTCTATAGGCCAAATTGTATGTTATGATGTCGTATGATGATTATAGATGAATCTGTGAGAGGTTTTTGTTGCTTAAGGTAGGATACCCCAATTAAGGATGTATTAATAATATTTTTATATTTTTTGAATGATGCAAAAGCAAATTTGGGATGTTTATTAATTCTTAGGCTTAATTTGCAAAGGTTGGTAAGAATCGGTTTAAAGTTTGGTATCAAGCCATTGGTATCCAATTTTAGGTTGCTACATAACTTACTCCTTATTTTTCCATGGATCCATGCCATGAATGCCATTTAATCCACTCTCCACTAGTTTCTAATTTTTTTCAATTTAGGTATGGAAGTTACCATTCTTGACGATCCTCAACCTTTTAATATTGAAAACTATTAGAGGTTCGATAGATAACTATGAATTATTTTCCATTCACTAATGATATTTATGAACCTTCTAAGAAATCACCAACATTGTCAAACTATATCCATCCCAATGATACTAACATTTACATATGTCGATCAACAATATAAATCCAAGATTCAACCATCCACATTCAAGTCCACATTTCCACCATCTAGATTTACTATTTTGGATGCAGGTATGGAAGACTATGAAATCCATAATGCCTATTATCTAGGTAAAATCCATGTGTATCCAAATAATTATGAAAGTACTCATCATAGGAAGTAATAAAGTAGTCTAGCAGTTTAGAAAGACATCTTTTGTTAAAGGAAAATTTCTTTCTGAATAATAGATCAAAGAATCCAATCCTAATTGGCTCTATAATGATGAATTTGACACATGTTTCTAAAAAAAATGATACCCCAAATATAAATCTATTATGTGAAACATCATGAATTATAAAAGGAAAGGCTTTGGTTTCCATGAACAAGGACTTATTGAGCCTATAATGTTTGAAACAAATAAATATTTGGTAGGTATTGGATTTAAACCATTTAATGTGAGCCTACATGACTAAAATAATGATTCTTCTGACAAAATTAAGGAGTCTTCTTTTGACATTTAAATAAGTTCCATCTATAGTCACTATGAATATCTTGTAACTACAAAATTCTTAAATGAAATTTCCATTTTGACTCTTGAGCTCAAATAACCATAACTTATAAACTAGGACCAACAAAATCCACCCTCACTGGACCAATTTCAAAATGATTAAGCAATTTATGAATTCATGAGGATTAGGGATCATATTCTAGTGGGAGATCACAATTTTTTTTTTCAATCCACTTAGACAATTCAACATACTTAGTGGATCATGTAAACTCTAATCATTCACACAGTAAAAATATTCTTCCCATTAAGTCTTATATGGAGGAGTTAGATGATGATACTCAAAACCAAAAATAAATTGAATATGACTTTAATATTCCTCTTATTCCTATAAATTTTCAGTAAGAGTCCACATTATTGATTAAAAATTATATTGATGTAAGTATTAGAATAGATGAAGAACCTAAAATAGTGAAGTTTGTTACTTTTCTAGATCATGAAGAACAAACAACTCTAACTTGTCTCCTTAAATAATTTGTATATGTGTTTTCTTGGTCATATGTATATATGCCTGGGTTGGACCCATAAATTATAGTTCACCACCTTGTTGTTTGTAATGATGTTAATCTTATAAAAAAATAAGAAAAATGCATCCTCATGTGGTAGTACTTGTAAAGGAGGAATTACAGAAAAAGTTAGAAGTTGGCTTCATCAAACCCATAGACTATTTAGAGTGGATCTCTAATATAGTACCAGTCATCAAGAAACTAGTAGGGGTTAGAGTGTGCACATATTTTCAAGACATTAATAATGCTTTTCTAGTTTTTAGGATATAACCACATCAAAATTTCACCTGAATACCAACATAAAATAACATTTATCACCCATTGGAGGACGTTTTTTACCAAGTTATGCCATTTGGTATCAAAAATTCTAGAGATACATATTAATGTGCCGTGACTTTCATTTTTAATGACATTATTCATGATATTATCAAATATTATGTAGATGACATCTTGGTAAAATATAGAAAAAGAGAAGAACATCCCATAATACTATACAATATTTTTGAAAGGTTAAGGGAATACAAGGTTTGAATGAATCCAAAAAATGTGTGTTTGGGGTTACTTATGGGAAACTTTTAGGTTTCATTGTATCATAGAGAGGCATTGAAGTGGATCTTATAAAAGTTATATCTATAATAAAAATTCCTCTACCTACCAATCTCAAACAACTTCACATTTTTCAAGGGAAAATTTATGTTATCTGAAGATTAGTCTATCATCTTGTATACATATTCCACCCATTCACTTATCTCCTTCAAAATAATGTTTCTTTTAACTATAAAAAAGAGTGAAAATAAAAATTTTCACATCTCAAATAATACCTATCAAATCCACTAGTTTTAATGCCACCTACCCCAGACAAACCTTTATTATTATATATTTTAGCTAAAAAAATGCATTGGGAGAATTATTGTCACAACATGGTGATCAGGGTATAGAAAGAGAACTGTATTATTTGAGTAGGACTTTATTATCCTATGAGTTACACTATTTTTAAATTAAAAAGGCATGTCTGGTAGTTGTTTTTTCTTCCCAAATTTTTTTCCATTACATGTTTAATAATAAAACCAAAATTATTGCAAAAATCAATCCACTTAAGTATCTCCTTTCAAAATCAGCTCTAATAGTGAGAATGGATAAGTGGGTTATGTTATTAATTTGTTTTGATATTAAGTGTATTAATCATAAGGAAATCAAAGGAAAAATCCTTGCAAACACATTAGTAGAAGCATCCATAACAAATCTCAATCCTTTAACCATAGACTTTCTTGATGAAGTTATTTTATCCTTGTTTGAATTAGTAGATTATAAAATTATATTTTTATGGATCTTTCACCAACCATGGCTCAAGGGTGGGCAGTTTTGTCATCACTCCACAAGGTGATCTTATTTTGAAAGCATTCTGAATTGGATTTCCTTGCACCAACAACATATTAGAGTATGAGTACATTGTTTTTGGTTTAAAAATAGTTATTTAGTGGAACATACAATATCCTTTTTAATTGGGACTCAAATTTTATTATCAACCAAGTCAATGACAAATACCAAGCAAAGATGATAAGCTCATTCCTTATAAATTAATGGTGGATAGTTTAAAATTATAATTCATGTATATATAGTTTGAGTACATTCTTCATTATAATAAAGTAATGGATGCAATGGATATGATTGGTTCCATTCTTAATATGAATCTATATGTTTGTCATATTTAATTCTTTGTTGAATAGCTAATGATTCTAACATTTAAATCTAAAATGGTTTGTGAGATTGTTATTCCTAATTCCCCTTGGTACCAATACATTTAGACATAGCTCTATGATAATTTGATTCCTCCAAATTTGTCCCACAATAATAAGAAATCATTCATCCAATGTACTTTTCACTTCAAAATCCTTGGCAATACCCTCTACCATAGAGGCTATGATGGAACTTTGTTATGATGTCTAAATTCTAAAGGAGTAACCTTTGATATAAAATAAGTTCATGATGGTATCTATGGTCTAAAAAAAAGTGGATAATCCTTGCCAAAAATATTCTTATAATCATATATTATTAGCCAATAATAGATACTTATTCATGTAAATATGTCAAAAAGTGCTTCCCATGCCAAAAACATGGTGACCTTATCCATGCTAGATCACAAGCTTTACTTCCCATTTCCACACCATGGCCCTTTTCCACATGGGGGTTAGACCTCATTGTAAAAATAAATGCAAATTATTTTAATGGTCATAAACACATCACAACAACTACTAGATACTTAATCAAATGGGTGGAGGAAATTCCCCTTACTTACATAATAGGCAAATAAATTTTCATGTTTATCCTAAACTATATCATTTATCATTATGGTATTCCATACACTATTATTTTTTATAATGGGAAGTTTTTCAATAAAAAATATGTAGAGGCCCTTTTCCAAACCTATCATATCAAGCATAAATGCTCCATGCCATATTATCCATAAGGAAATGGAAAAGTAGAGGTATCCAACAAAAATATGCTCAAAATCCTCAAATGTGTTGTCAATGATGTTGGTCATGATTATAATTTACATATTTATCCTACTCTATAGGATTACCATAGAAGTATATGCACACTTATGGGGGTAACCCCATATTCCCTTATCTATGGCATTGAGTCTATTTTACCAGTTGAATTTGATCTCCCTTCATTATGAATTTCCTTATAATACTTGGTCAATGATGAACAATACCACACATATCAACTACATGAGCTTGACCTCTTATATGAGAAAAAAATTTGTGCTCTTATCATTTACCTATCAAAACCATCTATGTTATAGTTATAACAAAAAAAATTGATCCAGATAATCTAAAGTTAGACATATTATTTTAAAGTAAAATCAATGAGATATAAACATCGATCATGAAAAGAAGGGAAATTTTGAACCTAATTGGTTAGATCTATATTTTATCATGTCCAAGTATGAATCAGGTGCATATAAATTGGATACTAAAGATGGTGAAGAGTTTGATGATTCATTGAACATCATGCATCTCAAGAACTTATGTGCTTAAATTTATTTAGTGTTGTTTTCTATATGTATATATATAGAGAGAAATAATATGTCCAAAGTTAAAACCATTCTTATGGGGCATTTGGCAAGTACCATGGTGAAAATTATTTTATGGTGCCATGTGTAAACTATTGATTATTCAGGTCACTTGGTCTCTTGACACATAATATGCTTGGGATAAATATTTTTTTTGATAAAATTAGATGATTGTGGTCTTAGGAGCACCTTCATGATATGATTATGTTGGCCTACGAATAGATACGTTTGGAGTCATTGAGGTTCCTTAAGCATTTTTCTTCATTAGATGAAATCTAACAATCATTTTATAAGGTCATAGGTTGAAATTATCCTTTTAGAAGGCCAATTGGAGTGGTTTTCAATATATATATATATATATTAAAAGTCTTATATGAGGTCTTATTACCCTTTTCAAATTCCATTTCATGACTAGAGGCATTTAAGCTACCTATCAATGCAAAATCTCACGAAAAGCCTAATAAGCATTCTTAAGTCTTAGGGTCATATTAGCCTTATAGAGGCCTATTAAATTAATTTTCAATGTAAAATATATCAAAAGAGTCTTAAAAATCACTCATAAGGTAATAAAAGAGATGAAAAGTCTTAAATTCATTCATTTAGGTCATTAAGAGGTCTAAAAGCTCTTCATAGTACCTTAAAACCCATACATGGTGTGCAAGGACTTGGTTGACTCGATTCCATTCCTTATTAATGTATATTTTATTAACTCCTTCAAGATTTAGAGGATGACATAAAAAGAGAATTTTTATAGGTCTATAAGTCTCATGCAATGATTCCACGTGGTTAAGGGCAAAACTTATAGGTTTTAATCATAAAAAGAGTGTAAAATGCAAGTTTTGAGCATGAAAGATCAAATTTCAGACATGCAGATCCCATCCAAGGTCCCCATATCATATAATAATAGGTATTCAAATTTTTTCAATCCCTTTGGAGGTGTATACATGATACATACACCTAAAACCAATTTTTAAGCTTTTTTATGCAGGACACACTCATGTCCTTTCTTCATTATGTAGATGCATGGCTCAAGAAAAGTCTTAGAGAGAATTAATGGGGTTTTAAGGCTCATACCAATGATGCTTGCATTAATTTAGGAGGAAGGAAGCACATCATTCCATCAAAAATATTGTAGATAAGGCTAAAACCTCTCTAAAACCCTACGATGACATTTTCACCTTTAGAGGGTCTTAAAGTCTTGAAAAGGTATCCAAATAAGTTTGTAGGGTTCCAAAAAATTCAAACCATGATTTCAAAAATGTTTCCAAGCCACTTTCAAGTTTACCAGTTAAAATAATAGAGTTTTTAAAGGTTATAGGTAGGAAATGTAAGTTTTTAAAGACCATATGAGGTCTTAAATAAGACTTTTATGATGATGAAGGAGAATATACAAGTTATTGAGCTCACAAGCCATACCTGTAAGTATATTTCAAGGTTTCACAATGGTGTAATTCTAAGAATTACAATTTTTTAGATGATCTTATAATAATAAAAAATAGGGGTTTTCACCTCAAAGCTTCTTCCATCACAAAATAAGGAGTTTAAAAGGTTTGAAAGTATAAAATACTAAGAGGTTACAATGCATGGAAACAAGCAAAGTTTACAGGTTTTCAATGGTTGTAAGACCTTTTTTATAATAATAATTAGAATATTTAAAGGTTCTCAAAACCATAAATAATGAGTTACAACCCTTAAAAAAATCAAAGTGAGATTTCTCACCAAGAACTAGCCAAAACCAAGTTTGTAGGGGTTTTGGAGGGGTTTATAAGGTTCTATGGAACCCTATGGTGGTTTTTAAATTCTATGAAAGAACCAAAACTATAGGGATATTATTAATCACTATAGTTAATCCTTAAAACTTATCCAAAACTGCAACCCATGACCCCAACACCTTATAGGTATGTGAGGCATGCAAATACTTGACAAAACCTATAAAATTGCAATGAATATTCTAAAGTCTTTGAGATCATAAGTTTCTTGATGTGAAAGAAACACATTCAAGGTTTTCATGATGAGTAAATGATTGATACTAAGTTTTAGATCTTGATTCAAGAGTAAACATGGCTACAACATATTATTATGATCTCAATACCTTCATGCAGGAAGTTGCAAGCAGAGTTAGCAAAGTTTCAAGCAAGTTGCAGATAGTTTTCAAAGTTTTCAAAGGTTCTTAAGCTTATGTAGGTCCTAGAATGGTTTTCAAAGAATGATTATGACTGATTAAGCATCCCAGGTAGGTTTATAATCCTACAAACATGTCTATAGGTCATTTCTCAAGGATGCAATGGAGAAACATGTTTGTGGACTTCTTATAAGAAAGACATTGGTTATTAGGTCTGAATTAGATATCAATCATACAAATTTTGTCATGTATTTTAAGAATCAAATAGGATTTATCAAGTATGGTTAAGAATATCTACAAGTCTATGACTAGTTTCAAGCTTCTCAAAGTTGTCATCCCCTCAAACGTTATGATTCCCTCAAAGTGCCATAGCATGGATGTATAAAGCCTACATCAAGAGTTTCATAAGGTTTTAATCATGTTTCAAGGGTGAAAATTAATTGAAATCCTATGAAGATAGGGTTCCAAGGTTTTAATGAGACTCAAGTAATGAAATAAGGGATACATAAGTTTATAAAGTCAAGTTTCAAGCACTGCCATAAGTATGTTGTAGGCCTACAAACACCTTAGATGGGTTTTATTAAAGATCAAGAGTTCCATTAGGATTGAGATATATTTCAAGAGGGTTTTAATATCTTAAAACCTACTAGAATTATTTCTTAATGGTGGAGATACATTTACCAATAATTCCATGAGATTGATACACCAAACCAAGTTTTATGGTTTCTATACCTTGTTAATAGTTTGCAAGGTTATTGATAGATAAAATGTTCCAAGATGAGTTCAAGCATTTTATAGATACCTACATGCCTGTAATAGACTTATTGTAAGGTTACATGTTTTCAAGACATAGTTTCAATCACTTTCAAGGTCTTAATAAAGTCAATCAAAGAGGAATACAATGATTTTATAGATTTTTCCAAGCATAGATCAAGTTTTAACAATTTTTATAGGTTGCAAGAAAAGAGGTTTATTAATTTTTATTGATAATTATAGGACTAAACAGAGATGAGCTAAGTCCTCTAAATGGATAAAAGACTTTCATAAAGTTATGAAGAGTTTTGAAGGCCTCATAAGGGATAAAAGGTAAATTTTGTGATCTTCAAGACACCAATATCATAGTTTCAAAGTTATAGATCTATAAATGAAAGGAAAAGCACAATTTTATATTATAACCAAAGGATCAAGTTTCAAATCTCCTTCATAATGGAATTTAGTCAGTTTCAATATCTCTATACACCAAGTTTGTAGAGTAGAAGATAAGATAAAACAAAGCTTTCAAGCATGGAAATGCATGTTTATTAACTCCTCCAAGATCTCTCATGGGAAAATATAATGATATACTAGCTTCTCAAACTCTCCAAGATACCTTCACATAAACTTTAAGGCAATTTTTGGGTAATCCATGCTTTTATAACATATCTATCACTACTATGAATGGATTAAATGGATATAAAGAACATGAAGAAGGTATGGAGGAATTTGAAAAATACCCCTATAAATGTGTAACTCCCTCTATGGAGTGGAAATCATGCCAAGTCAACCCAAATCTCTAAATGGGTATAAGAGATTTCCATTAAAGCCAAGCACTTAACAAACATGGTAGTTAAGGAGGTAAGTTAAACTTGAGCTAGATTATCTCTAGTATGCATATATGAGAGGAGGATATGGGTGAGTTAAGGATATTAATATAGGAGGGAAAAGTCCTATAAGAATATATCAGGATTGAGGAAGCATATAAATCATGCACAAGCCTTCCAAAGCATAAAAAGAGAAAAAATAAGGTCTCATCTTCTACTACTTCACCAACCTTCTTTGGAGGTCTTCATGAGATAGGCCTAGTACATTGGAGAAGGTTTAATGCCTCCAATTTCGTTACTCATTTATTACATAGCCTAAATTTATGAAGTGGTAGAATTTATGAGGTCTCCTTATTACTTTCCTCTTCTCTTTCATCTATATTTCTGATATATCAATTTGAAAAAAAGAATTTTTCAAGAGCCCTATGTCAAAACTCTATTCATTTTAAATATTTTAATATTGTCTTATGCCTTAAATTATCAATTAAATATTGAATTTGCATATATCCCCTTACTATCTCATTATATTTAGGATTTTAGTTGCATTTTATGGATTCAGTCTCTTTTGATTCATTTGAAATCAATTGTAGATGCATATTAGTCTCTTTTGGCTCACTTTAAAGAAAAATTTAGACATTATCACCCTTATGAAAACTAATTTATTGATCATTTATATGTTATATTATATTTGTGAGAGTGTTTTAGCTAAAAATCAATCTTTTAATGTCTTTCTTGTGTTAGTAGGAACAAGTTAAGGAGCTCTCTAGACTTGGTGCATCACCATTTGTGAATTTTAGTTGTTTTTGCTCCATTTTCCATGATGAAATATTAGATATAGTTATAAATAGGTCATCTTTAGTATTTTTTTAGTTCTACATCTAATCCTATGCCACGTTCACATAGTTTAGTAAGGAAGTTGACCTTCTCCAGAGATTCATCCCAAGGAGTCAACATCCTACACCTTACAGATGATCCCATTATTATAGGTGAATCAAACTAAATGAAAGGGTTTAAGATTTAGGTGACAAAATAACCATTATATATATACACCCTTATTACTTGGGGCATCTCCAAATCCATATCATCCCATCCTCCATATATCCCATTATATATATCCTCTTTTCATTCTATCCTAGTCACCTATGACATTTTTAGGGTTTGATCTTGGTGGTCATGTATATCACATTTTGACTTGTGTTTTAATACTATCTTGTATTTATTTCATTAACATCCACATTAAAAACCTTGGATAAACATTCACCATACACAATAAAATCCCCCTTCCTTTTAGTTACATTTTCTAGAGTTGATTTTCTTTTATGTACATACCTTAGTTATCCATCCAACGAAACAATCAAAAGCCACTACAGAAAATCCATTTGTCCTTAGGTCAATAAACTTTTCATACTTAATTTAGTTTACATCTCATAAGGTTACCATCATCAAAAAATATCATATGCCAAATGATCTCTAATCTAATGGACATAATAAAAAGATACTTTTTTTCCTTGTTTTTATAGTTGTTTTACTTATGTTTTTACATTTGTTTGATTACTTGTTTGTAAATTCATTTAATCACTTCTACTTTCTCTAAGTGTTAATTATTTTATAACTTTTATTCATTTGTTTTATCTTATTTTCATTCTTTGTTTTGAGTCACATTCACTACACACATTACAAATGATGTTTTTATGATCTTCCATATCATGATGCATTACGTATTTCACTTGTGAATATGTCAGTCCCTATATGTATTAAAATTTAGCTATCAAGGTTTTTCCATATCATTAGTGCATATTTTCATATTTATAATAAAAAATAATGTTTCTCAATTTATGTTTGCAATCATGTTTGAACTCCATGCAAAGACTACAAAATGCATCTAGCAACCTATTAATAATAATCCATTTTATACATATTTTCCATCATAATAAAAAAGATTAACATGTGTCCAAAATTAAATGCAAAATATATAATTTCATCACATGTACATTCATCTCTCTACATACATAAACCATAATAACATATCCATAAGCCATAAAGCATTACAATACACAATAACATGTCAAAATGAATCATATATATATATATATATATATATATATATATATATATATATATATATATATATATATATATATATATATATATATATATATATATATATATATATATATATATATATATATGATTTCATCAATAAATCCAATACATCTCATATCTATATTTAAAATGTGTATACATATTATCCTTATCAACTCTTGCATTGTGCCTATGTTAGGGTGATCTTAGATGTTGTGGTGTAATTCATGGAGGATGCATAACATAATGAGATGACTGGCCTATAGAATGCTATAATACCATAATTCTTATTGTCCCAGTCCCTGATCACATCTCCTCACACTTAAGTAATCTATGATTAATGGTTTTTGTTGATTCATGGGCACCACTCACTCATATAGACTCATACACTAAGATGCCTGATTCATCACACTCACAATATATAATAGGTCCTTTAACTAACCTAATGTAATCAATAGCTCATTAAATCACTAAATCTTAGTCTGTATAACATATCACTCTATGTGGTATCTTAGTACAATCCATGTATCATCTTCTATCTATGGACCTACATCATGGGTCACCAAGCCTTCCTTTCTACTCCTCACCTCTATTTTCAACTGATCAAACTTAACTTGTAATATAGCTATCTATATATCTATTTTACTACCTCTCTCAACTCCATCCCATGTAAGCCTAAAAAAATCACATCTCTTACTCTAATCTCCTAATGTATCCTCTCAATCAAGGCCTTATCCTCTATTAATTTTTTCAACCTTAATGACATGACATCGTCATATTTACCTATATGGATATCTAGTACTACATGCATCATTATGTCCTTCCCATCTCCCCCCTCATCATTACTAATCACAATCATAGGTGTATATCCTCTTTTTGTGTCTCACTCAACCTATTTAACCTTTACCTCCCTCATTTTTACCTCTTCAATGTGCACATCCTCACCATTAGCTTGTCCTCCATATCTTGGGGTAACTACCTACATAGGTACCCTTTGATATCCATTCCTCCATGGTTGTACCCTAAAGGCACTATGTAACCTATATTTATATATCCTTAGCCTCTAATGAGGAACTATAAATATCACTAACCACATCTACTCCCACCATGTACTATAAGCCTCCATCACTCTAACAACTATTATATCCCTCCTCAACTAGTAGTATATAGTATATAGTTGTACCAAGTTATTTTATACCACTCTCAAGTATATACATGTTACTCATTATGCTATATCATGTAATTCTTATGCAAAAACATTCATCCCTACCAATACATCATGTCATATTCTAAACTATCTCAAAACCTTGTCTAGCTTATAGTGCTCTATAATGTACTCATGCATCCTAATGATGTATCAAGGTGTTAGCATATAGTCCATATTATGATCAAGGAATATAAGAAGGGAAGTTAGATAAAGTGTTAGAACAAATAACAAAACTTGAACAAAAACATACTAACATGCTAACACTTACTTGCCTAGATCATAGGAAGAGCATAATGAAAAAAACCAATTGAAACACAACTAAAATACAAAGAATGAAAAATTCCTTATGTTCCTTGAATTATCTAAATGATTCATTATGTGGCTTACTTGTATTATGCTCAAAGAGTCTTTGTCAATAGATCTTGGCTATATCCTTCTCTCCTTGATACCATGGCTCGTGGATTAATGTTGGCTTTGGCTTATGATTTTTACATTATAACACTATAGATTTGAATCATGTACCAAAACCTATATTATAACTTAACTATGTTCAATCTCTCCAAATAAAGAGGAAAATTATTGTATTTATATGTCTAGAAACTAACCCCAACTCAAGGTGAGTTAGATTGTAGTTTAAACATGAAATGAGGTCAAACCTAACCTGAGTTAATTAAACCTAGTAGAGTTAAAATGTGTCAAAATCTCATGATTTACAATGAATAGGCATGGGTGAGATATTTTGAGATATTTACAAAGGATTGAAAACTCACAAAAGGTAATTATTAAAACCTAAGAAATTCTTGATCTTTGAATTTATTTTTTTAGAATTTCATTAATTGCTCATGGATAATTCAGATAGGCATTTAATTAGGTTTAACATTTTAATTAATTATGTTTAAGATTTTAGCATTTTAAAGATTTGATTTATGTGTACACTTTCCCCATTTAGTAGGTCTATATGCCAAATTGTATGTTATGATGCTATAGGATGAATAGAGATGAATCTGTGAGATATTTTGTTGATTACAATAGGATACCCTAATTGAGGGATGTCACAATGAGATTATGAGCTTTGGTGATTGATGCATAATTAAATTTGGGATGTTTAATGATTCTTAGGATTAATTTTCAAAGGTTGGTAAGAATCAATATGAAGTTTGGTATGAAGCCATTGATGGCCAATTTTAGGTGTCTATAGTTTACCCCTATTTGAGAAGATGTTGCAAGCTATAAGCATAGCAACATTTTCTCAAAGAAAAAAAGGGTTTATATGTTTATGAATTGAAAAAAAATGGATTAAATATAGGTGCCCCCTTGAGGGAGTGGTTGGCAAAGGGGTCAAAAATTGGTCCCTCAAAAGAAGGAAGCAATTGGACAAAAAATATGAAATGGGGTGAAAGGGATTGATTTGCCCAAAGGTGATTATAATTATTGGCATATGGAATTTCCCCAATTAGGGTAGATAAACAAGATGATTTGCCCATAGGCAGTTATAATAATTGGCATATGTGGGATAAAAAAAGGTGATTATTTACCTAAAAGTGGTTAAAATCATCAAAAAAGACTTAGGGTAATAAGAAATTGATTTTTCCAAAGGTGGTTATAATCAGTAAAAGCAAAATTATTGATCTTCCCATAGGTGGTTATAATCATTGGCTAGATAAAAATATGTGCCAGTTGTGTGGATAGAGATAATGTTTTACCCAAAGGTGGTTATAAGCATTATCATAATGAAAACATTCCCCAGTTAGGCAGAAGAAAGAAAATGATTTGCCCAAAGGTAGTTATAATAATTTTCCTTCAAATGGATAGAAACATAATGATTTGCCCAAATGTAGGTAGAATAATTGGTAATGCAAGTGGGATGGTATATAATGATTTGACCCAAGGAAGTTATAATAATCATACCCTAATAGTGGCAAATATGATATGGAAGATGATGGAAAAGTGGTACAAAGAATAAAGATGATGGAAAAGTGGTATAAAGAATAAAGATGAGTTTAGAAAATTAATGAGTAGGGAGATGCTCATCCAAACTATAAAATAAGGAAATTATTTCATTATTTAATTACTATATTTATGATATGATTTAGACTATATTGAGAATATTTTTGGTGCAAAGGAGATATCATTTGCTTCATTTCCATGTATACTCCTGGAGTTGATTTTTGTTATAGCACATGACTGTAGGCATCATGATAGAACACCATGATAACTTGGCCAAAATATACATAAGGACTAACACATAGTTAAATAAAAATTGAAAATAATACACCAATGATAAAAATCATGATGATAATGTTGATGAATTAATATGGATGGATTTAATAATAATATGCAAGGAATCACCCAATGAATGCACATAGACTGAATTAAGGCACAATAATAAAGCAAACAAATAGGTAGACAAAAAACCAAACAAACACTTGGAAAAGAAAAGAAACAAAATAAAAATAAAGAGAAACAATAAATAAATAATGGTTAATCATAATGTTAGTATAAACAACATGACACAAACAAGATGACAAACATTGCCCCTAGAAAATAGGAGACAAATTAAAAAACAAACAAAATGGGAGAATAGAAGAAAAGAAGGGGGTGGAAGAACTATCTATAGATGCACTAGGCAAGTGGATGTTTCCTACATAATTTTATGGATGTGATATCAAACAAAAACTTCAATCCAAATGTAGTTCTCCCAAGATATGGGATAGAAGAAAATGATGACAAGAAAAACATGATGGATATTAGAGAAGAATATGGGAATGAACTCGTAAAATGGTGAGAGTGTGGGATAAAATGCCAATAAAGATGGGGAAACTAAATGAAAAGTGGTTTCTTGTGACTTAATGAGGGTTACCAAAATCCTTAAGGTAAAGAAGTGGTAAATGTTTTTGGATTTTTTAAATCAGTTTTACAAATATTTTTGAAATTTTCTGAGCATCTCAACTCAATTGAGAATGATGAGACACTAAATAGTTCAAGATCACAAAAATAGTGAGATCATTCAAACTTAAATTACTTTCAAAATAGTGAGATCATGGCTTAGGTTTCTCATAAAATAACAAGAGTGTTCAAACTTAACATTGCTTACAAAATGGTGAGAGTGTGGCTTAAGTTTCTCATAAAATGGTGAGAGTGTTCAAACTTAATATTGATTGAAAAATGGCAAGAGCATGACAAAGGGGTGACTAAGATGAACTAAACATAAATATAGCTCTACCTACATAGTCTTAGGATGGGACCTTAGGTCACTGTATTCCCACCTTAAAGTGGAAGAATTTGACTAGCATAGTAACTAATTCAAACAAAATATGCAAAGTTGTAAAATGACATAGTATGACATAGGCATGGTGAGGTGGTAATTAAATTAATGATAAACAAGTATCACCCCTAGTTTTCCCATAGGTGGTTATAACTAGGAAATAATGACATAGGTCAATGATACTAATTTTTTCATAGGTAGTTATAATTAGTATCAAAATGGTGGGACACTAATTTTCTCAAAGGTAGTTATAATCTAGCACACTTGGCATAGAATGAAATAAGAAATGAAGTATGAAACTTCCAAAGCCTCTATCATACTAATCCAAAATATGGCCTCTATATATAATTATTTAAACAAATTATGAGACTAAATCTAAATCTTCATGCTGAAAGTGGCCTTGTAACCAATAGAATAGAACCAAGGCTAAATGGGCTGGGTAGGGAGGTGGAAAAACAACTTGGTCAAAAGGAAATGGTATGGTATAATAGAATGGTAGAATGGTATAGTACAAATAAGAAAGTCAGTATTATGGTACAATCTGAAATGGTCCTCCTAGACAATACACTAGCTCACTCAAGTGAAGTAACTCTTAAGGTGTTGTTTCTACTCAAAATTTGCTTTTAGATCTAAGAGAAAGAAGAAACTAAAAAAGGTAATGGACAAGGCTTGGAAGTACCTGGACTAAAGATTGCGCACCGTAAATCCAGACGTTTGTGAGCACTCCTCTTTGGCTGTGGAGGAATGACACCTGCAAGAAAAAAAAGGAAACTAGGACAAGAAGATGTTAGACAGATAGGCAGTGGGTTGCCAAGCAAAAGGCTTGTTCCCAGAAGTGTAAAAACTTCCTTAAGGGAGGTCAACCCACTTTTTTGATGAAATAAGTGACTGATAAAAAACAGAATGCCAGAATACAGAAGTGACAAAGAAAGTAGAAAGGAAAGAAGAAAACAAAATGATTACCTGAAAGAGCTGTTGGGCTGAAGACAGTCGCCGAGGTCGGAAATGTCGCCGGCGTCGGTTATCTGATCTGCCGGCATCGGCTATCCTGCCGACGTCGGTTGGGGAAGTGACCGGCGTCGGTCAGGGTTGTGGCCTGTAGTCGGGTCTGGGTTGCTTTCTGGACTGTGGATGGGTCTGAGACTGAACGGGGACAAGTTTGGATGGATTGGGGAGTGGTCTGGTTCGAGTTGGGTGCCTGGTGCAAGGTCTTTTTGGCAGAGGGGTGAGGAAGTTGGCAGAGATACAGAGGATAGGGAAGAGGAGGATTCACAGAGGATGGGGCCTGAGAAGGCTTTGCAGCCTCTCAGGGGGGAAGGACAGAGGGAGCAGAAGACAATAGAATATAGATGACTGAATACTAAAATGAAATAAAAAACCAGACTAGCTTACCTTTAGCTTGCTAAATGAAGAGAGAAGAAGATGTTGCTGGAGCCACGGAAGAGTTGCTGCAAGGAGAAGATACTGATCCAAGGCCTTTTCACCTGTTGCTGCTATTGCACGAGGTCAAGACAGAGGAGAGATCAGAGCCAAAGCATCAAGAGAATCTATTTTTGAGCTCAAGAGTCCAGGGGGTGCAACGGATGCAGAAGGGGATAATGAAGGCTGCCGACGCCGGCAGTTTCGCCGACGTCGGCCGAAGGGTCGCCGACGTCGGCGGTCGCAGGATGGGCACAGAGGCTAAAAATAGCCTCTGCCCACTCTTGCACGCCACCGGGCGAGGGGTCATGGGCAGAACGGTCACAAGGATGCCAAAATGGACGAGGGGGGATATAATGGTGAGATTTGGCCTAATAAATGCTAGGGGGAAGGTGGAGGGATTCAAGGGAGGATCCAAGGTGGCAAGGGTAGGGTGGAAAGGGGGCCTTATTTAATTAAAAATAGATGTTAATTTCTAATTAATAAGACTTAGGTGGGTTAGGGACCAAGGAGGACTAGGAGGGAGAAAGGGCCAAGGGGGAGAACCAAGGTGCAGACACGTTTGCGGTGTCTACATTTGCCCCTTTTTGTCTTGTTGGTTGTTCTAGACGAACTGCAAGACAAAAATAGGAGTTAGTTGCCCTAGAAAAAAGGATGAGGTGTTCCCCCCTCAAAGTGATAGTTGAGAGAAGGGAACCGAAGATCAAGTGTCGATTTGACAGAGAAATGGATAGAAGAGAGTGAGTGAAAACGCTGCCATAGTCGAGATTACGCGTAGTCCACTTCACGAGAGGGTCAAGTCAAATTGTCGCATGGTCAAGGGTCAAGGAGTGCCAAAATTGAAGTAACCGGGCCCCAGCATTTAGTCATCTGCTGATCGGGTCACTCAATCTAAGCTGAAGCTCCAAATGGTCGTCGTGTTCTAGGTATCCAGGGCTCAGGAAGTGCTCCCAGAAACACGAAAAAGCCACAAATAGTAGGGATCAACTGGCTCGTGATCCTATACTTGTGAAGGGTCAAAAAAAGTCTGCGGACAATTCTGCTAACCAGCCGTGGAATAGCATACACGCAAAAACAACCAAGGCAACATTGGCTTGGAAGTGGTCGAGGTCAAAGGAGATAGGCATGATCGCCAATGGTCATTGGTCAAGAGGATGGATAGATGAAAGGATGCGGCCGAGCTAACCCCAGAAGACCCCATGTCAACTGAGTGCTGCCTACATAGCCCTGGTGACAGGGCCTCAGGCCGATGTAGTTCTCCCTCAAAGGGAGGGAGGGTCGGAGGGATTGATTGGTCTTGGTCAAAGTCGATGATTGGTCTTGGTCAAAGTCGATGATTGGTCTTGGTCAAAGGAAATGATTGGTCTTGGTCAAAGGAAATGATTGGTCTTGGTCAAAGGAAATGATTGGTCTTGGTCAAAGGAAATGATTGGTCTTGGTCAAAGGTCTACGATTGGTCTTGGTCAAAGTTGACGAAGTTGGGTGTGATAAGAGTCAAAGAAGAGAAGGTTTGTCCATCATAGAGATGAACAAACGGGGGTGGTCGAGCTAACCTCAGAGGCTGTGGTGTCTGAGTGCTGCCTACATAGCCCTGGTTGTAGGGCCTCAGACCAATGTAGTTCGGACTGCGAGGGTCAAAACGGTCGATGATTGGATGTGGTCAAGCGTCAAAATGATGAAGATAAAAAGATGAGGATAAAAGGATGCTACAGATGGTGTCTTCTGTAGAAGTGGTCGAGAGTCTTTCATCCCTAGCAAGTTTCCATAGTCGTGATGGATGTATGCTAGAAATGAATAGAAGGTCTATTTATGCTTCAGCAAGTATTGGTTTATGCTGAACATAAATTGGGTCTGGTCGGTAGTTTCCATGTGTATTGTTTTCCATAGAAACCAGTGTGAATGGGCTATGATGATGCCTGATGTCATGTTGAAAATGTCGAGGCTGGTTTGAAAAATGTTGAAGTTGGCTGGGTTTAAAGATGAGTCGACAATTGACGTGGCCAAAGCATGACCAAAGTGTAGAGAAAAGGTGAAAGGCAAATTGCTCTTTCATTGACAAGGACCAGAAAAGAAGCATAGATAGGGGTTATTAGAACAAAAGCCCCGTTCATGCATTGCGTCGTTGACCAGTGTTGAGTTAGAACGGTAATCGAATCACTTTGACATTAAAGTGAGCTCGAAGTCCCTTGAGCCGGTGATAGGAGGAGGATAGGGTAACCCAGTTTAAGAGCAGGAATAACCTTGCCCCTTTTTATAGGAGACCCTGAGACAACTACAAGCCAATGTCTGTGACTCGTTTTTTTTTGTTTTTTTTTTTTTTTTTGCGCAGACTGATCGATGAGGGAAGCCTACATAGAGATGTCTTTTGATGTAATGGTCATGTTGCGAAGCTGATCGATGTAGGAAGCTTCTAAGAAAAGTGTTGTTTATTGCCAGAGTAGTCATAGCCATCCTTCGAGGGAGTGGTCTATATTTTTGCTTAATAATGTTTGAAAAGTTGGCCTAGCTGTCCTTCAAGGGATCAGTCTAGTAATACAGCAATGATAGTACAGCTGTCCTTCGAGGGATCAGTCTGTCTTTTTGATTTGACTTGATTTAGTGACCATGGATATGTTTTGACATCTTGATTTGGATTTATTGATAGGAATGAGAGTCACGGACAAGACTGTAGAAGCTCAAGGACGCCCCTTTTTATTAGGACAAAGCATCACTGCATCCTAAAAGGGTTGTAGAGGACTTGTTAAAGGGGAATAGAGTTGAAAGGGATGAGGATTAAGAGGATGAGGATTGCTCAAGGGACGAGATCAAGTTACGTGTCAAGTAGACGAGTACTCGACTAGCAGAAGAAAGGTCGAAGACGCAACGCATTAAGAGGCTCAGGTCTGATAAGTCCCTGGGTCATGCTAGTGTGTTAAGGTCCGAGTCAATTGGGAGCAAACCTGCCCCATTTGCCTCTTTCCAGATTGGTCAGGTGTTGATTGATGGATGTGAAGTTGGTTGACATTGTCGTTGGTTGGTTGAGAAAGGTTGAATGTTTTAGATAAAAAGGATTGGTTGAATGATATTTGATTGTTGATTGGTCGAGAGTTGGTTGAAGTGTGGTAAAATGTTTGGTCAAAGTTTGTTGAAGGTTTGGTCAAAGGTTTGGTCGATGTCATGATCGAGGGTTGGTTGAGACTTGGTGAAGATTTGGTTGAATGTTTGATCGAGAGGTCAGGGTGATTGATATTTGGTTGAAGTTTGGTTGAGACTGGTCGAATAATTGGTCGGGGGTTGGGTCGGTGGATACTTGGTCGGGTTTTAAGATAAAATGAGTGATTGATATGTGGTAGAGACTGGGTTGAACAGTTGGTCGAGGTTTGAATAAAGGATGAATTCCCTCAGCGGGTAGGGAGAATGTTTGAAAGGTTGGTTGAGGTCGGTTGAGGTTTAGTGGTCAGATGGACGGTGTTAATGTCGAATAAGGGGGTCAAAGGTGGCAAAGGGACCACAGTCTGGCATGGAGATCCTGATTTAGGTGATGAGGTTGAAGAGGCATGAGTCGAGGTTGATGTTTTGTCAAAAAGGTGGTCAAGAGGACCCTTGATGAGAAGGGAATCCTTTTTCCGGTGTTGACGAATGACAGCCTTAAGAGCACAACAACGCTCAGTGTCATGCCCCAGAGTATGATGATAATGGCAGAATGCGGAGTTGTCGAACCAAGATGGTCTTAATCCGAGAGGTGATGAGTGGGGCGGTGTTGAGGGTTTGTTGATAACGTGGTCGAGAAGAAGGGTGTCATTCCCAAGACATTGGCGAATGGTGACCTTGAGGGCATGACAATGCTCCGTGTCGTGTCCAGGCGTGCGATGATACGCACAAATGCAAGTGTGGTCGAACCAAGGTGGTTTAGGTCCGAGAGATTGATATTGTCTAAGAGGCGGGAGATCGATACGAGACGACTGCAACAAGTGCCGTAAGAGCAAGACATATGAACCTGCTAACGGGTCTGGATGCTTTATTGCAGTGAGGGTTGGTGATGTTGGTTTGAGAGGTGAAAGAGGCATAGGTCGAGGGTTCAGATGAGATGTATGTCTGATGGGATGAGGAAGTAATGGAGGCGATGTGCCTTTGTGAAGGATGGGAGTGGGAAGCACTCCTATTAAAGTGGACGGATGCGGGCCCAAGATTGAAGGTAATGACGAAGGTGGGGGAGGAGTTCTCCAGTGTGGTCTAGTAGCTTTCGTGTGTTTGGGTCGAGGGCCACCGTTATGCGAGGCGAGGTTAGATGTGGGTTTGGGTTTGGATGTGGACGAAGGTGAGTGAGATGTAGAAATCTCAGGCAAAGGACAAGAGGAAATTGTGACTGGGTCTTCCTCGATTGAAACGGGTGGAGAGACTGGTTCTTCTCTTGGTGGAGAAGAAATAAGAGAGTCTGGCTCCTCAAGTGGGCAGAGGGCATGGATGATTATGCCTTCTGCTTGTGCTCGAGGAGTAGGCAAGGTAGGGTCTTCGGATGAAGGTGGGCTTAATGGCGTTGATGTGGTCAAAGCGTCCTCTGATACAAGAGAGGTAGATGGAGGACTAGTAGGAGAAGGAGGTTCCTCATCCTTTAATGGAAGAGGTTGGTCAAGGACAAGAGACAAGATAGTGCTAATTGTGTGAATGTCATGGTCTTGAGGGTCATTGGTCGAAGTCTGGATGTTATTTTGAGTAGGCGGATGATTCGGAAATGGTTGTTTGAAGATGTCAATATGTTGGTTAGGTGGGGCGTTCGGGTTATCTAAAATAAGATCCCCCTTGTCGATCATGTCTTGGACGATGTTTTTGAAAGTTTGGCAGTTGTCGATGTCATGGCCTTGGATGCGATGAAAGGGATAGAAATCGGCCTCTCTATACCATGTAGGGAGGGCTTTAGAGGGGTCAAATTGAGGCGGTCGGATTGGAGGGAGATTGAGGACCCCCTGCTTGAGAAGTTTTTCCAAAATGGAAGCGTATGGTTCTCCAAGTGGAGTGTAAGAACGCTGAATGTACCGTTGTTGGAATTGTTTGGTGATGTTGGAAGATGTCGAAGGTTGAGAGTAATTCATTGTTGTTGAGGATGGTGATCTAACGACCACAGTGTTGGCCACTCCTTTGGACTCGGAATTGGCAGAAGAAGAAGGTCTGGAAGAAGAATGGTCAGTAGATTTTGCGTTGGTATTACGCAATTTGACCTTATCTTCTTCAAGGGCACGGAGTTCAAGCTTTCGAGCCATGATGAAAGCTTCGTCAAAAGTGCGAAATGTCTGAATCCGCAAGGTAGAAGAGATGTGTCTGGCACATGCTTGAGAAAAGAGTTCAATAAGCTCGACCTGGGGCAAAGAAAAGGAGAGTTGGTTGATAAGGCCTCTCCAACGAGCGACAAAATCGACAATTGGTTCGTCGTCAAATTGCCTGATGGAGTAAAGGTCTATGATTGAGACTTGTTTGGTGATGTTGATTGAGAAATGGTCAAGAAATAGTTGGGCGAGTTGGATGAATGAAAAGATAGAGTGTCTGGCAAGAGAACTATACCAGTCAAGGGCAGGGCCAGAAAGGGACATAGGAAACGTGCGTAAAAGTAACGCATCATCGTGGGCGATAATGTAACAGGCATGTCTGAATGCCCGTAAATGTTGTTGTGGGTCTTCCTTACTCTGAAAGTGAGTGAATTTAGGAAGCTCCCAATGGTTAGGATATGGTCGAATAGGGACGGAAGGATGGATGGGCTCGTTGCAAATTTGTTCATATGACAAAGTATTGCTTGAACCGGAAATGGAGGCTTCAAGACTGGACATTTTATCCATCAGCATCTTGATAAGATCTGCTATCGAATTGGCGAGTTGAGCGCCCCCTAAGTTGTAAGGCGCTTGGAAGAGGTTAGAGGAGGCGTGCGACATAGTCGGTTGTACAATGTACGGATGACTAGTCACAGGGGCGGAAGTGGAGGCTAGAGGTGGTTGCGTTACGAAGGTTGAAGGTATAAGTTGATTGGGCACCGCCAAAGGTGGTTGAATGGCGGCACTGGTAGAAAGACAGGTTGGCACTCCTACATTTGTGGGCGCAAGAGTGTGAGGGGTCGAGGCAATCAAGTTCTGATATGAGGTAGAACTTGGTTGAATTGCAGGTGGTTGAGGGGGTAATGGAACCCCGATGGAGGTCGGTCTAAAAATAGACGGGGAGGCCAAACTTTGCGTATTGGCCATGGTTGGGTTAATAGTCGAGGCAAAAGGCTGAGTCATAAAGGGTTGGGTGGCGAATGGTGTGGATGTCGTCGCCACGTCACCCGAAAGGTCTCGCGTTGGGTTTCTCGCGAGATAGTTTTGGAGGGCTGCGGTATTGAGGTCCAAGAATCTCTTGAAATCTTGGTCCCCTTCAGGGATGATGGGAATTTGAGTCGGGGTCAGGGTCGGGGTCGGTCCTGTAGGAGTTCTTTCAGTCTCTGAGTGGAACTCCATGATAGGACTGGTTAGAGACAGGATAGACAAAAGCGGCTATTGGCTAAAGTGGTTAAGAAGAGAGTCCTGGTTCCAGAAACTGTGTTTATGCAGTCTCAGAAAACCGAAATGGAGTTTTTGACAGAGAAAGGACAGATTTCAGGCTGCTAGTTTTGAAGAAAAAGGACAGTGACAGAGACCGATGTCGATTTAAAAACCGATGTCGGTAATAAAGATGGCCGACCGTCGGTCAGATAACCGATGCCGATAAAAAATGAAGCCGACGTCGGTATCAGAACCGATGCCGGTGACAGGGGAAGCCGACGTCGGTGGAAGAACCGATGTCGGGACTGTGTTTTCCAGAGAGCCAAAAGGTTCTTGGAAAAACAAAGAAGAAAGCGTCCTCACACACTCAAGCAAACAGATGAGAAGAGGAAAACAGAGAAAGACAGACAAGCCTAAGCGATAAATCCTATGAATTAACCTTAGAAACTTGTGGCTTATGCCTTAGATGGATGTTTGGGGAGATTGGCTGAAAAATGGGTCCTAGAAGAAGGCGGTCTAAAGATGGTTTCAGGTGTTGTTTTAGGTGCTCAAAGATCTGTGTTAGGGTCTGGTACGTGGCCTGGTGCTAAGGAGCAAGCTCCCCTCACTTCATGATTTCAGTGGTTAGTTGGTCTCGCTTAGCCAAGATATACCTCGCCTAGAGTTTATCCTCCGCCAGAGAACGGAGTGGGCTTCCCCCTTGGTGATGAAATCCAAGTAGGGTCACTGGGACGGGTAAGGTATCCGCTGGGTGATGAAATCCCAGTCGGGCCTTGTCTCAGGTAAGTTTTATGTTCGTTTAGTGCATGTGGTCTGGTATTGTAACATCAAGTGTCTACAATTCATTCAATATGCGCCTAAGTTACTAGATGTGGACTAATGCAAGCACAAGTAGAAATGAAAGTGCAATATGTTTTAATGCCCAAGTCGAAATGTGATGTTGTTATGAAGACAAGATGGAGAAAGGGACGAGAGTATGATATTTAGACTAGTCTAGAATGCAAGGAAGAAAGGAAAGAAGGATTCGTTTTAGTCCTGCTTATAGTGTCATTGAGAAGAAGAGAAAGAGGAGAAAAGGTAAGAACCTAATGCTCCTAAATGAATGAAGAAAAAGGAACCCAGGAGGAACCTACGGTCCCACCGGGCGTGCCAGAGATGTTTCTACCTCAAATTTGCTTTTTAGACTAAAAAGAAAGAAACTAAAAGAAAGTAATGGACAAGGCTTGGAAGTACCTGGACTAAAGATTGCGCACCGTAAATCCAGACATTTGTGAGCACTCCTCTTTGGCTGTGGAGGAATGACACCTGCAAGAAAAAAAAGGAAACTAGGACAAGAAGATGTTAGACAGATAGGCAGTGGGTTGCCAAGCAAAAGGCTTGTTCCCAGAAGTGTAAAAACTTCCTTAAGGGAGGTCAACCCACTGTTTTGATGAAATAAGTGACTGATAAAAGACAGAATGCCAGAATACAGAAGTGACAAAGAAAGTAGAAAGGAAAGAAGAAAACAAAATGATTACCTGAAAGAGCTGTTGGGCTGAAGACAGTCGCCGAGGTCGGAAATGTCGCCGGCGTCGGTTATCTGATCTGCCGGCGTCGGCTATCCTGCCGACGTCGGTTGGGGAAGTGACCGGCGTCGGTTGGGGTTGTGGCCTGTAGTCGGGTCTGGGTTGCTTTCTGGACTGTGGACGGGTTTGAGACTGAACGGGGACAAGTTTGGATGGATTGGGGAGTGGTCTGGTTCGAGTTGGGTGCCTGGTGCAAGGTCTTTTTGGCAGAGGGGTGAGGAAGTTGGCAGAGACACAGAGGACAGGGAAGAGGAGGATTCACAGAGGATGGGGCCTAAGAAGGCTTTGCAGCCTCTCAGGGGGGAAGGACAGAGGGAGCAGAAGACAATAGAATATAGATGACTGAATACTAAAATGAAATAAAAAACCAGACTAGCTTACCTTTAGCTTGCTGAATGAAGAGAGAAGAAGATGTTGCTGGAGCCATGGAAGAGTTGCTGCAAGGAGAAGATACTGATCCAGGGCCTTTTCACCTGTTGCTGCTATTGCATGAGGTCAAGACAGAGGAGAGATCAGAGCCAAAGCGTCAAGAGAATCTGTTTTTGAGCTCAAGAGTCCAGGGGGTGCAACGGATGCAGAAGGGGATAATGAAGGCTGCCGACGCTGGCAGTTTTGCCGACGTCGGCCGAAGGGTCACCGACGTCGGCGGTCGCAGGATGGGCACAGAGGCTAAAAATAGCCTCTGCCCACTCTTGCACGCCGCCGGGCGAGGGGTCATGGGCAGAACGGTCACAAGGATGCCAAAATGGACGAGGGGGGATATAATGGTGAGATTTGGCCTAATAAATGCTAGGGGGAAGGTGGAGGGATTCAAGGGAGGATCCAAGGTGGCAAGGGTAGGGTGGAAAGGGGGCCTTATTTAATTAAAAATAGATGTTAATTTCTAATTAATAAGACTTAGGTGGGTTAGGGACCAAGGAGGACTAGGAGGGAGAAAGGGCCAAGGGGGAGAACCAAGGTGCAGACACGTTTGCGGTGTCTACAGGTGTATAATGTTTATTGGCTCATCAAGTTTATCCACATCTAGTATAGTGAGCCTATATGCTATAGTTATATAGTTTGAAATAATGATTAAATGACCAACCTAGTTGGGTTTGAGCTTGACTTTATGTTTTTTCTCAATCATGGTATTCTTTTATTCTCTATAAGTACAAGATCACCAAGTTCAAATTTTTTGTGTTTTACACACTGATTGTAGTGGCCATGGAGTTGATTCTAGTATACTTGTAGGTTGATTACTATGGCCAATCATTTCTCATCAAGTAACTCCATCTCTTATAGGTGATATACTCGCTAGTCCTCATCATCCAAGACATGATTCAAAGAGATGTGCAAAGAAAGTAACTCGACCTCAATGGGAAGAATGGCCTCAGTGCCATAAAAAAGTGAGTATGGATTGGATCCTATTAGAGTATGGTGGTTTGTATGGTATGCTTAGAGGGTGTGGAATATTTGGAGGTGTTAATCATAGCCATCATAATTAAAAACATTCTTAAGGATGTTGATAATGGTTTTATTAGATGATTTTACTTGGCCATTACCTTGTGGATAATATACCATGGGAAAATGTTGTTTAATATTGTACTCAACACATAATAATTTGACATCTTTGTTTTTTAATGATCCACCATTATCAAAAATAATATTAGAGGGGATATCATAGTGGCAAATGAGATGGTTAAATATTAATTTAGAAATTTGCTTTCCAATCATATAAGTGAGGGGTATAGCTTCAACCCACTTAATGAAATATTCTATGGTAGTAAGGATATGTTTATGGATATCAAATGAGGTTGGGTTTATCTTCTCAATGAGATTGATGACCCATGCTGAAAATGGCCATGGTATAAGCATTAGTTTCAAAGTCTTGTCTAGGGCATGAACTGGATTGGGATGCCATTGACATTTATCACACCTTTTTACATATCTAGCTATATTTGCATCCATTGTTAGCCAATAATACCTAATATGTAAGAAATTTTTACATACGACTACCCCACTACTATGGGCTCTACATACTTCTTTGTGAACTTCCCATAACATTAATGTAGATTCTACCAAATTTAAATAATGAAGTAGAGTTTCATCAAAACTATAGTGGTATAGGTTTGTCTGAGTAAGTTATAACATGTAGCAAGGTCGACAAAGAATTTGGATTATTTATGGGATAGGTCTAGTGACATTATTTGGTCATGAAGATAGGTGTAAAGGTATAAATACCAAATAGAGATGGGAATAACAATATCATAGATCATTATAATAGTTGAAGGTTCATGAGCTGGTGTTAATAAATTTTCAATGCAAAACTAGTATTATTTATCTATATCTATGTGTCAAATCAAATATCCAATGGTATCTATGGCATTTATTATTATATTACTATCTATTGGTGTATTTTCAAATTGTACATCAACAATCTATTATTTAAGAGTGTTAACCATGAATTTGTATGAAACTATCTTATCATCCTTGGTCTAAAAATAGATTATAACCTAATTAATGATTAACTAAGAATCACCATAAACCTTTAGATGTGGTATGTTCTATTATACTACCTATTGAATCCTTGAGATGAGTGATTCATATTTGGCCATGTTATTGGTATAAGGAAAGTTGATCCTAAATGACTTAGGGATAAGATCCCCATGTGGAATAATAAATAAAAACCCTACCCTTGATCCATGTGTTGTGAATGATCCATCAAAATATAGATTCTGGTACTACTCCTCTAGAGGTGCTTCCATGATGGTCATAATGGATTCATCTAACAAGCTGATCTATAAGAGCTTGCCCCTTGATGGCTTTCTGGTTGACATATTTTATCTCAAACTCACTAAGAAGCATAATAAATTTGGCCATGTGGCATTGTAAATATATTTTAGATAGTATATACTTGAGTGGATATACTTTTGAAATGACCATGGTCTTATTTTTTAACATGTAATAACATAATTTCTGAGCTACGAAGACCATAACTAAACATGATTTTTCAATGGGAGTATAATTGTGCTCATATGAGATCAGTGTATGACTTAGATAGTAAATGACACACTCATTTATATTATCATCATGTTGAGCTAAAAGTGACCCCATGGCTTTGTTTTTAGTTGACAAGTATAGTAGGAATGGCTTTCCTAACATCAAGGGCAATAAAACATGTGATTTTACAAGATAGTCCTTTAGTTATTAGAAAGCTTTTTGGCATCTATCATCCCAATGAAATGTGACCACTTTCTTTAGTAGATGCATAAATGGGTGGCACTTGTTGGCTAATTAAGATATGAAGCATCTAATGGATTGAATTTTTCCCCATAAACTATGAAGCTACTTTATATTGGTAAGTGGTGGTGTGTTTATAATGGTTCATACTTTGGATAAATCAACTTTAATGCCTTGATGAGACATAATGAAACCAAGAAATTTTCCTCATGTTATTCCAAAAACACAATTTTTAGGATTGAACCTAACTTTATATTCACATAGTCATTCAACTATCCTTCTCAATGTTGCTAGATGATCAACCTTGGTCTTTGATTGACCTAGTATGTCATCGATGTAGTCTTCAATAATATCATGTATCATAGCATGAAATATGATGGTCATGGATATTTGGTAGGTGGCCCTTGAAGTTTTGAGACTAAATAGCATAACTTGATAATAGAATGTTTCCCTCAAAGTGGTGAACATTGTTTTATGTTGGTCTTCTAGTGTAATTTGGATTTGGTTGTACCCTAAGAATCCATCCATCAGTGAAAGCATTTCATAACCCACTATGGAGTCTATAATCATATCAATGTTTGGCAGAAGAAAATCATCTTTGGGATAGGCCTTATTTATGTGCCTAAAATTAGTGTATATTTTGATTCCTTTTGGCTTTTTATGATAGGTATGACATTTGAGATCTACTCTGAGTAGTTGATCGGTCGAATATATCTTGATTATAAGATATTTTTCAAATCTTTCTTCACTAATATAATAATGTGAGAATTCATCTTTCACAATTTTTGTTTCACAAGCTTGGCATCATGATGTACCATAAGGTGGTGTACAACCAAGGTAGGGTCTAAACTAGGCATACCAGAATAGGCCCATGTAAATATATCAAAATATTCCCTTAAAAGGGATATAAAGACTTCACATTCCTCCTTAGTGAGGGATGCATCTAATTTGATCCATTTTGGGTCATTCAGAGTCTTGATGTTAACCTCTATAGTATCTTCCATTAGAAGGGTTGAACCATATTCTAGAATGGTTGGAAAAGATTTAAATTTACCTAAAATAGTAGAGTCTTCTTTTAGGATTGGCTCTTCAAGTTCTCCTTGGCATAATGAATCAAAATAACCCAATGGTAGGGATGGCCATGTGACAAATATGGTTGTAAATTCTTGGATGATTTGATCAAAATCTTGTTATTATTTAAGAATAAACTTGGACCCATAGGCAAGTTCATCGTTGGTGGTCTCTTGAGCCATGTTTGAGGAAGGTTGAATGCCCTCATCTAATGGTGCCTAAAATAGGTTTTCACCACTAGACTGGCCTTTATCTTTACTATTTTTGTAGTCCAAAAATGCCTCAAAGAGGTTTTCTCTTTGGGACCTCATTATTTTATTTATTTATTTTTGGCTAAGGGTGTTCACCCACTCTCCAAAATAGGCTATAGGATCCAGTTTTATTGAAAACCCTTGTTTGTGGTCTCCTAATAGAACATTATCCCTAAGTAATAAAAAATCATATAAGCCCTCATCATTCTAAAACTCATCAATTGACACTATTGACTCTTGTTGGTACCAATCTATAAATTGGGGATAATATAATGGAAGTAAATTATGGTGAATAACTATTTGAAAAGTACAAATGGAATTAGTATCAAACAAATTAGCTTTGGATAGGTCATCAAAATGGCTATGATCATATTCTGCTTCACTATTGGCATCATCATCACTAGTCATTAGTGATGGAAATTAAATAATATATGTGAGGTCACCCCTAGGTGGTTTAAATCCAAGAACATATGTTCCTTTGTATCAAGTGGTAGATTTTAGATCAAGCGGTCCTTGTTGATTCAACCTAAGGCCTCCTTCATAAACATGCCACTCCATGATTTTATTTTAAATGGGATACTTAACACTGATATAATAGTCAGCCAATTTGTCATTATACAACCATGATTCGTCATCTTCAATTAGGTCCTTTTCTTGGCCAGTGGCTGGTATGAAAGTGATAGGTGCTAGACTATGTAGGTGGCTTTTGCCCTTTTGTTATTATTCCATGCAAGGTGGTTTGGCTTTTGGTATTCCAAATGACTTAAGGATCTATGGAAACTTGTCAATGTGGAATGTATCGTGGGTCAAGTATTCTCTTGGGCCATTAGCCAAGATGGTATAATGGTTAGATATTTTAGGATGCAACATGTGGGAGAGTGACTCAAGGGTATTAGGGTCAATGCAGATGGCCTCTAGTGAATCAACAAGTATTTATTTTCCCTTGTCCTTTTTGGTGACTAGATTTAAGTTGAAATGGTAGTTATAGGTTTGGTACTTTACCTCTAAATTCTTGTAATATTCGTATGGTTACATATCTCCATAGAAAGTGACCTCCATACCAAAATGAGGGAACTTGATATACTCATTAAAGGGATTGCACAAATATCATGTATCTAAAGTCTACCCAAAATCATATTATATGATAATTTGAGGTCTAACACATGACATATAGTATCATGAATCAAGGGCCCAATGATAACTAGCAAGTTATTAGTGCCTATGATTCTCATTATTCATTGTCATAGGCCTTGATTGTGATTATTTCTAGCTATAAATCAGCTATCGTGTACCCAAGAAGCTTGATGATCTTTAGAGACACAATATTTAGGCCTGATCCATTATCTATGAGGACATGTTTCACTTTATACCACATTATGACAACTTCAATGTACAATGGATTATTATGCAAAGGGCCAAGGGATGACATATTGCTTTGGTCAAAGTTTAATTATTGGACTAGAGCTAGGTGTTTAACCAAAACTTATTATTTATCTAGAGATATGTCATTTAAAACCTGGGATTGGCTAGCTAACTCAATCAAGATGTTCTTGTGGATTATAAACATATGTAAAAAATCTAAAATGGAGATTTGTGCAACATCTTATGAAATTATTCCATAATATCAAATGTCATTTCTTGAATAACAATAGTAAATAGCTTGTTCCTAGCTAGAGCAATTAGTTGTATGGGTGAAGTGGTAGATGGATGTGGCATAGTATAGTAATATTTGACCATCAAGTTATGATTGCATAATTAGGATTAGATACATAACCATTGTTACTAATGAATGATGGTGTTAGGGGACTAGATAGGATAAGTCTTGATTATCAATGTACTTGTGCATGGTCATAGGATAATAATAAGTTATCAATATAAGCTCCAATAGTGGGAATCCCTACTTGTTGGTATGCCTATATATGGTCCTAGGTCAAGGAAAGATCATCAACATGGTTTTCTTGATTGGGAATGATTAGAAACAATCTTGTTTTATTGGTATTTGGTCTTGGATTAATGGAGATGGTGTTAACATAACCTCCTAAAATATGGCTTACAAACTTTTTATAGTCATGTACAACTAAATAGTAGGTATATTAGTTTTTGGTATCATTTTGGCCCTAGTTCTATCCATTCATTTGACATTGTTAATTCTACTATTATTTTTTTTAGTTTTGTTAGTTCTACCTTGGCTACTGATACTATTGTTGTAATGGTCATTGTTTCTATTTTTGGTTGTTATGTTGTACTATACTATGCCTACTAAGCTTGAATACGGACTTTTTACTAACTAGTCATACCTAGTTGATTGGGAGGGACTTGTGAACTAAGGCCCTATCATTAAACTTATGGAATATTAGGTATAAAAGGTAATTATTACCTAATTGGTACTTTTAGAACATTGAAACCTCTTAGTTGCATGAATCCTTGTTGGGAAGTGGATGCATGTTAAAGGTTTAGCATTTGTCATTAACCAATACTTATACACTATGGATTAGACATCATTTGGTTTTGTATTGGCATGTTGGTATGTGACTAAAGAGGTATGTTCATCACTACTTGGTAAGATGGAACATTGGTTAAGCCTTGTTGAGGTGGCAAGATGTTTTTCCTGTACCACATGGGTACATTGGATGGTTCTTGTTATTTTGGAATGTTACTCATCACCTATTTGGTGGAGTAACATTCATCACATTTTGTTGAGGCATGGCATTGGTCATTAGTTGACTACTTAATCCTTGTTGTTGGGTGCTTAAAGTAGGTATTTGAGGATTAGAGGTAGTTGGTTGAGGTTGGGAGGTAGAATTTCCTACTCCCTATGTTTAAAAACCACTCATGGTGTTAACTAAAGGAACATTTTACTATTGACTGGTTAGTTATTCATTCACACTACTTTGGTCTAGATTAAATGTTGTTTGCATGTTGTCTACTATGTTTGGCTCACTATTATGTATAGACATAAAAGACATTTATTTAATGTTTTGGGTATTAAACATGTTTTATACCAAAGTGATTTACACAAATGGGTCTATACCTTAATTTTATTAGACTATCAACTCAATTAAAACTCCTATTGAAAGAGTGAGCTCAATAAGAGGAGCATTTGACATCGTCATATTATTAAAGTTATGTGTTAGGTTTAGGTATGTTTGGTATGATGTTTGCATCTAAATGAAATGATCATCCATGAGGCCCTTTTAAGTGTCAAGAATATGAGATTCATAATACGACATTGGCATATTAACCTAAGGGTTGCTAGAAAAGGCCTATTCAGTATTCTAATTATAAGACATGTTATAAGGCCCTCTTACTAGACTTGAAAAGTTTTCATGGGGAAATTCTACCAAAAAATTAACCCATACATCTAAAACTCTAAGACTTCATCCTTATTTACTATCAAGTGATGATCAAACAAGGATGGGTCATAGGTTGATGGCATTGTAACTATGGTTGTTGTTGAACTTGTTCTACAATCAAAGGTACATTATCAAGGTATTGGGCCATCTATTCTTAGTCTTGATTTGAGTATGGAGGCATGTTGACCAAATAATGGGCTAAAGGATCTTAAATTTGTTCCCCTGATTGAGTGTTATAAGGTGGATAAGGATCCATCTCATAAATAACATCTTCTCCATAGGGGTCTTGAACAAAGTCATCTTATGTGACCACATGTATATACCTTAGATTTTACATGACACAACTATGTGTATAATGATAAATGGTTAAATAAATGGTGAATGCTTCATGACAAAAAGGTTAGATTTCTACAAACTCTAAAAAATAATGTCTAAAAAGACAAAAGGTTCAAAATCTATCTAACTTGGTCAAAGAATGGATCTATATTTATAAAATGGTTTGTGACAAAATTTGGTATAAAATAGTGTAACATTTAATGTCTAATGTTAAATGTCTCACACAAATAAGGTCAAGTGGATAAACCAAAAACAAAATGCTAAACTCTAGGTCCAAAGTATTCTAAATAGGTATAATCTAGGAAAATTAAAGGTTGCTAGGTCTTTTGGCCAAATGCAGTGTCAAAAGGTAGGCTCAAACAAAGGCATGTTCTAGGACTTTGGGCCAAACATGACATCAAAATATTGAATTTAAATAAAAGGATGATTTAATCTAACAAACTTGGAACACTTTGACATAAACTAGGCACTTGATTTCAGACATAAACTCAATCAAATTGGTATGAGGCAAAAAACAAAAAACATTTAGAGATAGATGATTTTCTCCTAAATTATGGTACAAATAAATAGTTTATGAATTTGGGTAAAGAATTAACCTAAGTTATGCAACCCAAAAGAGAAAGATTAGTACTAAACCCTAATTAGATAAGGCCTAAATATAAATCAATCAATGTTTGAATTCAAACTTGTCAAGGTTAATTAAAAAATCAATTTAGGAAAACTTAGGATTTTTGAATAAATAAGCTAGAAAAAATTGAATGGCATAATGACACTAAATAAAGACCAAAAAGGCATACATGGTTAGGTTCAAATGTGAAAGTTAGACACAAGACAAGACAAGTATATGAAATAATTTGAACAGTGGAATGGCATTATCACTCTTTAAATATGTAACGCTGGTTTATTTCAAATACTCTAAGGTGAAAAACTTGAATTGATTTAGGCTATGTAACGTTACCCATTTTAATCAAGTGATACTCACAATGTTTTTGACACAAAGTTTAAGGCAAAATCATGATATCAAATGGATGGCATAATGCCTCCTCAAATAATGGAGTAGTGTGGACAAATAACTAATTTTTGACATGGCATAAAAAAACAAAGTTTTAGACTCAAAGACCAAGAAATAAAGGAAAAATACCAAATACATCTAAGTAAATCATCCTAAGCCCTAAAATGATAAGGTTGGTTAAATGGGCTTGACTAAACTATAATTTTTAAACATCTAGATTAGTTCCAAGTGTGGTTAGCACTAGATATGTATCACATCAATTGAGTTCATATTGGTTAACTTACTATGCAAATATCTATTCTTTTGCATAGAGATTCCATTCATGGACTGCTTAGCAGAATCCCCTAGCTAACCAAACCTGAATTAGGCTTTCATTATGAAAGGAGAGATTAGCCACTCAACCTCCTAGCTCTCATAGTATGTGTACCGTAATTTATATACCCTATCATGGATTAGGGTTGAAACACTATTGGAAGATGAAGCCTTTAGTCAATGATTCCATAAATAACTCATGAATAATTTATGAACTCCCTTTCATAAGTTAAATTGCATGAAATAAATGACTAAGTGGAAAGACTTTAGGCTTGCATTTAGATCACCCAAACCATGTGGGTTTTGGGGACAACCTAGACAACATTCTTTCCATGCCTTGGATTAGGCATAAATTTCAAGTGAAAAGGTGTTTTTGATCACCCAAATTCACTATAGGAGATGGGGGGAGAGCATAATCGTACTCTTCATTTTGCACAAAAAAACACACAAGTAAAAAAAAATCTCAAGAAATTTCAATCTAAGTGAAGTATTGATTTACTGCACCATATTGAGATGTTTGATTAACTTCTTTGTCCCATTGGCTTATTTGAAAAACTTGTAAGAATTTACACAAAAAAATTGAAGCAAAAACATTTATGTTCATTTTCAACATTACAAATTAAATGTTCAAGACTTAAAAAATTCAAGTTTCAAGACTTAGCCATTCTTGGTTCCTTTTAAGCACTAAAATAAAATTTTCAAGATTTAACCATTCTTTTTATCACCATAAATGAAGTGTTTAAGAGTTAGCTAGATTTTTTTTAAACACCCAAAATGAAATGTTCATGAGTCTAAACTTATAAATTCGTGTTTTATTCCTACCTTCAACCTACAAGGGTTAAAGAGTTTCCCCTACTTTTAATCACTTTCAATGATGAGCAAAAAATCTTTCAAAACATAGCTCTTAGGTTTCCTATTTTTAAAACATAGAGATTGATATCAATAACCTGTGACCAACGCTGGTTATTATGGAATCGATGCTAGTTGGTAATAATTAATACTAGTTGATAAATATTGAGATCAGTTACCTATGAAACTAAAGGCAAAACCAACATGAGATTGAAAAAAAATGTTAGTTAGCTCAAAATTAGATAAAAACTCCTTAAAACCTACAATGAGATGATTAAGTAGGGAATATAAAGATCAATGAAACCAAGAAATAACCAATAAAAGTTATATGAAGATTTAAAATGAAAGTTTTAAAACCATGCTTTCCCTTATACCCTGATCGATGAAGGTCACTGATGTTTAGGAAAAATTGATGCTGGTTATACCTAATCGATGTTGGTCTCTATGTAGATCTGGGTTAGCATAAAAATAAAAAATACAATAAAAGCAAAGATAAAACTACAACTTTAAATATATTCAAGCATTCATTTGAAAATTTATGAGTTGAATCTTGGTATCCTTCATACGTGGTGAACTTAGCGTTCCACTAGGTGGGCCATTTGTGATCAAGGAATCCAAGAAGGGAGGTTAGATCAAGTGTTAAAACAAGTAACAAAACTTGAATAAAAACATACTAACATGCTAACACTTACTTGCCTAGAACATAGGGGAGCATAATGAACAAAACCAATTAAAAACATAACTAAAATATAAAGAATGACAAATTTCTTATGTTACTTGAATTATCCAAATGATTTATTGTGTGGATTTCTCGGCTTATGCTTAAAGAGTCTTTGGCAATGGAGATTGGCTATCTCATTCTCTCCTTGGCACCATGGCTTGTGGCTTGATGTTGGATTTGGATTCTGATTTTGGAATTATAAAACTATAGATTTGAATCATATACCAAAATTTGCATTATAAATTCACTATATTCAAGCTCTCCAAATGAATAGGCAAATTCTTGTATTTATAGGTTTAGAAACTAACCCCAACTCAAGGTGAGTTAGAGTCTAGTTTAAACATAGAATTAGTTCAAACCTAACCCAAGCAGGTTAATAACCCTAGTAGAGTTAAAAGGTGTTAAAATCTCATGATTTTTAATGAATAGGCATGGGTGAGATATTTTGAGATATTTCCAAAGGCTTGACAACTCACAAAAGGTAATTATGAAAACCTAGGATATTCTTGATTTTTGAATTTGCTTTTTTAAAATTTCATTAATTATTGATGGATAATTCAACTAGGCATTTAATTAGGTTTATAATTTTAATTAATTATGTTTAGGATTTTAACATTTTTAAGATTTGATTTATGTGTTCACTTGCCCCATTTAATAGGTCTATAGGCTAAATGGCATGTTATGATACCACATGATGAATAAAGATGAATTTGTGAGAGATTTTTATTGCTTATATTAGGATACCCCAATTTAGGGATGTCTCAATAAGATTCTAAGCTTTGACAATTGATGCACAAGAAAATTTGGGATGTTCAGTGATTATTAGGCTTAATTTATAAAGGTTGGTAAGAATTGGTCTAAAGTCTAGTATGAAGCCATTGGTGGCCATTTTTAGGTGTCTACACATATATTGTGCATCTTATCTCCACTATGGATCTACCTCCCTAGAAGTCTTCCATGTAATATCCATAGGCCCCAACTCATCTAGTGTCCTCCTATAAAATGTCACATCTCCTAAATGAATCCTTTGTGCACTTATAATAATGTACCATATATAAGAAAATGGTTCTCCATCTTCTCTCTACCTCATCTTCCCAACCAATTTCTCAATTATAATATGCTCCCACTCCCAGACCTATAGTAGTATAAATGGGCCTATGCTATTTCCTCCCTTGTACATGAAAACATTCAAGTGTATGTACAAGTGAGATAGCATATATTGTCCCCATGTAAACTCTATTGCACTCTCTAATGAATCTATAATAACATCCAATAAACCAAAAAGAAATAAACTCCTACTCTTTTCTGGTAGTAGCATACCACCAACAAGATTCATCAGTTCCAATGTCAGTCCATATATCTCCTTAATTACCATGTAGGCATCAAAATCTATCCCATAGTCTATCATCAAGATAATGTCCTCTATAAACAACCTAAATAATGGTATTACATGTGCAGTCTCTCTCCAATATGCCTTCAAACCTTGTGTTGGGATGTGGAGATCATCCATATATACTCAAGTAGGATGGGCATATCCCTTGTTGGTAATTAGAATGTGTTAGTCTGTGAGTGCTAATGCTCTACCAAATCTATCAATAGTGCCCTATTATCATGGATCTTAGTAATCTCTACCATATTGACAACCCCATTGATTCTAACACACCCACCTCATAGTCAATGAATCTATGCATCATTTATAACACATGAAATTACCTCTCACACATAATAATTATAGGCCATCTCTCTTGTACACATGAAAATGAATCAATGTCAATATTTTTCACATTATAAATTTTTATATCATAATAAATATTTACATTACCATATATCCAAGATGGCATCTCTATCTAACATGCTCAAAATGACAATTTCATTAAACTTTAGATGAATTTTATAGCATTGTATGAAATCACTGTAGGTTTTAATGAATTTTTCACTAATTTTAGCAAAACCACTATTCTAAAAAAATGGATAAACTATCTAAAAATATGCCATTTTCCCTTAAAAATACCAAATTTGACTTTAAAATCATCATTTAGAAAATGATGAGTTCATTTGACCTAACTTTATATAACATTTATGACACATAAATGATAAAAATAATAATTTAAAAACATGACTTATTAGATCCATGCTCTCATCTAACCTCTGGTACACTCAAACTCACTCATTGGGATGCCTATCCATTAGAATTCACTATATTTTCCTCTCCAACCTCTTCCACTCTAGAATAAAAGGCAATCCTAGCTATTGAATAACCCAAATTAATTTCACATAATGAAAATAATATTACCCCAAATCCCTATATATTCACCCATCCCACTCAATATTTTCAAACACCCACATGTTATTTCATGTATTTTTCTACATAGTCACTTCATTTTTATATCAAATCATCTCACTAATTAATTATATTTCACAATATATTTAATTCTTCTTGAAAATCACTTTCATAAATTCTCTCACACAATCCTTGGAAAATATATTTCTCTTTTTCTATCTTGTAGCTTACCCATGGGATATATCTTTCCCACATCTACTTCCATGTAAAGATATTCATGGGGCATAATCCAAGCATGCAAATTTTATTGAGTAATATTATTTCTCCAATTGACTCCCAAGCAAATTATTTTACATACACCTATAGATCCTATAAGTATTTTATTGTTGATAGTACTTTCATTTATAATTAAATCATCTACATCATTTTTTATATTTATTTGTCTAACCCTAATTAATTTTGAGTGCTCATCAAAATCCATTTTCCATACACAATTACTCAAGGGAGAATCATTCATAACTAACTGGGGTGTATTTTCTACATTAGTTTCCATGATACTTTTCTTTATTCTTTGAAAAGGCATTATTTTTTCTAGTTTCAACACCCTTTTAAAGAAGGGAAAATTTAGACACCTAAATTATATCATATTTAGTGTCATAATTAACTTTGATTAATATAAACACACTAACTCAACCATCATTCCAAATTTAAATTCTATTTTAAGTTCCATTAACATAATTTCCCTCTTTTTTTTCAAAATAATTAATTAATCCATATTACTTAATTAATCATGCACACATAATGCCATAAATTTACTTAAAAATATAGAATTTACATGTCACCAAGAATCTTCCATACTTATCTCAACCAAGTATTGAGTCATCCAAACACTTCCTTAGCTTCTTCATCCAATTTTTGAGTTATCATTAAACCTTTCAACCACCTTGGTGATTCAACTAACTACCTTGACCCATCCATCATAAACTGTAAACTACCAAGTAACTTTCCCCTTTCCCCTTAAACACATGAGGAATTTGTCTCTTCCACTTGGATAAGGACTCAAATACAACCATCCTAAATTAACATAGTCTAATAAATCTATATTTATCCTGATCATCCATTTTCTCACCCAAAAATCTATAAATAGACATGTCATCCTTCATTTTCATGATCTATTATCAAATTATCGAAGTGATATTAAAATCATCTTGTGTATCCATAATAAAATAAAATCATTACATCCATATTATATTTAAATACCATTTTTTTGGATAAGTCAATTGAGAAACCACATACCAAGAATCAAGAGTAAATCAAAGTTCAACAATGGAGGAGGTGATTTTACTTTTCTAGTATGATGCATTTTTAAGTATTGTTTATTTTGTCTCTTTTGATTGAATATCTAAATATAAGGTTTTAGTTTAGTATTAGAATATGAATTTAATTATTCATTTAATTTCTTAGCTTACATAGTTTCTAAAATTATAGCTATCATAGTATATATCTACTTATGGGTAAAACCCTAGCCCTTCACCCTTAGGATGTCTTTGCTAAAAATGGGTTAGTGTGATCATAATGTAAATTTGACCTCAAATTCCCCTCTATCAATTAGTGTTTACTACATAGCCAATATTCCAAGGAGGGCATCAAAAATATGTAGTTCCCCTATGTGTCAAAATGTGTGTGAAAATGGTGTAATATGCTTTATGTAGATGCATGTAATGATCTATTTTGTAACTTGAAAAATACCACTCATGGGTTATTATTTGAATGATTTATACCTTTTATATGAGTGATAAATAGATATAGATGAATAGAGTATAATAAACAAGTTGTGTGATTGATTGAATGAGTCTTGGTAGGTGCTTGCTTGAAGTCTTAGATTTGTATTTATACTACACCTTTTGAAAATATCTCATGGTAGGTTTCAATAAGACAAATAAGTTGACCCATATGTTTCGAATAATTTTCAATTTAGAAGAATTTTAAGAATTGTACACTAGATAAATATCTAGACACTATCATTGATGCTAGTGTCCCTATGTGGTTGGTGGTGGTGTTTCTATATAATTTTAACTTTTTCTTAAGTGTGAAAAGAAGAAAGTAGTTAAGAAGGGTGTGAAACAATACCTATTGAATGTGTACACATCAAATCTAAGTGATTGTGGAGACATCCTCTTTGACTTGGGAGGATGAGTTGTAAATAAATAAACACTAAAATAAACTTGTTTGTTAGACAAGTAGATAGGTGGATTGCTTAGCATGAGCTAGATCCCAGAAGTGAAAGCTTTCTAGGAGGCTATCAATCCACCTTATTTAAAACACTTAAGTAGAAATGATAAAATAAATATATTTGTCTTAAATGAATATAAATCTGAAATAAAATACAACAAATGATATCAAATTAATTGATAAAATTATATGCTTTTCTAAGTTAACCAAAATGAAGTAACTAGTTTGATTATACTAATGCTAAAAACTAGTTAAGGCAAGGTTGTTGTTTTGGGTTTGGTAATTTGATAAGGGTAAAAAGAATGGTTTGGTTGGGGTTGATTGATATAATAAAATTATAGGGATGGATGGTTTAAAAAGATAAAATAGAAAAGTAACTAGGGTAGCAAAAGGATGAGAGGGCAAAGAGGGTGAAGGTGGCAAAGGTGCAAAGAGGGTAAATGGAATTACAATGGCAAAGGTGGTAAAGGAGGTCAATGGATTATGATGGAAAGTGGATTAAGGGGTATAGTTCAAAGTAATAAAAGGAATGACTTAAGTAAATAACTTAAATAAAAATAATAAATAAGGTTACCTTGAGGCTTATTGATGTGGTTATGTTATTGATGATGTGATGAAAGAATCCTACGGCAATTTTGACAAAGATTCATTGATTTGAATTATTTTCCTCCAATATGTGGATGAACTCCAAAATGATGACCTAATTCAAATAACTAAAAAAATATGTTAATAACCAAATACTAACTTCCAACTTAACCTTGGGTGAAGGAGAGGAGGGGTATTTATAGCATTTGTTGTCAAGAACCATGCCAAAAGAGGGAATAGTAGAAGTATGGCACCATTTCCCATGTGGTTTATGAATGATTCAAAATATGAGGGTGGTGGGATTCCAAAAGTGATCATGGGTATCTCATTTAGGTTGGTGTGTCTCCCACCTTGAACATGAGTCCAATTTTGAATGGGAATCATGCACATGGGCCTAAATGAAGCTAAAATACTTTTCACCACCCTTTCTTGTCTTCATCCAAGAACTTAAATAAATTCCCCAAAAAATGTGGGACAATTTTCCATGTGGGTGAATTAATGATTCAAAATATGGGGGTGGTGGGATTCCCACCTTGATCATGGGTCTCCAATTTCGGTTAAAAAGTCAAAAATGGGTGGATATAGTGCCTTTTATCTTTTCCAAAGCACTAAAGAGGTGGGTATCCCATTTTGAAGGCCACTTTCATGTGTGAAAAAAAAATTCATGATTAATGATAGTCCCTTAATGGGAAATTTTACATATTTCAAGGGGGGACCCTTGTGATCCTTAAATGAGGTCATTAAGCACTTTGAGAAAGGGTCCTAGGTAGGGTATGATGTCCCACATCAAAACACCTCAATTCTAAGCCATGTCACTTACCATATCACCTCCCAAATCACCTTCCATGTCACTTTCCATGTCACTTACCATGTCACTTGCCATGTCATCATATATAGTGATAGTGGGTCCCATAGTGAATAGTATTTTTGAATAGTACTATGTGAATAGGAGAATAGTAATTTGGTTAGGTTAAGAGGAATTAGTTAAGGGTTAAAAATTTTTAGGGGGTCCTGAGGCATTTAGTCATCAAAAATTGTAAGTGTGTAGTTTTTTAGTGTCTATATTTTGCCTTTTTTTGTTATGCAACTTTGAATTAACAAGATATAAAACAAAAATGAATTTATTGGTTGAAGGTCAGGGTACCTTAAGTATGGGAGGAAGTTCCCCCCCCCTCAAATTGAGAGTTGATGAAGAAATTTTGAATCAGGTGCAAGTTTGATAAGCATTTGGTGGGGAGGTATGAGGTGGTGCCACAAGGTAGCTTGGCATGTGAAATGCTAATGGGTTCATAAAAGGTGACTAAGCATGATAGTCAAGATTTCATAAAGACTAAAGTAACCAATGTTGATAAAAAGGTCAGTTTCTAGATGGACATATGATAGGATAACCGGTCCATAATGTTAGTCATAGTTAATCAAATTAAGCCTATCAAGTCATCTAGACAAGGTTAGTGTTATTCATAAGTATCTAGGGTAGGAAGTGATCTTTTAAAATAATACAAGTGGTTTGGTTACACATGAGGTGGGGAATAATAAGTTCAACATGACAAATGTAGTTGGTGTAGTCAAAAGGACCAAGGAAAATTCATCAAAAAACATGCAAAGAGGTTGGGTCAAAAATTGCCAACATCGAGGTGGATGTGGGTAAGTGGGTTGGTTGATTGGAATGGGGTGACTGAGTGGACTCCATATGCACTAGGCAAGTGGATGATTCTTACATATTTCCATGGATATAATGTCCAAAATGAACTTTAGGCCTAATGTAGTTCTTTTGAGGTGGGGGACTGTTAGTTAACTTGGTTGCCCCAATTTGATGTATCATGTAGTTAGGTCCAATTGAAGGATGTTGGAGAAAGGGAAGCTCCAAAGGGTGGAAAATATGGTTATCAAATAATTTAATAATTTTTTTGGTAGAAACGATCGATGAGATTAACCTAGGAGGCAATTAGATGCTTTCTTAAACTATGCAAAAGGAATTTGTAGCCATGGATAATAAGGTTCAAGCATGAAATTTTTGCCACCATTTACCAAAAAAAGGAAGAAGTATGCTTTACCAAGATTTAAAAAAATTGTCACTACTTAAATTACCATGGTGACCTGATGGGTTTTTTTATCACCATCCAAATGAGCTGACATTATGTACACTCCACAATAATATCATTAACAAAAAATGGAAGGATATTATTCAATGATTCAGGGAAGCAAAGTAGTAGAGTGGGTAAACAAGAAGTGGTGAAGATTTGAACCTTTGACCCTTGAGCAAGTGGGGCCACAAAATAATTAAGCATTGATTTTTGAGGGAATTAAAAGAAAGAATCTAAGGGGTTTAGAATATGGAGAAAGGTACTTAATAATAATAATAATTAAATAAGGGAGCAGGTTGAAATAGGAAAGAAAATAAATCGTATAAATGGAAAACCAAGAGGGAAAATAGAAGAAACATGTATGAAGATAGATAAATTAGGGAGTTGCAAAGGAAGGTGGGATAAATAGGTCTAAAAGAGACCAAAGAGGAAAATAGTTTGGTGGAAGAGGTGACTCTTAAGAAAGGTTACTAGGTGGAATGCGATTAAAGAGTAGAGCTATTACAGTGCATAGGAAGATGTAGGCTGGGTATGGAGAATCAAAGGAAATTATTGGTTGGGATGTAGGTCATGTGAAAGGGTATAGCTAGAATCCACACATGGGTACCCCAAATATTCCATTTGAAGGTGATTTTAGTTTTGATTCTAACATCTCTGAAGGTCAGAGTAAAAAGGGTTTAAAATAGGTAAGACTAGAAGAGATGGGGAAATAATATGCATGTTAATAGTTGGTGTTACTCATGCTTTCTTATGGTTCATATGAGCTTACTATCATGGTCAATTGTGTTATAGAGTCGTAGGATTGGTATATATCTCATAGTAAACCAAAATCAAATAGAAGACATTCATAACCATATCATGATATATGTTGTGATCATATAAGCTCAAAATGGGTAGAGGGTTTAAAGGGGGAAAATGTGATAATTAGGGTGAAAGGAGTAGATGGAGAGGTAAAAATAATAATAATCTAGGATCAATATGCAAAGACATTAAAGGAAGAATGGGATGCACTTGAAGTAATGAACCTAACCAAATTTCATGCATTAAAGCAAGGGTGTGGAGGATATGAGGAAGTAGACAAGGAGATGCACATGGAAGTGGTAAAATTGGTGATCACATTCTAAAGAGGTGGAGTTTGAATGGGAGAAAATAAATGGGATCCAACAAGGGATGAGGTGAAGGAAGACTAGGGGATGGATGAAGAGATAGGTGAAGAAAACAATGAGGTTGCATATAAAGATGAAGGTGGAGAAGGGTAGAAGGAGCCAAGCATGGACATATAGGAGGAAAAAAAGAAGGTCAAGAAGAACAAGGAATGTCCTCAAGATGATAAAAATGAAATTAAATGGAGAAAAGGGAGAGGATGGTGGAAAAAAATGAAAAGGAATGAGATGAAGATAAAGGATGAAGATCAGGGATGATAAGAATAAAATGGAAGAATTTTAGCATGGATACTCACACAAATGCAAAATAAAAGTGAGTACCAAGATGGAAAGAGGAAAAGTGGAATACTAAAGGCAAAAGGCAAGAACTGATAAGAAGAAAAGGGGAAATTATGGAAGGCTTCTCAAAGGATAAATACCCAGGTAGAAACTAGTTATGGAGGAAAAAAAGAAGATAAAAGGGATGAAAGGATGAAAATAAAGCAAAAAATAATGGAAAATGAGAAACGTGGGAAGAGTAGCAAAATGACATAGAATGGTGGTACATGTAAAGAAAAATTTTAGCAACAAAAGAAATAGAAATCTTACAAGATGCATAGTATGATGTGGAATTGGTGAGGAAATGAGAGTGATGAAGAGGGTGTGACAAATAGCCAAAGACAAGGGGAAATAATGAGGATGGAAAAAGAAGACAAAGGAGATATGGGGCAAGGTTAGTAAAAAGTGGAAAGAGAGGAAAAAATTGTAAGAAGTGGGTAGGTAAGTGAGTCGTGAAGCATATACAAGAAAAGGTGTCGAGGAGGACAATGATGCAGAGTAGGTGGTGGTTTTATAGGAGATAAGAGGGGCCAATGAGGAAGGTTGTCAATCCTTGTGTTAAAAGAGATTGACAAGGTGAAGGGAGGGAGGTGGTGAGGATATAGGTAGAGGGGTGGAGGAAAAGATATTAGGTGAGAAGGGAAAATAAAGTAAAGGATGTAGCTGAGCTGACCTTAGTAAATGATCACTCAGACCAATGTAGTTCTCCTAGTAATGGGGAAAAAATGAAGAGGAATTATTAGATGAAGTTAAAATACAAGGATTCTAGGAAGAATCGAAAGTGTCCCTAACATAAGATACCCTAGGCAAGATGGTGTTATTAGCAACAAAAGTTAATGAGAAGGAAAAGGGGAGGGTAATTAGTTTCTAATGGCTGAATTGCCCTTAGAAGTTAAGCAATGCCTATATAGTCAATGGACATCAGGCCAATGTAGTTCAACTAAGGTTAGAAAATGGTGCTCAAATTGGCTACCCCAATTTTATGGACAACATGGGATGGTTTGGTTTGATGGAGAAGGTTTTGTAAAATAGAGGTTTTGGGATTTGGTGAAGGTGATAGTGAAGGTGCATGGTGTAGATTGGTGAATAGTTACCATAATAATCCCAAATTTATTAGGATTAGAGACATGGATGGTCAAGGTAGGATAAATTATAATGGAACACAATGCTAAGAACCAAAAATGACCTTCAATGGACCTAATCCAAATAAGAGGTGCATGTTGTCAATCAGACTCACACCCTTGTGAAGGTAGTTTTAAGCCTTCACAATCTACTGAAACATGGAAATAATCCTAGGTTGTGGGTGGCCTAATTAGTGGATTGAGTCTCTAGATTTTAAGGTCTATCTCCCTTTGTTGTATCAATTAGGATCCTTAATCTATGCTAAAAACTACCAAGAAAAGGAAAAAAAATAAACTTGAAGGAAAAATCCTATCTAATGATGGTGATACACCTATATTTTGGTTGATCCACTCAATTTGAGTTTCTAAAAACACTGATTAGACAGAAAAAAATTGAACTTTCAATTCCAATTGACTCCTATGCATCATTATTTCATGAAAAAGTTCTATCTGGTGATCAAATCTTGAGGGAAATGAGGGAATAGGCCTAATTCAAGGCACTAACCAGCCACTTACATCTATTGTAACTTCAAACAAAAGCTATCAAACATATAACATGACCTACATAATCTATCAACTAAAAGATAGGTTAGAATCATGACTTGACAAGGAAGAAAATTCTATCACATATGTAAATCATTGACATGAATACACTATACCAGCATCTTGGAATCTAAAAATAGTCCTATTTATTTGAAAAGGTTACACAACTCAAATTTTGGTAGAGTCTAATATTTCTAGAAGAGGATCCTTAAAAAGGTTCAAAAATCCAACTTATATAGAAAAATCATACAAAACCCAAGAGATTGGTGCTCGAATTAGAGAGGAGATCAACTCTCACATCTCACAAGTCCAACTTTAGCTATCAAAAGATAAATAAGCCTTAAAATAATATCTTTTTGTCTTATGTCTTTCATGAAAATCTCTTTGGCATTGAAAATGATGGAGAGCCCATGTAGTAATCATTATTAAAATCTTCAAAATTCATCAAACCTACATGGATCTTTAAGGTTGGCATAGAAGTCTAGATGGTGGGCCCATCTTGGACTAATCTACTCTATGCATGAAATTTATGCCAAATATTCAAAGATAAACTCCACTTGATACATTTGGAAGTTGAGTTGAAATAAAAGAAAGTCCTTTGCATGGAAAATAAGGAAAATGCATGACAAGCCTTGTCTAGTTAACTCCAAGTAACTCCATGTTAATTACTTGAACAACCATCCAATGCTAAATTGCTTGAGCTTGTCATGCATTCGAGTCTTCCTTTTAGAATTGAGAGAGGCATGCTTGAAGGCAGCTGCATGTCTTTGCCAAGTCTAAATAATTTGATTATTGTATTTATTATTTGGCATGCTATTTATTGTAGTCTCAGACTATAGATCTTCTTATAGATGGAAAAATAATATCTTTATTAGTTTTTTGTATGTTCATGCTATGTTCGACATGTCTAATCAAGCTTGGGTCACTCTACATGTTCTTCATGTGAGCTGTGAACTACATCATATGAGTCAAAAGGATAAGTCCTCGTTATCTTCTACTGATTGTTTGTCAAAATCCCACTAAGATCCTTTTGAAAACCTAGCCTTTTCTCATCCATTGATCTCCTTGTTAAATCTTGACAAGTGTTAAGCTCATGGCTATCTTGATGAACCTTATTGAAATCTTGACCAATGGCTACTTGCAAGGGCTCAAACTTGACATTTTGTGGGTCCATCATTAATTCTTTTAGACTTTTGTTTTTGGTCAATTTTCCTAAAATAATTAGCCTCTTGGGCCATTTCATTTGGTCTTATAACTTGGTTCTTTCGCTTTGAACAAATTTTTTGCATCTTATCTCCCTATTCCTTTCCTTTGGACAAAAAGTTTGAAGGAATTCTTTCTATTTATTTCTTTCGGATAATTTATTTATGGCTTATATTTATGCACTTTTCCTTCATACAAAATGTCTAAAGGCTTATCTCCTGCAAGAACACTTCATTTGAATTTTCTTTCTTTCAGGCAATCCTCCCAAAAGAATTTCTTCCTTTCACTTTGAACAATTCCTTTTGATAATTTGTCAGAAGGAATTAGGTCTTCAGGAATTTTGTAATGGACAATTATTATAGACAATTTGTTCAAAGATATTTATGTAAATGCCCCTTAGCCTTTTTAAATACCCCTTTGAAAAAGTTAAAATGGGCCATTTTCCAAAAGAAATGACCCTTCAACCTTTTGATAAGTGTCCCTTTGAAAAAATTGGAATGGTCCTCTTGCCCTTCGAAAGAATCGAAATGGACCATTTTACAAAATAAATGACCCTTTAGATTGTTGATAATTGTCTGTTCAAAAAAATTAGAATGGTCCTCTTGAAATTGTCCCTTTGAATTTTTGAATTTGGAACTTTTCCAAAAGAATTGTACCATTCAGCCTTTTTTGTAAAGGACCTTCAAAAACTTTTTAAAAAATTGGAATGGTCCTCTTTCCCTTTATAATAATTGAAATGGACCATTTTCCAAAATAAATGACCCTTCAACTTTTTGATAAGTGTCCCTTTAGAAAAATTAGAATGGTCCTCTTGAAATTGGCCCTTCGTATTTTTGCATTTGGACCTTTTTTGAAGGAATTGTACCATTCAGCCTTTTTTGTAAAGGACCTTTGAAAACTTTGAAGAGCCCTTCAAACTTTTGGAAAAGTCCCCTTGGCTTTTTGAAAAGGTACTTTCTATATTTTTGACAAGGTCCTTTCGGAACTTTGCAATGGACATTCAAAACTTTTTCTATGGACCTTCAAAACCTTTGCTTCAAACAAAACGTCTAAAGCAATCCCTTTGGAAAAGATGTCAAGTCCATTGGCTATTGAAAATAACCCTTCAAATAAATTGAATAAGCCCAATTCCTTCAGACTTATGAAAATCCCCTTTTGTTGAGAAGTGCCCTTCAAGAAAAATATTGAAATGGACCTTTTTGAAAGGAAGGAGCCCTTCAAAAAAACTACAAAGACCAATTTTTGACACTTGGACAAAAAAGCATGATTATGCAAAGTTTTTAATGATAAGGGTTGCAATTTGACTTGTGGGGTCAAAATTGTCAACATTTTTATGACTCAACTAGGAAGCATGCCTACTATGCTTAAGAACCAGACCATTTACATGACTATTGGACTCATAAAGTAATGACAAATTTGATCCATGACTACAAATTCTCTTTTGACTCAACATGAGACATCTTTCATCTTCCAAAATAAGAAGGAAATAACACAAAGTAGGGAAAACTAATTAAACAAAACAAATGTGCAAACAAGCTCTTATTGGAACAAAATTAAAAAAAACTAATGTGTTTAAACAACACTTGGAGGAAAATAAACTAACTAACTATGTACAAGGAACTTTTCTCTTCAATAACAATGTTTTAAATGCATCCAATTGACTGGGATTGGAAGCTCTTCACCATCCATCTTTGTAAGTTAGAAGACATTGTGGGATTTGCAGTTGGAGATCATGTATGAGCCACTTCAAAGGGAATCAAACTTTGTGTGCCTTCCTAGTTTATCTCAATCCTCATCCCACTTAAGGACCATAGCTCCCTCTTTGAAACTTCATGATGAAGATCCTTTGTCAAAAGCTCTCTTCACTTGTGCTTGATAAATTTCTATGGCTAGCATGGACTAAATTCTTACCTCTTCCAACTCAAAAAGCTTAGCATACCTGATCTTTATAGGCTCATTCTCTAACAATTGAAGTTGATGCATTAGTTATAAAGTAAAAAACTCAAGAGAAATGGGTAACCTTACTTCCTTACCATATACCAGCTTGTATGGAGAGTTGGATATTGATCTTTTATAGGTGATCCTATCAGCCCATAGAGCTAACTTCAACTTGAGATGCCATGACCTTTGATTGTCTTCAATAGTCTGTATGATCTTAAATAGGTTCTTATTTGTAGATTCAACAAGGCCATTATCTTGTGGATAATAGTTTGATGAAGTGCTAAAATAAATCCCATGTTATACAGCCCATTGATTGATCCTAGTTCCCATAATAACCATTACATTATTAGAAATAATAGTTGAAGGAACTTCAAATATTGTAAACAAACCTTCATAGAAATCTAGAACATTGGTTTCATTTACTTCTTTCAATGCCACTGCTTCTATCCAACATGCGAAGTAATATTTAGTAATTAGAATCCATTTATGTCTTGAACTTAAAGGAGGATTTATGAGACTAATAAAGTAAAATATCTATTGGACAAAGGGATGATCCATCATAATTAGTTGAAGAGGTAAGGCTGCAAGTTTCACTTTTCCTACAAACATAGCATGTTATTTGCACTTCCTTACCTATGCATGTCAATCACCAAAAATACTAGGCCAATAGTACCCATCTCTTATGATATTAATGGCTGTAGTTATTATGGAAATTTCCTCTACCATGTCCATTATGGAAATCTTCAAGCACTCTCTGAGTCTGGCTTGGCTCTATACACCTTAGCAACATGCCATTGATATCTTTCTTGAACAAAACACCATCAATAAGTAATAATGGAATTAATTGCAACCTAAAATATCTTCTTTTTGAAGAAATTAGATGGAAGGGATAAATACCATCTTGGAGATAGCTTACCAAGTCATGAAACTAGCTAGAAGGTGAGGTATGACTAGTTATAACCTTTTCATCATTTGACACCAAAATAATCTCATTCGTCTCTTGCAAGTCTTGAGCTAAATGCTCACAAATTCCTTTTCCTCTAATTATCTTTGTGACCTTAATTTCCACATCATACTCCATTACCTTGGTTATCTAACCAACTCTCTTCTCATTTATATCTTTGTTTAAAAATAATTCTTTGATGCTTGGATGAGAAACCATTAGGTGTATCTTATTATTAGACAACAAGTATCTAAAATTTTTAAGAGACCTTATAATTGAAAGAACATGTTTTAAAACAAAATAATACCTTGTTTCATACTCTTACAATTCTTGACTAAATAAATCTACTAGTTTCTCCAAAGCCTCGTGATTTTGTTGCATACAAATGCATAAAATGGTGTCCATGTTGACATATGTATACAAAATGAAATCTTTTATGAAATCTAGATTTATAAGTGTAGGAGCACTAGCTATGGCCTTAATATATTCAAAACTTTTAACTCCTTCTTTGGACCAACTAAAGTTCTGATTCTTCTTTAACATGGTTGTAAGTTGCTTAGCTAAAATGGCAAAATCTAAAATATATCTCCTTATGAAGTTGATTTTCCCAAAGAAGCTTTGCATAGCCTTTTTGTGATTAGGCAAGGAGAGTGAAAGAATGGATTCTACCCTTTCAGAATCTATGATTAAACCATACTTTAAAACCACATGTACAAGGAGCTTACCTTCATGAATTGAGAAGACACAATTTTTGGGATTTAGAGATACCCCAAATTGCTTACACCTTTCAACCACTTGCTTGAGATGAACCATGTGATCCTTGGAACTCTTTGAAAACACTATTATATCATCCAAATAAACAAGTAAAAACTTGTTAATAAGGCCTTGGAATGCCATATCCATGGCTCTCTGAAAGGTTGCTTTAGCATTAGATAAATTGAATGGCATCTTTCTATATGAAAAAGTCCCTCACTTAGTTATGAAGACTATCTTAAATTGGTCCTCTTCCTTAACCAAAATATGATTGTAACCACTATATCCATCCAACAAAGAAAACCTCTCTGAACCTGTAACTAGTTGCAAATTTTTTTCCATTGATGGCAATGGATAGTGATCTTTAAGTAAATCCCTATTCAAATCATGAAAGTCAACGCACAATCTAATCTCACCATTCTTCTTCTATATCAGAATAGGATTTACCACCTAAGTTGAGTGCTTAATTAAAAATATAATAGTTGACTCTATGATCCTATGAAGCTCAACTCTCATCAAAGGCTCAAGCTTAGGATTAATGGGCTTTTGTCTTTGTCTCACTAGTTTAGCTTCAACCTCTAACTCAATGGTGTGTTGAACTAAACTTGGGTCCAATCCATTGAGATCACTATATTGACATGTAAATACATTACAAAACTTGTGCATAAATTAATGAAATATTTTTTATGTGAAGGAGTGTATACCTTACAAAACTTCAAAAACTTACCAATTGTTATCTCTACATTAACATAGTGCTCTTATTTTGTTAACAAGGATTACTTTTCCTTCCTTAACTCGTCATCACCACTAAAAATGTTCTCAAGTGTGACCAATCCCTTGGGAAACTTATTTATTTTTAGTTGCACAACCTAATCATCATACTGTTGCAAATATTTTGATTGGTTTATTGAAGAAAAGTCACCCTCCTCTTGTAAGAATCTCATAATTTTATTGTCATCTTCAAACACCTACCAATTCTCATGATTATCTAGAAATAAGGCCTTACAACCACATTTATATGTGACTAAATTTGCTCACTCTTTATATCAACTAGAATGTTAAATTATGACCCAATGGCAGCCAACCTATTTACGTGTTTATTCTTGCCTTTTGATATTTCCTGAATGTTAAAAGCTTGAAAATCTTCAAGTCCCATATTATATGCTTGTAAGATTTAAGCAAAAAAAATTTACATAAATTTAAACCTCTTACTTAGTGAACTATAATTTCACTATCACCAAAAGCTTGTAAGGAATTGACTTTCATCTTTCTAGCCCACTGCAAACCATGAACTAGTGCTTCATACTCAACAACATTGTTTGAACAATAAAACTAAAATTTAATAGAAGAGAAATAAATTTTATTTTTTAGAGAAACTAACATCATTCCAACTCTGGTACCATATTTATTCCTTGATCCATAAAAGTATAACTACCACAAACCTTCACTAGATTCATCATCCTTAACCATGGCTGGAATCGGTACATTATTCTCATGAAGGCAATACACACTAAGTCTTTCTTCTTAAATTAGATTATAAGGATCATTATAATGAAAATTGGAAGCCCACTCATCAATAAAAAAATCTATAACTCCATCCAAAGGTGATTCATTTTCTACTCCACTAGTTTCTAGTACATCATCCAAAATGATACAATTAGTGTTCACAACACTTGGCATATATGGCTCTATATGGAAACATGAAATAGGTTAAAAATGAATTTTTACCTTGGTACCATACCTAGTTATAAAAAATAAATAAGTCTAATTATCTGATAAATATCCCCCAATATTTGAGGTGAAGTCCCTTGAAAGGCACATAACAAAGTAAGGAGGCAAGTCTACCACAACAACATCCTACTGAATAGTAACATTGGGACAAGCATGTAATGTCAATTTCAGATCTCTGATTATGCCTACCATATTTTTTGGTGAACCATCCAATTTCAATACCCCCTTAGTTTTTGGCTCATAAAAAAGGTTGAACTTGTCTGTAATCTGCTTAGGCATGACTATACTACCAGCGCCACTATCCACCATACAGTTATGAACCAAAGTATCACCTACTATCAAAGAAAGGTGGAAAGGAGGAGTTTTATCTATTTTCACCTTAGTTATATCCACCTTTTCCATCTTATTTACTTGTTATACTTGTTGCTTAGTTGGCTGGTCTAAATTAGCTAAGATAACACCTTCTTTCTCAACTCATTTTGAAGATAATTTGAGAGCTGAAAGCTCTTAGATGAGCATATATTTTTGTCTTGGGATGGAAAGAGAATCCCACATGCTAATTTTTATATTATACCTCTTCATCTAATCCACTATACTAAACAGGTTGCTCACGAACTAGAGGTATTCAATGAATTTTACTAACCTCTATATTCTAATTTTTCTAAGTTATAGGGGTAGTAAGTTATTATTTTGTATTCTTAGAAACAAAATTAGGAGTACTTGAAGCATTTTTTACCTCTTGAGCCTCATCAATGGCTCTTCTTTTATCTCTAGTTACAATTTTAACTTGACCAATTATATTGTTAGTTTTGACACCTTAAGTAAAAGCAACATGATCATCCACTTGTTAGTTTACATTAATGGCATTAGGCTACCCTTGAACTTGTTGAATCTCTCCTTGTGATGCTAAACTTGTATCTTGGTATTTACCTCCTTAAAAATAAAACTCTTCTTGTGTCATTTGAGGCATGTTAATGTTTTGTGATACCAAGGCTTGGTTTTGAGCATCATTGAGATTTGAGGACTACCAACCTGAATACTACATCAAGTTATTTTGAGGTGGGGTGGAAACAATAGAATTTGATGTGGAAGGAGAATAAAGATCAAGGGTAGTATAAGGCTTAGCTAGAGGTATGGTTCCTTGTGTTTGATCAAGTGGTTTATTCTCTTTAAAACCTTGATAAGGAGGCCTTTGATATTTTAAGGGATGATAGGTGGTCTAATTTTTTTATTTATAGGGCCTATTAGCCTGATATTATTATATTTTGAGTTTCACTATTTAATTCCTAAAGGATTGTAGCAAGCTTTTCAACTCTCCTATCTCACTAGCTTGACTATTAGGGGTTACAATTTGAGCTTGAAGTGGTGGAATAGGAGCTAAGGATGGGATATGATGAATTTGAATGGCTAGTATGGACTTTATTTCTAGACATATAGGCATTGAAGGTCTTGGAGAAAGCTTACCATCTTGTATCAAACTATTCGCTACTCTTATTTCAACCTCATAATCATCTAGCAAGGTAGTACCACCCATTGACTATATCATCACACTAATGTCAAAGTTAAGGGCTTTCAAATAGTACAAAAATGCATATTTAGGGGATGGCCTAATCAATATAGGTATTTTGGTCCATGTCTTTTTGAATCTGAGGTTAAAATTAGACATGAACTCATGAGGATCTCTATTTATGGTAGTTAATTGCTCAACTAAAGATAGGTGATCAGATTTATCCTCAAATTGCTTGACAACATTGCACCCAATTCATCTCAGGTAGAAATGGAGTTTAGTGGGAGGTTTATATACCATTGCAATTCTTTTCCTTTGAAGGAAGTAGCAAGCAATCTAATATCAACATTATCCTCAACAACATTATGGATTGAACAAAGATTAGCTACATCTTTGATATGTTTAATAGGGGTTGTTTGATTTTATCCTGAGAAGAATGGGATACTTTTGAGAGTAGACATAGGAATGTCATCAAATTGGGATAGAATCAACATACTACTTCTATTGAATGGAATAAACACCTAGTTTTTGATGGCCATTTGGATAGTGGGGATTCTAGTGCCTAGAACAATAAGATAACTAGGGAACAAATATTTATTTTGAGGATATGGATTTACCCTTCTAAACCTTGATATATTATATGATATTAATTCAAAAGGAATACCTTTATTAGCTAATATTATGGTAACATTTGACATGAAAGGATTTCCTGAATGGTGCTATGAACCTTGCAACCTGAAGAATATTTAACTTGTGATGAAGATGAATATTCTCATCTACAACTACTTCTTCTCAAATTCAAACTTCTTTAGATATGCAAATAATTTTTTTGATGTCCCACTAGATGTGCCAGAAATTGTTGTCAATTAGACTTGTACCCTTGTGAAGGTATTTCCAAACCTTCACAGTCTACTAAAACATGGAAACAATCCTAGGTTGTGTATGGCTTAATCAATGGATTGAGTCTCTAGATTATAAAGGCTAGCTCCCTTTGGTGTATCAATTAGGATCTCTACTCTACACTACAAACTACTAGGAAAATAAAAAAAGGAAACTTGAAGGAAAAATCATATTTAATGATGTTTAAACACCTATATTTTGGTTAATCCACTTAATTTGATCTCCTAAAAACACTAATTAGACAATAAGAAAAACATTAAACTTTCAATTCTAGTTGATTCCTACACATCAGTATTTCATGAAAAGGTTCTAGCTGGTGATCAAATATTGAGAAAAATGAGGGAATAGGCTTGATTCAAGGCACTAACTAGCCACTTACATCTACTACAACTTTATCCAAAAGACATCAAACATAGAACATGACCTACATAATATAATCAACTAGGAAATAGGTAAGAATCAACACTTGATAGGGAAGAAAATTATATTACTTATGTAAATCACTAACTTGAATATACTATACCAACATCTTGGAATCTAAAAATAGTCCTTCTATTTATCTAAAAATGTTAAAAAACTCAAATTTTAGTAGAGTTTGATATTGCCAAAAGAGGATCCTTAAAATGACTGAAAAACCAACTTATATAGATAAAGCATGCAAAAGTCAAGAGATTGGCACTAGAATTAGAGAGGATATCAACTCCCACATCTCACAAGTCCAACTTCAACTATCAAAAGATAACTAAGCCTTCAAATAATATCTTTTTGTCTTATATCTTGTATGAAAAGCTATTTGGCATTAAAATGATGGAGAGCCCATGCAGTAATCATTATCAAAATATTCAAAATTCATCAAACCTACATGGATCTTCAAGGTTTGAATAGAAGTCTAGATGGTGGGCCCATCTTGGAATAATCTACTCCATGCATGAAATATATGCCAAATATTCAAAAATAAACTCCACTTGATACATTTGAAAGCTGAATTGAAACAAAAGAAAGTCCTTTACATGGAAAACAAAGAAAATGCATGGCAAGCCTTGTCTAGTCAACTCCAAGTAACTCCATGTTAACTCCTTGAATAACCATCCAACACTAAACTACTTGAGCTCTTCATGCATTTGAGTCTCCCTTTTAGAACTGAGAGACTCATGCTTGAAGGTATCTACATGTCTTTTCCAAGTTTAAATAATTTGATTATTGTATTTATTATTTGGCATGCTCTTTACTATAGTCTTGGACTATAAATCTTATTATAGATGGAAAAATAATATCTTAAATGGTTTTTTGCATGTTCATGCTATGTTAGACATGTGTAATTGAGCTTGGGTCACTTTGCATGTTATGCATGTGAGCTATGAACTACATCATAAGGGTCAAAAGGAGAAGTACTCATTATCTTATACTGATTGGTTGTCAAAAACCCACTAATATCCTTTTGAAAACCTAGCCTTTTCTCATCCATTGATCTCCTTTCTAGATCTTGACAAGTGTCAAGCTCATGGTAATCTTGATGAACCTTTTTGAAATCTTGACCAATGGTTACTTGTAGGGGATCAAACTTGATTTTTGCGAGCCCAACATTAAGTCCTTCATACTTTTGTTTTCATCTAATTCTCCTAAAATAATTAACCTCTTAATCCATTCTCTTTGGTCTTATTGCTTGGTTCTTTCCCTTTAGACAAATTGTCCCCATCTTATCTCCCTATTCATTTCCTTTTGACAAAAAGTCTAAAGGAATTATTTCTATTTATTTCTTTCAAAAAATTTATCTGTGGTTTATCTTTATGCACTTTTCCTTTAGACAAAATGTTTGAAGGCTTATCTCCTATAAGAACACTCATTTGGATTTTCTTTCTTTCGAGCAATCCTCTCAAAATAATTTATTTCTTTCACTTTGAATAATTCCTTTGGACAATTTATCTAAAATAATTAGGTCTTTGAGTTTTTTACAATGGATAATTCCTACAAATAATTTATCTGAAGGAATTTATGTGAATTCTCTTCAGCCTTTTAAAATGTCCCTTCACAAAGGTTGGAATGGACCATTTATCGAGAGAAATGACCATTTGGATTTTTGATAAGTGTCCCTTCAAAAAAATTGGAATGGTCCTCTTACCCTTCGAAAGAATTGAAATGAACCATTTGATGAAAGAAATGACCCTTAGATTTTTTATAAGTGTCCCTTATGAAAAATTGGAATGGTCCTCTTGAAATTATCCTTTTAGATTTTTGCATTTGGACCTATTTCAAAGTAATTGTACAATTCAACCTTTTTTTTAAAGGACCTTCAGAAACTTTCAAAAAAAATAGAATGGTCTTCTTTCCCTTTAGAAGAATTGAAATAGACCATTTACCAAAATAAATGACCCTTTGGCTTTTTGATAAGTGTCCCTTTAGAAAAATTGAAATGGTCCTCTTGAAATTGTCCCTTTGGATTTTTGCATTTGGGCCTTTTCCAAAGGAATTGTACCATTCAACATTTTTTGTAAAGGACCTTTGAAAACTTTGAAGAGCCCTTAAATTTTTTGGAAAAGTCCCCTTGGCTTTTTTAAAAGGTCTTTTTTGGATTTTTGACAAGGTCCTTTCAGAACTTTGAAATGGACCTTCAGAACTTTTGTTATGGACCTTCAAAACCTTTGCTTTAAATAAAATGTCTGAAGCAATCCCTTCAAAAAAGATGTCAAGTTCATTGGCTATTGAAAAAAACCCTTTGGACAAATTGAATAAGCCCAATTCCTTCTGTCTAAAGCAATCCCTTCAGAAAAGATGTCAAGTTCATTGGCTATTGAAAAAAAACCCTTTGGACAAATTAAATAAGCCCAATTCCTTCGAACTTATGAAAATCCCATTTTTTCAAGAAATACCCTTTAGGAAAATTACTAAAATGGATCTTTTTGAAAGGAAGGATCCCTTCAATAAAACTACAAAGACCAATTTCTAACACTTGGATAAAAAGGCATGTTTATGCAAAGTTTCAAATGATAAGGGTTGAAATTTGACCTATGGGGTCAAAATTATCAATAGTGCCTTTGTAAAGAGGTTGCACCTTCTAAAACTATGTGAAGGTATAAGCATAGTGATAGCAGTTATCACTATGAGCCAAGTTTTAGAAGAGGGTTTTCTATCAGGATCTGCATAGTTGGTTTGGAAAAAGTTCATCATTGCTATGAGCTAAGTTTTATGGGTAGTAGTGAAGGGATGGCCTAAAAATATTTTATTTAAAGGTATAGTAGATTCCACATGGTATAAATGTAGTAGCATGGTGAGAGATAGAGGATGGGCTATGCCTATCTCAAGAGCTACATAGCCATGTTGGGCAAAAGTTGTCCATGTCTGCATCCTCTATCCTAGTTCCTTGGAATTGATGACTTAGGGTTCTACTTAGAAGAGGCCTTGATAGCAAAGAGCTATATGGTCTAGGATATTGGTTATATGGTTGGATCAAATGGGGGATCTTCTAAAATAGCAAGCATTTGGGAGTTACCACCACTAGCAACAGTGGTAGTTTTAAAGGTGTGATCATTACAATGGCCCATGGTTAGAAGCTAATTTACATAAACCAGGCTAAAGTTGATAATGATGCAAATTATCACCAAGCCCATAAGGACTACAAGATGATAAAATAAGGAAAGACATTAGATATGGATTAGATGATAAGGGAAACAAAAAAATATCATGATGGTGTATAATGGCTTTATTGAGATGACCAATCAAATCAAGGGTGACATGTCTATATGAAAAGGTAAGTAGACATGATTATTTCAAGTGGGAAGACTATTCAAGGGAACCAATGACATCATATGACCTTCCCCATTAGTGGAATGGAGAATCATGTCAGTGAGGAAGAATGGTCAAGTATTCTATTTAAATAATCATGATGAGTGTCTATCATTGAGTTATTTGGTTTTTAGGTTATAGAGAGTGCAGAGAACTACACAAGGTTGAAGATGGTGAACAATGGGAATAATGGTGGAAATAATCAACAACCCCTACAACCTAAAACAATCAATATGGTGAATGTGTGGATCTATCAAATACTGCAACATGTAGTGGTAATAATGGAAGTATTATTAGATCAATAACAAGAGGAAAGGCACCCACAACCTGAGCTTGAGCTTGAACTCTTACCTCTATAGCAATGAATAAGGAAAGAATTTCACTATGAAAGATGTAGGGTTGGAAAACATGACTATTGGACTTTCTACAGAGGGAACCCTCACTATCCAAGGGGATGTGCACTAAGGCAACAACTAGCGATACCTATGTGAGTAGAACAACCAAAGCAGAGGGATGTAATAGCTATGATAGGTGAGTAGTTTAAAAGACCCATAATATAATATAATTCTCACTCTGTGGGTATGAAGGTAGAAGAGGATAATAGAGTACACCCTTTATTAACTATTGAGATAGGGAATATTATGGATGTTAGTTCATGGAACAATCAAGTAGAAGGATGGTTGAACATAAATCTAGAGTCACCAAATAATCAACCTAGTGCTTAGGTAGGAAAATAATGTATGTAGGTTCAGTCCTTAGGAAAAGTTTTGATAGTATAATAACTTTGTTTTTTACATGAAACTCCCTACACCCTAAATAAAATATTGCACAATTCATTGTAAACATGTACAAAATGTGTTGGATGTCATTGGTCGAATGCTATCATCCTTAAGGTTGTGTGAATATTTATGAATGTTATGGTTATGGTTATGATTGGTATGGTTATGGTTGTTGTAATCTCACTTAATTTAAAAAGAATGATTATTTTTGTTTCAACATTGGATGGTAAAAGTCATGATGAAAACATCAACCAAGCACATTAAGATAAGAAGAAGGCATAATGTTTTGTTTTTGATAAGGACTAAAAATAGACCTAAAGTGGGATCAACCTAATGAATATAAGCCATTAAAAATATATGTATGAATGGTCATTAGTTGATTAAAAAAAGGTTTCTTGATCACAGGGTGTCAAGTAAGCTCTAAATCCCCTGATTTATAGATAGTTTAGAGGGAAGATTGGTGGTAGGTGGTGTGAAGGGTAATGGGTGATATCTATGAGAACCTCATGTGAATTAGTTTGTCCCTTATATAGGTGGCCTAAGAATGGTAACATACAAGTCCATGTCATATGATAGATGTATATTGATCAATGTAGGAAGTCTACATGTGAAAGTTGATTATAGCTTCCAACTTATTATGTTGCTTGAGAACTGATTGTAGCTTTAGATTTTGTTGTGATAGTGGGTCTTTTGATTTATTGTTGTATATGGGAAGCTGATTGATGTGGGAAGATTCCAAGAAATTGATCTAATTTTTACAAAGTTAACTTATCCATCTTTCAAGGGAGTGGTTTAAGCTTATTGGATTTGTTTAATGCTCTTGATAACTATCCTTCAAAGGAGCAGTCTACCTTATATTTGGAAATTTTGATTTTGATTTTGAGTATCTATCTTTCGAGGGAATAGTCTACAATGCTTAAGATATTAACCCATGTAGTATTTTGGTATCCAAATTATCTTTGGATGCAATGTTTTTAGACATGGATAAGTCTAATTAGGTTTAAAGGTTTACCTTTATGAAGGAAAAATTTTAACACAAGAAGGTTAATGATATGAAAAGGTGTGGTTTTTGAGAGATAATGACCATGGGATTCCATCTTGTTAGAGACAAAAAGTATCCATGAGAACCATGCTATGGGTAGATCCATGGTACCCACATTTAGGATTAGGCTATGATTGTGACGGTTAATCACATGGTTCTATGTTGTAATCAAGTATCCTCAAAAGGAGAAGAGAAAGATGGGTGAAGGTTAAAATCTAATAATCAATGGATGAGCTTAAGTTAGATAAAAGGAGTGAGTATGATCCTTCTTTAATAGAAAAACAAATACAAATATAAAGTGTTGAGAGACTCAGGTTCTAGTTTGCTTTTGAGAGAGGATAAATTATAAGTTCCTAATCCATACTTATGGGTAATGATGTAGGGTCCAAGCCAATTGAAAGTAAACTTTCCTCATTTACTCTTCTCCATGTTGGTCACGTGTTGGTTTTTTTTAGGATGAGGTCTCTAATATTAAAGTCTCATTGTTTGATATGATAATTATAAGTGTTTTTGGTACACTCTTGATAGGTATGGAGGTGGGTAAGGGTTGCTAAATGATTATCATCAAGTATCTCAAGCTAAGCTAAGTAATGTTGATGATAATTTTCTTTAGAAATAATATCTTTCAAATATATGTGAAGAGAGGGAATTTGGACTTCAAGAGGCAAGATTACCTATGCTCTAAAGACTAAAGAGAAGGGGGTAGCACTCATAGAGGTTTAAATGCTAGTATGATAGGCCCATAAGGTGAATAGAATGTGTAAATTCCAATCCTAACCTAAAGCACTAACAATTTTGGTTAGTATTTTTTTAAGGATTTTATTAGAGGCTTCCACATATCCATTTTATTGTGGTTGATAAGGTGAGTAAAAGATTAAATCAATTCTAAATACATCACATAAACCTTAGACTTGCTTATTTTTAAATGATTTACCATTATCGGTGATGATATTATGAGGAACACCAAAGCGGTAGATGATATGATGGTTGATAAAGTTGACAATCTTCTTTGTTTTGGTCAAGATCAGAGGAATAGATTCCACCCACTTGGTGAAGTATTCAGTGGCTGTGATGATGGAGATATGCCACTATGAATAATGGGGGTTGATTTACCCAATGAGATTGATTCCCCATTATGAGAAAGGCCAAAATTACTTAGATACTTAGAGGCCATTAGCTATCAAATGATGAAAATTAGTGTACTATTAAAATTTAATACACTTTTTGCATAATCACAATAGTCTTGGTTGAGGGTGGGCCAATAGTAACTAAGGTGAAGGGTATGTTTAGTGACCACTAGACTACTAAAGTGTCCCCCATAGATCCCATCATGTGTTTCCTTGATGGTGTGGGAAGCTTCATGGTTGTATAGGCAATGAAAAAGGTGACCATCAAAACCACATTTATAAATGATTCCCCCTAGTATGGTGTAACATTGTGTACTTTGAATAAAGTTTCTATGAGCATTCCTAGAGACGTTGGGAGGGATGATACCTAGGTTGAGGTAGGTGAAATTTTGGTCATACCAAATGTTGGATTTGGATTCCTCCACATTAAAAATGTTAGGGAGGTCAGATTGACTATAAGAGGGTGTGGTAAAATGATGAATGGTAATAAATATTTTGAAATTAAATCTGAGAAGGGATTTAGAAAGTAAGGTAAGCCATTTTATCCATGAATTTATTTGTAGATCAGGGAACAAATTGGACTAGGTAATGTTTGAATGATGTTAAGAGTTTGTCAACTAAAAGTTTAAATTTTTTCAAGACATTGTTCTTACATTGATAGGATCCATTGACATAGTTGACCTCAAGCTAGGAATCACCAAAGACACGGATTATCTTGATTCTCAAGGTTAGAGCAGTTTAGAGACCTATCACTGGGGCTTCATACTCAGCCATATTATTAGTGCATTCAAAGTCAAGTTTAAAGGAGAGAGGAAGGGGTTCACCATCAAGAGGAATGAGAATAACTCTATCACCTCCTCTTTATTGGCACTTTGATCCATCAAAGAACATGGTCATTTGGTAGGCTATGCCATCTTATTGAAAAAGAGTCACGATAGAATCATCCAAAAAGATAAGATGTGATTGGTTATTTGTTAAAGAAGCTTCAACCAATTGGTTAGCAATGACCTTCCCTTTAATCAAATTCTATTAGAGGAATTCAAAGTCAAATTTATCTAGGAACATAAGCCACTTAGCCATAAATTGATTTTGGTATGGTTTAGAGTGCATGTACTTGAGTGGGCTGGTATTAGTTATGACATAAGATTTATGGTTAATAAGGTAGTGGAAAAGTTTGGAGGCCATAAAGTTCAATGCTAAGCAGAGTTTCTTGGTATGTGTATATCAATTTTTGTATTCTACAATTATGCAACTAATGTAGTATACGGCTTGCTCTTTGTGTTATTCATCTTAGTGAGCCAACATTACCCCTAGGGAATGGTTGGTGGTAGAGATATATAGATAAAAGGGGTGGTCATCCTTAGGAGAGGTTAGGCTAGGTGGTGACAAAAGGTACTATTTGAGTGAATCAAAGGCCTTTTGACAATCATTATTCCATTTGAAAGATACATCCTTCTTTAAAAGGTGATGGAAAGGTTAGCACCAGTCTAAAAATTGGGAAATGAAATGGTGAATGGATTGAAGTTTTCCCTACAGGATACGAAGCTATTTAAGGTTGGCTAGAGGAGGCATGTCCAAAATTGTTCTAAATTTAGTAGGGTCTACTTATATTTCATGAAGAAAGATGATAAATCCAAGAATCTTTCCTAAAAGGACCCCAAAAATGCATTTCTTGGGATTAAGGTGAACATGATAACATATGAGGCATTCAAATATGATCATAAGAATAGTCAAGTGATCTATTTGGAGTTTAGATTTCCCCAAAAGGTCATCCACATAATCTTCTACAATCTTATGGATGATATCATGGAAGATATAAGTCATGGCACATTGGTAGGTTTCCCTAGTGTTCTTTAACCCAAAAGGCATGACTCTATAGCAAAAAGTTCCCCAAGGGGTGGTAAAGTTATCTTTGTGCTGATATTTAGGAGAAATCAAGATATGATTATAACCCAAAAACCTATTCATGAGAGAACATCTTGTGGCTGGATATAATATCAACAAGTTGTTCAATTCTAGGTAGAGGAAAGTCATCCTTGGGGTAGGTGAGGTTAAGGTCATGAAATTACACACAAATGCATAGACCCCTAGTGACTTTGGTGATAGGTATTATAATCGAGACCCATTGGAGGTAGTCAATGGGTTGGATGAAGTTTATAGATCACAGATGCTAAAGCTCTTCTTTGATGATATGGGATATGTGAGGATGCATGCATCAAAGTTTCTATTTAACATGATTAACATCATGATGAGTGAATATGTTATGGGTAGTAATGATGGAGTCAATCTTAGGCATATCATTGTCAGACCAAGTGAAGTCTCAAAGTTCTTCAGCATTCAGTGATTGGCCCAATTTGATAATGTAAGGGTTGTCCAAATTACCCAAGTTGATATCTATGGTAGATTCATTTGACATGGTCGAGGCCTCAAGAGGAAGGGATTTATGGATAGAATAATCTCCCATATTGAGGTAGGTAAGAATGGAATCATCATCCTAATGTTGGATGGTGTTGATGGTAGGAGAATCATTCTCTACCATTTTAGGGTGTATGAGTGGAAGGACTTTGGTTTTGCCACCATTTTGGTAGATGAGAGGGCCCAAACTAATGGTATTGACTAGAAAAAAAAAGTTATGGGGGATGATGTTAGGATATTCAGGTGGGGAAAGTGGTTGGGTTGGTGAGTATGGGATATCTTCCTCCATGATGGTACTAGGTTTAGGTGAATTGGTAGGTTCTTTAGGTGGTTCATACCCAAGGCCAAATGACTCATGATGTTGTAAAGTTTTGATATGGATAACTCATGAGGCCCTTGTTCATAGCAACCAAGGACAAATCCTGTCTAAGCACATCTATGAAGATACAACTTAGCAAACTTTGGTTTGTTAAGATAGGAAATTTTAGATGTAAATGGTTGGATGGATGAAGTAGTGGTAGGGGCTAGAAGTGGCTGATCAAGTGCCCCATAAATAAAATTTATTTTATGGTTCGAGAGCCTAAAGGGGATGATGGTTATAATGTTAGGGTCATATAAATGGTCATTTCTGAGATTCTTATATTCTTGTCAAGTAGAGAAGACATCTAAGGCTGAGATTATATATTCCCCAAGGGAAAGACATTGGAATGTGGTTGTCATGGGGTTCTGTACAGGAATCTAGGAAGAAGGGATAGATGAGCTAGAAGAATCTTCATCAAAATTTGGTGTGGAAGTGTCATAAGTTTTGGTTGGTGGGGTTATGTCATTAACAAATGTTTTTAAGGTAGATGAAGGAGGAAGAAGGATGTCATTAGGCTAATATGCCATATTTAAAGATGTGAAAAGATTAGCATTAGCTTGGATATTCACAACTTACCCTTTGTGCTCAAATTTGACACATTGATGTAAGGTGGAAGGGACACAACTCATGGCATGAATCCAAGGGTGCTCGAGTAAAAAATTACATTGGAATTATCCTTCTATAACATATAAAGGACAACTATGGCCAAGGTAGTAGCCATGGTATCATTGAAAGAATAAAATACCATTATGCTTTTAGACATAATGTTTGTGGGTAAATATAGCTGGTCATAGGCATGGGAGGAGATAATATTGATGTTGTCTCCCCATCAATCATCACCCTTTTAATGTAGGTTTGATTAATGTATGCCATAATGAAGAGGGGGGAATTGAGATCCTTTAGATGAATAGAAGGTATTTTTGAATTTTTGAAGGTGACAAGGTTGGAAGTTTTAAGGGCACCAAAAAAGGTGACTAGAGGTTGAGGGTCATTGGGTTGGACCTTGATGGATTGCAAGGCTTCTATGAGTGCTTGGTAGTGATGGGGAGATGTAGAGACTAACTCATACAAGCTCATTTTTTCTAGAGTTTGGTGAAGCTGCTTGAGGATAGTTTTTCAGATGGATATTACATATGGGTTAGGGTACGGAGTGTTAGAAGTGGAGGCACCTAATATAGACACCTTGGGTTTGTTTGAAGATGGAGATGGTTAGGTACTATTGTCTTGGTAGTTTATGGAGGGATAAGTCTAAGGAATGGACACCTTAGCCTTCCCTTTATCCTTTTGTTATGATCTTATGACCACATTGATTTTATAGATAATAGGAGAGGTTGAGGTAGTGGAGTTGTCTGACTCACCTTTATTCTTAGGTGAAGGTGGAGGAGTGGGTAGGTGTTGGGTAGGTGTGGTTTTTATTTGGGTTGATAGGGGTGGTATAAGAGGTTCATCTATTAATAGATCATCCTCATCATAAAGTTGATGGATAAGAGTTTGGAGGGCTTTATAGTTCTCCATGTCATGGCTAGGTGTCCTATGATATAGGAAAATCAAATTATCATTAAACCATGACGGTTTAGGACATGAAGGGTAAAAAGGTTTTATGAGTGGTAAGGCCAAAGAAGAGGTTTCAAAAAACCTTTGTAGAATGGTTGAATAAGACTCAACTAAAGGTGGTAAAGATTTATCATTTTTTTTTTAGGTGTTGAGGTAGAAGGTTGTTTGGATGTAGGTTTGGTGATAGGTGTCTTAGTTGAGTTGGTATGCTTTGATAGTTTTGGTTTAGGCAAGATGGTGGATGAGCTAGAGGTAGAGGATGGTAAGATAGGTAACTTAGGAATCATTGGTGTAGTGAGGAGAGGTGTCTTAGAAATAAAGTATGAAGGTTTGACCAACAAAGGTGGCGGGGTTTTGGTAAAAATAATAAGTTTCATGTTTAAGGTAAAGGGATGAGGACCTAAAATGGAGGGCAATTTTGAGGGAGATAAAATTTAGGGTTTTGAGCCTTTTAGTGGTTTTACCTCTTTGGTTTTTTTGGTTACCAATTTTGAAGTGGGTTTGGTTACTTGGGTCTTATTTTTAATGGTTAAGCCCTTAGGTGGAGGATAAGGAATGGTTCCTTTACTTTTATTTTGGTTTTCAATAGAAGGTTCCAAAATTAGAGTTTGGGTGGATGAAGTTATCTTCTCTTGTGATCTAGCTTCAAAAGAGGGAGTGGATGGTTCAATTATAAGGGAGGTAAGTGTGGTATCCTCTAATGGAGGTGTGGGTATGGTGGTTTCCTTTGTTTGGGTGTCCAAAGAAATAGAAGGTATTTTCTCCCCTTCCATTGGGGGGATGGGGAAAGAGGTGGTTGAGATAATGTTTTATTTAATAATGGGTTCATCAATAACCACATTAATAATATGTGCCTCATGGGATGGTTCTAGTTTATTATCATGATAAGGGGTAGAAGGAGCATGATTAGGAAAAGGATTGTGGAATATGTCAAGGGCCTAGTTTGATGGTGCATTGGGATTATCCAACTTAAGCCCCCCTTATCAATGAGGGATTAGAAAAGTTATTTGAAGGTGTTTCACCTATTAATGTCATGTCCTATGACTTGGTGAAAGGTTTAATGGTCATTCTAATATTAACAACTTGGTATGGTGTGAAAAGAATCAAATTGTTGGGGGTGATTTAATTAGTGGAAGTTGGATGATATTGGATTTTAGTAACTTTTATAAAATAGAAGGATAGGGATCCCAAAGTGGAGTTAATTACTTATGATTATTCCAAATTTGGTTCTTTTGGTTTTAGTCTAAATAATTAGAGGAGTCAGAGGTTTGGTTCCTTGGATTCTGTTGGTTGGTAGATGGTGGTTGTGTAGCTTTGAGGATAATGGCATTGGTGGTTGCTTTGTTTTTAGTGTTTGGTTGTTTGGTTTGGAAGAAAAAGGCTTATTGGGTTTGTAAGTTGAGTTCTTTCTCTTTAAATTTAACCTTCCTTTATCAATGACTATGTTCTCTAGTTTACGAGCCATGGTAAAAGATTCATCAAAGGTTTAAAATATTTGGACACGCAATGTAGATGAAATATGTTTTACACATGCCCAGGTGAAGAGATCTATAAGATCAAGTTGAGGCAATGAAAAGGAAAGTTGGTTAATTAGGCTCCTCCAATGAGCCACAAAATTGGCAATAGATTCATCTTTGAATTGTCAAATAAAGTATAGGTCGGTAATAGAAAATTTCTTGGATATATTGATCAAAAAGTGATCCAATAAGTTTTTCGCTAATTGGGTGAAAGAGATGATGTAATTTTTGGGTATGGCACTATACCAATCCAATGTTGGTCTAGATAATGATATAGGAAAGGTATGAAGGAAAAGAGCGTCATCATGGGAAATCAAGTTGCATGAATACCTAAATGCTCTTAAAAGTTATTGAGGGTATTCTTTACTATTAAACGTGGTAAATTTTTTAAGTTCCCACTGGGTTAGATAAGGTCTGATGGGGACCGAAGGGTGAATAAGCTCATTGAAAATTTGATCATAGGATAAGAGATTATGAGCTCTAGAGATGGATGACTCAAGGGTAGTCATCTTGTCTATGATCAACTTCATGAATTTTTCTTGAGGTTGTTGGGATAAATAGTTATATGGCATGTTTTGTTAAGGTTGGGGAATATGTGAATAGCTAGTAGATGGTTGAGATGACTCCACATACTGGTATGTGGTCTTTAGAGTTTGGTTAGAAGATATATATTAGTATGTGGATGTTAATGGTTGGGTAGAGGTGGGTGGTTGGATAGTAGGCATATGCCCTTATGGGTTATGAAGATAGCTAAAGGTTGTGTGTTGGGTCAGAGTGGTGGTTGGATTAGTGGCTGATGGAAGGGTGGTGACTCTTGTGCTAATTGGTGGTAACATGGAGGGTATGGACATCATCAGACTTGGAAATGGAGTAGTGTTTAATAGATTGGAGGAAACTAGAGGAATATGGGTAGCGCTAGAGGTAGGTACTCTTATTGCAGAAGAGTGATTAGTAAGAGGTATAAGGGTAGTGGTAGTTTGGGTTGGTGGGTTAGTTTTGAGGGAGTTGTTGGTTGATGATAATGTTTGGAAAAATAAAGGTTGAGTAGTTCCCATGGTATTGGAGGTATTCCCCATGAGGTTGAAAGTCATGGCATAAGGCAGATCTATGAGTGGGGTCAAAATTAGGAAGATCTAAGACATGGTTCTTAGGTAGTGTTGTAAGGCTACATGATTGTTGTTTAGTGGTGGGGTTTGCTCCTCAAGGTCTTTTTGATGTTGACAAGTGAGAACCATATGAGAAAATAAGAAAAATATGATACATTCTCACACCTCAAACAAAGAGAAATAAAAAGACTTGAGGAAAATAATGAATTCACTAAGAGTGCATTAAATCTTAGGATTATTTTTAATCTCTCTTTTGGCTTATGCCTTAGAAAAGTGTGAAGAGGAAATTGGCTTGAATAGGTCCTAAATAAGGTAGTCTATGTTTGGTTTTGAGTTATGTTTAGGCACTCAATATATGTTCTTATTGGTCTAAGTATGTGCCCTGGTACATGGGGCTTGCTCCCCTCACACCACAATCCCATAGCTAGTGTGGGTGCTTAGCCAATATGTACCAATTTCAAGAGTTTATACTCAGCTATAGAACTAAGGTGGATATCCCCTTGATGATTAAATCCAAGTAAGATAACTGGGAAAGGGTAAGATGATCTGCTAGGTGATGAAATCCTAGTTGGGCCTTGTCTCAATTGTGTTTTGATATTTTGTTGTGAAATTGGTTTGGTTTATGTAATAAAATACAATTAATTCATAATGATTTTAATTGTGAACTAGGAATTTAACTAAGAAGAGGAGATTAGGATTGTGTTAGTGACAAAATGAACAAAACAAATTAACAAACAACACACTAAACTAACACCTTCATGACTAGTTACTAGGGTGTGCTTAATAACAAAAACAAATGACAAACATAACTAAAAAGTAAGAAAAAACAATAATCCTTCACCTTCTTTGGATGCTCTAAATGCTTGTTATAATGGCTTGCTTGACTTATGCTCATGAAGTCTTCATCAAAGGAGGCTTGGCTATCTCCTCTTCTCCTTGGCACCTTGTGGCTTTGGCTTAGCTTGGATTGGAATAAATTTGGAATGGTAACATGAATTTAAATAGCTTTTGGAATTATTTTTGCATTATAACTTTATATTATCAAGACTTTTTTTCATATGGTAAGGCCTCCTATTTATAAATTTTTGCAAATGGATAGAATCCATCTCATGATTGAGATGTGTGGCTAAGGATTAATCTAATTTTGAAATTAAAATTGATGAATAGGATCATCAATATTTTGGATAGAGGACCAATTAAGAGGCATGGAGGGCTTTTATGAGGCATGGGAGGCATGAATCCTGATATTTATAGCATTTATAGCCTAGGGATGTCTTCTCAAGAAATGATGTCACTTGATGATGTAGATATTCAATATTCATTTCTAAAAATAAGTATTCAACAAGTTTCCATGGAATTATTAATTAGGCTCTAACTTTTTTTAACTATCTCTTAAGCATGATTAAGCACTATATGCACAAATTACTCAAAATGATCAAAATGACTTGTTATTGGTCCAAAATTTGACTAGATTGGAATTGGAGGTTTATGTTAGATGTGTTAGATCTATTATCATATTTAGGATGTTACCAATATAAAATAACAAAGGCAAATGTCTTGTGTAAGAGATTTGATAGGAAATAACAATCTAGAGCACCCATGAACAAAATTGGCATTTTGCTCAAAATGATTTGATCAAAGTTAGTTGGCCCATAAATTGTATTGCCCCATTTAATGATACTCTAGCCAAAATCAGCACTTGAATATATCAATTTCAACTTATTTAATTTATTTTACTATTTTAGGCTAAATTGTGCACTTCAATGGAAATTGATCAAAAGCTTAGTTGGAGGTTATCAGTGGTGAGATTTAGGTGTCTATAGTTTGCCCCTATTTGGGAAGGCATTGCAAGCTATAAACATATTAATCTCTTCTCAAAGAATTAAAAGGTCCTGTATGCCTAAAATTACAATGATGATAAACTAACTGTATGGTGCCCCATCGAGGGAATGGTTGGCACAAGTAGGTCAACAAACAATCCCTCGATAAGAAGTGAAATGAGGGGACCAAAGAAAGGAAAGATGATGGGGTGAAAACACAATGATTTTGAAAAAGTATTCAAAATCATTAAGAATGTAAATGGGATGGTGTGTAATGTTTTTCTAAAAGCGGTTATAAGCATTTGTACCCCAATAGTGGCAACATGTAATGAAAATATAATGATTTGACCAAAGGTGGTTATAATCATTGAAAAGATGGAGCTACCCCAGTTAGGATAGAAAAATAAGATAACAATGTGCCCCTATATGGGTGGAAAATTTAAAGTGGTGACAACACAATGATTTTCTCAAAGATGGTTAAAATCAATGAGAAATGTAGGTGGGATAGTGTGCAATGATTTTCCCATAGGCAATTATAATAATTGGACCCCAATTATGGTAAACATGAAAAACTTGGTCAAGGATGATGATAAATTAACATAAAGGGTAATGATGAATTAGAACAACCTACTAGTAGGGAGATGCTCATTCAAACTAATAAAGGTTGATTTTTTTTGTGGTTAATTACTTTGTTTAGGATATGATTGGGATTGAATTAGGATGTCAATGCTGAAGAGATGTTGATGTCACCATTGTTGAATAGACTTCTTGAAGTTAAGGTTTGTTGTAGCACATGTCAATAGGAATCATGGTATAACATCATGAGGAATTGGCCAAAATATGCATAAGGATTGACTCTTGAAATCCAATACTCAAATATAAAATAATGCACCAATGATAGAAACCATGATGATAATGTAAACATATTAATATGGATGGATTTGAGTATAAGTGTAGGAAAGGAATCACCCAATGAACACACATAAACCAAATCAAGGTAATAGTTTTGAAATTAAACATACAAATAGAAAAACAAATAAAATAATTAAAAACAAATAAACAATGCAAACAACATAACTTAAACCATACAAACATTGCCCCTAGAAAATAGGTGACAACTTAACAAATAAACAAAATAGGGGAATAAAAGAAAAGGAAGGGGGTGGCCAGGCTATCTCCATGTGCACTAGGAAAGTGGATGCTACCTATATAGTTCCATGGATGTAATATCTAATGAAAAATTTTAGGCCAAATGTAGTTCTCCCTGTGAATGTGAAGAATGTGATAACTAATGAAAACAAACAAAATGGATGTGATAGAAGAATAGGAATGGTCTTGAAAAATGGCAAGGGCATGAGAAAAAAGGCTAAAAAGGATGGGGAAACAAATAAACAAGTGATTTTTCTTGTAACTTAGTAAGGGTTCCCAAAATCCTTAAGGCAAAGAAGTGGTCAGTGTTTTTGGTTTTTCTAATGATTTTACAAATGTTTTTAGAATTTTTGAAGTATCTCAACTCGATCAAGAATGATGAGATACTAAATGGTTCAAACTCATAAAATGATGAGAATATTCAAACTTATATTTCTCACAAAATGGTAATAGCATTCAAACTTAAGTTGCTCATAAAAAGGCGAGAGCAATCAAACTTAGGTTGCTCATAAAATAGCAAGAGCATGGCTTAGGTTGCTCACAAAATGACAAGAGTGTTCAAACTTAGGTTGCTCACAAAATGGTAAGAGTGTGGCTTAGGGGTGACTAAACTAACCTTAATAAATATCAATTTCTACCTACATAGTCTAAAAGTAGGACCTCAAGTCACTATAGTTCTATCCTACAGTGGAGGAATTTGACTAGCATAGCAATCAATTCAAATAGGACAAGTACAGCTGGTAAAAAGGTATAGTATGGCATAAGAAGTGGCAATTTGGTATGTTAAGGCTCAATAAAAAAAAATTTCCCCTAGTTTGCTCATAGGTGGTTATAACTAGGACACAATGGCATAGATCAATGATACTAATTTTTCCAAATGCGGTTATAATTAGTAACAAGACCGGTGATAAGAAAGGAATAACAAATGAAGGATGTAACTGCCAAAAATTCTATCATACTACTCCAAAATATGATCTCTATCTAAAGTAATTGAAACAACTGATGAAATTGATCAGATTCCTTAGTGCTAAAAATGTGTAACAAATGGTAAAAACTAAGGTCAAATGGGTTAGGCTTTAGAACACATTTGGTCGATAGATCAAAAATGTAAAGTGGATATGGCTAAGAGGATGGATAAGAATGATATTTTTACAAAGAAGAATAGTGATAAAATGGCACCATTGAAATGGTCCTTATAGATAATACACCTTAACACTCAAGCATAGTACCGCTTGAGGTGAATAATATTCATCGGCTAAGGAAGTTCATCTCTATTTGGTGTGGCAAGCCTATATGCTCTTGATCCATAATCTATAGTAATGATGAAAGGCCCTATCCAATTTGGTTTGAATACCTTTATACTTCTTCTTAGTTTTGGTAATCTTTTAGTTTTCTTTAAGAACAAGATCACCAAGTTCAAATGTTCTATACTGGACATGTTGATTGTAGTGAATTTGAGTCAATTTTGATATGCCTGAAGATTATTGAGCACAGTTTTGTGTTTTTCATCAAGTATTTATAACTCTTACAAACGAGCTAATCAATAGTCATGATCATCTAGGACCTACTTGAAAGATATGTGTAGTGAAGGTAATTTGACCTCAATGGGAAGGATGGATTTAGTACCATAAATAAGTGAGTATGGAGTGGCTCTTATGGGATTACAATGATTAATATGGTATGCCTAAAGGGAAGATAATATCTATAGGTGCCAATCATGGCTAGCATGATTAACAATATTTTTAAGAATATTGACAATGGTTTTATTCAATGTTTTAGCTTGGCCATTACTTTGAGGGTAATATAGTATAGTAAAATGTTGTATAATTTTATATTTTGTACATAGCTTATCAACATCCTTGTTCTTAAACGATCCTTCATTATGAAATATAATGTCAGAGGGGATACCATAGTGGAAAATGAGATGGTTGAAGATGAACTTAGAAATTTGATTTCCAGTCATGTAATTGAGGGGTATAGCTTCAACCCACTTAGTGAAATACTCGGTGATGGTAAGGATATGTTTATGGCCATCAAATGAAGTGGGTTTGATTTTCCCAATGAGGTTGAGTCCCCATGTAGAAAATGGCCATGGTGTCAACATCAGTTTCAAAATTTGGGTTGGGGCATGAATTAGATTAGCATGCCATTGACACTTGTCACACTTATTTACATACACAACTATATCTACATCCATCATGGACCAATTATAACTAGTATGAAAGATATTTTTAGATAGGACTGTCTTATTAGAATTATCTCCACATACCCCTTCATGAACTTCTCTTAATGCTAGCGTAGAATCTACCAAATTTAAATAATGAAGCAAAGTTCCATCAAAACTATGATGGTAAATGGTGGATCCAAGTAGAGTATAACAAGTAGAGTGAAGGATAAAATATTTGGTTTGTTTTTGAGATAGGTTAGGTGGTATAACTTGGTCATAAAGGCATTTTTAAAGGTCTGAGTATCAGATAGATTAGGACTAATAATATCATAAATCAGTGCCACAGTTGAAAGTTCATGAGTTGGTGAAAACAAATTCTTGATGAGGAACTAATACTCTTTAGCTTTATCTATTTGTCAAATTAGAGAGCCAATAGTATCCATGGGATCTGTAGTTCTATTACTAGCCCTTGGTATATGCTCAAATTAGATATTTGTAATTTGTTACTTTAGGGTATCGGCCATAGCCTTATATGGAACTAGCTCGTCATCTTTGGTTTGGAAATGGTCTATGACTTGATTGATGATTAACTAAGAATCAACATAAACTTAGAGATGAGATATGTTCTAGTGTACTACCTATCAAAGTCCTATGACAAGTGCTTCATACTCGGCCATGTTGTTCATACAAGGAAAATTGATTCTGAATGATTTCAGGATTAGATTCCCTTATGTTGTAATAAATAAGAGGCCTACCCTTGATCCATGTGCAATAAATGAACCATAAAAATATAAATTATAGTGCTACTCCTTAAGGGGTTTGTCAATGATTATCATTATGGATTCATCAAGGAAATAAAATGTGAATGGCTTTATGTCTGCAAGGGGTGCTTCAACAAGTTGATTTGTAAGGACCTATCCTTTGATTTCCTTTTGATTAACATAATATCTGTCAAACTCACTAAGAATCATGATCCATTTGGTAATTATACCTTGTAAAGATATTTTAGATAGTATATACTTGAGTGGATCTAATTTTTAAATAACTATGTTCTTATTGTTCAACATGTAATGGCACAATTTTTGAGTTGTGAAGACCATGGCTAGACAAGCTTTTTCAATAAGAACATAGTTGCGTTTATATGTGACCAAGGTATGTCTTAAGTAGTGTATTACATGTTCTTTTCCACTGCTATCATGTTGAGCCAAAATTACCCCCAATTCATTGTTGGTAGCTAATAGATACAATAAGAATGGATTTCCTAGCATAAGAGGTAATAAAATAGATAGATTAGATAGATAGTCCTTGAGTTGTTAAAAATTTGTTTGGCAATTATCATCCTAGTGAAATACAACTCTCTTCTTTAGAATATGTGTAAATACATGACATTTAACTACTAGCTGAGAGATGAAGCATTAGATTGACTGGATCTTTCCCTACAAACTATGGAGTTGCTTCAAATTGGTTGGTGGCAGCATCTCGATTCTAGCAAGGACTTTGGTAAGATTGAATTCAATTACCCTATAAGACATAATAAATCCAAGTAAATTTCCTAAGGTTACACAAAACACACATTTATTTGGATTAATTCTGACTTTGTACTCCTGCAATATTTCAAATATCCTATGTAGCACTGTTGATGATTAGCCCTGGTTTTAGATTTTCCTAATACATCATCAACATAGTCTTCAATAATATCATGCATCATATCATGGAATATGATAGTAATGGCCCTTTGATATGTAGATCTAGCATTCTCAGGACCAAATGGCATTACTTGATAATAAAATTTTCCCCATGGAGTGGTGAAGGTTGTTTTATGTTGGTCTTCTGGTGTTATTCTGATCTAGTTGTATCCTGAAAAGCCATCCATGAGTGAACGCATGTCATAACCTGCTATGAGGTTAAAGATCATGACAATATTATGTAATGAAAATTCATCCTTAGGATAATATTTGTTTGTCTCATAAATTAGTGTAGATTTTAATTCCTTCCGGCTTTTTACTAATAGGTACAACATTAGATATCCATTCTGAGTAGTCAATAGATCAAATACATCCTGCTTCTAAGATTTTTTCTAACTCTTTCTTTAATAAGATAGAAATGCAAGTATGTATCTTACGTAGCTTTTTTCACCAGTTTGGCATCAAGATTAACCACAAGATGGTGTAGAACCAAGGCAGGGTCCAAACTTGGCATGTCATAATATGTCCATGCAAATATATCTATAAATTCTCTCAATAGAGTTATAAAGACTTCACATTCCTCTTTAGTGAGGGACATGCCTAATTTTATCCATTTTAGGTTTGATGGAGTCTCGATGTTTACCTCTATTGTATCTTTGACTAGAAGGGTCAAACCATCTTCTAGGATAGTAGGCAAAGACTTGAATAGTTAGACTATATCAAGGTCCTCTGTTAGGACTTGCTCTTCAACGTCTCTTAGGTATGATGAATCTGAGTCCCCTAATGGGAGATCTAGCCATGTGACAAAAATAGTTGGAAATTATTGAATAATTTGATCAAATACTTGTTGTTTCACAAAATTCAACTCAGATCCATAGGCAAGTTCATCATTGGTGGTCTCCTAGTCTAAATTCAAAGAAGAATGAACACCCCCATCTAATGGCACCTAAAATAGGGTTTCACCACTAGACTAGCCTTTACCTTTACTTTTTCCCTAGTTAGAAAGTGCCTCAAAGAGGTTTTGACTTTAGTACCTCAATGTTTTATTTTTTTTGGCTAAGGGTGTTCACCCACTCTCCAAAATAGGCTTCAAGATCCAAAGTAATTGAGAATCTAAATTTATGATCTCCCAATAGAACATTGTCTCTAAGGCCTAAAAAGTCACATAATGCTTCATCATTCTTAAACGCATCAATCAAAAAATTGGATTCTTGTTGGTCTTAATCTATCATTTAGGGATAGTATAATAACAATTGGTTATGATGAATGACTAGGGTAAAGGTACAAATGGCATTATTATCAAACAAGTTAGTTTCAGCTAGGTTATCAAAGGTGAGGATATGATCAAACTTTGCTTCGCTATCAACATCATCATCACTATCCACTGGTGATGAAACTCGAATAAGATATGTGGGGTCACCCCCAAGTGGTTTAAATCAAAGTCCATAAGGTGTTTTGTACTTAGTCATGTAAATTGGGTCAATGGTTCCTTGTTGATTTGGTATGAGGCCTCTTCCTTCATAATCTTGATGCTCCATGATCCTATTGGTAATAGGATACTTTTCACTTTTATAAAAATCAACTTGGTTATCATTGTAAAACCATGATTCATCCCATTTAAGAGGATCTAGTTCTAGACCAGATGTTGGTACAAACATGACGGGTCCCTTATCTTTTTTCTTTTGTTGCCAATGCATGTGTGAGGTATTTTTAGGTTTCCCAAAGGTATTTATATTTTGAGGAAGATTGGAAATATGGAAGGTATCATTGGTCACATACTCCCCTGGGCCATTATCTAAAATGGTGAAATGATTGGAAGCTTTAGGAGGGAGCATGTGGGATAGGGAATATAAGGTATTAGGATCTATGCAATTATCTTATGGAGGATCAATAAGCATGGCCATTCTTTTATCTTTCTTGGAGCTTAGATTCATGCTATATTGGTAATTATAGCTTTGAAACTCAGCCTTAAGATGTTTGCAGTGTTCATATGGGTGTAAATCTCTTAGAATATTCACTTCCATCCCTGAGTGTGAGAACTTGATACATTGGTTCAGTGTTGATGGGACTACATGAATCTCATGTAACCAAGGCCTACCTAGAAGCATATCATATGACAACTTAAGATCAAGAACATGGCAAAGTGTATCATGGTTCAAAGGCCCAATGATAACTAGTAAGCTAATGGTGGCTTGTGATTCTCTTTCCTGATTATCACAGGCTTTGATAGTTATCATTTATGGCTGGAGATCTACCATTATATACCGAAAAAGCTTGATGAGATTTAGAGACACTATGTTGAGGCCTGATCCATTGTCTATAAGGACACGTTTCACTTTATGCCTCTTTATATAAACTTCTATGTATAATGGATTATTATGGAGTGGGCTAAGGGAAAACATATCACTTTGGTTGAATGTGACTTGTTGGGTTGGGGCTAGATGTCCAACCAAAGATTGAAATTTATCAAGGGATATGTCACTGCCAACAATGGATTGGGTTAAAAACTCATTCAAAATTTTCTTGTGGATTGTTGATGTTCATAGCAAATCTAAAATAGAAATTTGTCCATTGTCTTCTATAATTGTTCTACAATATCAAACTTATTATCTTGATCAATGGTGAATGGTTTATTTTGAGGCTGAATGGTTGGTTGGATAACAGACAAAGTGGTAGATGGTTTTGGACCTGGGATAGTAATCTTTGACTTTTGAGTTGTGATTGCATAATCAAGATTAGATACTAGACCATAATTATTAACAAATTTTGGGAATGGTATGGGACTAGATAGGACAATTTTCAATTACTGGTGCACTTATATGTGGTCACATGGCAAGGTGAGTTATCAATATATGGTCCAAAAGTGGGAGTCCTAATTTGTTAGTTTATCTGTGTACAATCCTAGGTCAAAGAAGGATTATCCATGTAATTTGGTTGAGTAGTATTAATTAAAAATAGTATAGATTGATTATTTCTTGATCTAGTATTAATGAAGATGGTATTAATGTTACCCCCTAAAATATTACTTAAACCCCTATTATAGTCATGTGCAACTACATGGTAAGTTTTTTGGTTGTTACTGTTCTAACCTTGGTTTTATCCATTGTTCTGATGTTGTGGGTTCTATTGTTGTTTCTATTAATTCTATTGGTTTAGCCTTTAATTTTGATACTATTGATTTTGATGTTGTTATTGTTGCTACTGATTGCTATGCTGCTACTATGTGTTATGTTAAGGAAAGGGGTTTTGATAAATCTCAAGAGTTTGATTGGATGTGGAAGCACCATTATCTAATGTTATCTCCCCATTATCTAACATATTCTCAATCAAATCCTTGATTTGTACACATCTTCATAGATTTTACATGTTGACTTGATGATATTCACAAAATTTATCTTCATGGTACCAATCAGGATAAGGAATGCCTTGTGGATAATGCTTTGGTATAGGCCAACTAATTAGATTAGCAGTGACAAGTTTGTAAAATATAGACTCAATAGGTTCTCCTAGGTCACTAAAGACATTATGCATAGGCACAGTTCTCCTTAAAGGAGGGGTTTGTAATGGTAAAGATTATTGCATTTATTGTGTAGGTCTTGGTTTTTATGCTTGTGGTATTGGTTGGAGAGGCTTTTGGGTAGGAGTAATTTGAAAAGGTGATATAGATGATGTTTTCACTATTTGGTCATGACATGACTTAGTTACTCCATTACCCAAAACATTCCTATTATAGATGAATTACTTTGGTCTATCTTGGCTATTAGGCTATGCTTGTTGTGATGCTTGCACTTGGATTGGATGTTGGTTTTGGCAACTTCCCTAATTGGTACCTTGATTCTGATTAGTTGACATAAGCTTGATGATCCCTTTATTAATAAGGTTTTGCTCAATCAACAAGCCTTTGTCGATGATCTCCTTGAAAGTATGTGCACATTGTAGTTCTAAATGATAAGCTATCTCACTATGAAAATTTTTAGTAAACATAATAGCTAATTATTTATCTGTTAAAATATGGATGAATTAGCTTGTAAGGGCTCTCCATCATTGTAGATAACTTGAAAAACTCTCACTAGATTTTTGTTTTGCTTGTGTCAAGTCAGCTAATGAAATCTCATGTTTGAGACTATAGGAAAAATGCTACAAAAACTTATCAAAAAGATCATCAAAATCTATTATTGAATTCTTAGATAACTTTAAAAACCACTCCAAGGATTGTCTAGCCAAGATCCTTGAAAACAACAACAAAAGGTATATATCACTATATGACATTGGTTGACATGTGATAAATAACTCAGTTAAATGGGCCTTGGGGTCACCTTTCCCTTTATATTTTTTAAATTTTAGTGGTTCATATCCTAGAGGAAATGGTATCTACAAGTACTTCATGTTGAATTGATAAGAACACATGTCATCTAACTTCAACTTTTTAGGCTATTTCCCAACATGAATGGTAGTAATTGCATCCTTCATCTATTATAATTCTTGGGATAGGAAACTAGAAGGAACATTAGTTTGAGGGAGAATATTGGTTTGGGTAGATGGTTGGGAGTTCACAAGTGGGACACTTTGACTAGGGTATGATGGAAAAATCTATTGGGGTACATTGGTTTGGTTGGGAAATGGACCAAGAGTATGCATATGAGGATTACGATGTACTTGAAATTGCACATTTGGTTGTGTGATATTCTAGTTTGGGTTAGATATGAAGTTTTAACTTGGAGGATTTTGTGGTTGGGATGGAGGGATATAACTATACTATGCCTACTGTGGTTGAAAATGGACATGCTACCAACTAATCGAACCTTGTTATTGAGTGGGAACTTATGAACCAAGACCCTATCTCTGAACTTGTGACACGTTTTGAATTGATTATTGTCTAGTAGGTACTTGAGAAACATGGGAACCTCCTTATTGCACAAATACCTATTTGGAAGTGACTATATGTTTAAGATTCAACATCTATCACTGACCAATATTTACACATTGTTGGTTAGTCATCATTTGGTTTTGGATTGGTACATTAGTCTATGATTGAAGAGGTATGTTTTTAACTACTTAATGAGGTGGAACATTAGTTGACCCTTGTTAAGGTGGCAATACATTCAGCCTCAGTTGCACTGGTACACTAGATTATGCCTATCATTTGGAATACTATTCATCCCTTATTGAGGAGGAGTAGGATTGTCACATTTTGTTATTAAGGTGTGACATTGGGTACTATTTGACTACCAAATCCTATTAGTTACATGGTTGATGAAGTAGATGGTTGAGGTTGGGATGTAGAAACTCCTACTCCCTAGTATAATGGTCAACTCATGATATTAACTATAGGCACATGTTGTTGACTAATTGTTTGTATATTAGTACTACTTTGATTTTTATTGGATGTTGCTTGCATATTGTCTACTATATTTTGTTCATTATTATGCGTAGAAGTAGAAGACACTTCATCAATAATGGGAATATGTATCATGTTGTCTATCAAATATTTTTTGCATAAATGGGTCTAAAATTTGATTATCTTGACCAACTAACTCTATCAAAACTCCTATTGAAGGAACTAAGTCAACAAGAGATTTATTAACCATGGTTATCTTATTGAAATTATGTGCTAGATTCAAGTAGGTTGATATGCCATCTGTATTTGGTTAAAGTTGTCTTCCATGAGGTCTTTTCCTCTATTAGGTATATGAGGGTCTTGATATTTTGTTTGGACTAGAGCCAAAATATTGCTAGAAGAATCCCATTGATCATAAATTATGTTATGGGACATTCTTACTATGTTTGGTAAATTCTCATGAGGGAAATCTACTTGAATCTTGGCCCCTACCTCTATGGATCTAATCAAAATATTTTCTTTATTCTCCAATAAATGATGCTCAAATGAAAATGGATCATATATGGAAGGCATATTATTAGAGCATGAATATTGAAGAACTAGTTTGTCAGTTGTGGGTATTATAACTAGGTATTGTGCAGTTTATTCATGGTCTTGTTATGAATAAGGTGGTGTATTAACCAAATAGTTATCCAATGGATCTTGGATTTATGCCTCTAATTGAGTATTATAAGAGGGATAAGGATCCATCTCATAAACAATATTATCTATGTAGGGGTCTTGCACCATTTCTTCCTATGTGACCACATTACCAATCCCCGGATTGTACATGAGTCCACTATAAGTGTAGGAATACATGTAGGGATTTATAATCAATGATTTTGCAATTAAAGGTCAAAGAGTTATATAAACTCTATAAAGATAATGTCTAAAAATTGATGTTCAAACTTGGTCTAGATTCGTCAAAAGGTTTATTTAAATATTTGTGATAACATAAGCTAACATTAAGTGTCTAACTTTACACGTATTACACAAAAATATTAAGTAAATGAACCAAAAATATAAATTCCAAACTCTAAGGTTAAATTATTTCAAATGAGTCTAATCTAGGAAAAGTAAAAGTTGTTAGGTCTTTTGGCCAAATAGGACTACAAAAGCTAGGCTCAAACAAGGCATGTACTAGGACTCTTGGCCAAACAATGTCAAAACCTAAACTTTGAAATAGATGAAAGTTTTAATCTAACAGATTTGAAACAATTCTAATAAACACTAGGAATTTGATTCTTAGACATGGACTTGATCAAATAGGTATAAGGTATGAAACAAAAGACACTTTATAGATAGTTTATTTTCTCATAAATAATGGTATAAAACTTGGTTCTTTTGACAAATAAGCTAGACAAAAGTGAATGACATAACTATGCTAGATAAAGGCTCATAAATGTAAGAACAAATTTTAACTCTATGCAAGAGGGCCTATGAAACAATATCTAAATTTTTTTGGGTAGCGTAACAGTGCTAGACTACCCAAAAGATGTGATAAAATGATTATTTAAAAAAACCTCTAAGGCAATGATAATTTCTCATAAATTTGATATAATAACACTATCTTTCTTGACTTAAAATGTTGTGGTGCATATACTCAAAGTGTAAGTGTTTAGCACAAAATAACTTAAGTCTATCAAGTGGTGATAATGATCATGAGTCTTTAACGACCTTCAACCTAAATTGGAAATTTAACCTAAGTTCCCTCAATTTTAGTGCAAATGGTGAATCCACTTAACACATCAACCCTATGAACTTATAAAGGTGAAATTTCAAATTTATATTATAAATGGACTTAAACAACTTTGGCAAAGGTATAGACTCAATTAGGTAGCATAATTGTGCCAAAGTGGATGATATGACTCCAAATTTTGATGAACTTTAAACAAAGTAAATTGATTATTTCATATGGGCAACATAACACCTCTTTGTTCAAACAAAATTGGGGACCATGTGTTTTTTTCCATCATTTTTTTACACCAAGTTTTGACTCCAAACAAGACTTTAATCTAGGACAAAACCAACTAACTAATCGCTCTTAGATCCTAAACTAACATGGTGGCTTGGTATTATTGGAATCTATTAATATACATCATTTGAAAGGATTTTAAGTGTTCATCCAAAAGTAAATGCACATTATATAGTAGGGTTTTTACCCCCCCCTTCTCTCAAATGACAATACTATGACATATACCTTGAGGTGCACCTTGCACCAACAACACTTCTGTGGAAGTGGGGATTTGTCTAAGATCTACAAGTTTTCAAACATTCTAGGGGAATCAATTTTACAATGATTTTCACATCAAATAATGAAAAATAAAAGCATGGATTTTGGGTCTGTATCACTTGCCTTATTACAAAAAGGTCTATTTCTTTTTGCAACCACTACACCCTATTGTTCACTCAATGTAGTGCAATGTCTAAAGTGCCACTGTGTCTCATGTACAACTCTAATATGGAGCCAAATGAAGTCAGTGCTAGGAGGTGAAACCTCAAGTTGAAGTTTCCCTAAAGAACTCATAGGAGGTAATGACATCCCCCTCACAAGACAAGTTTGCATGAAATAAAGAAAGCATAAAATAGAAAGATTTTAGGGTCATTGTCAAGGTCACCCAATACTTTTGTGAGTTTTTGGGAAGTCCTTTAGATGACATTCTTTTTATGCCTTAGACTAGGAAATTTTCAATAGGAATAACACTTTTGATTCCAAGGGTTCTCTAAAGGGGATAAATGGAAGAGCATACACGCAACACCCCTCTCTTTTTAAAACAAAGTTATATCAAGAAACTATTGAAGATAAAAATGATAAGTGTGTTCAATTTTAAGCCCAAATGAAAGATTTGGTGGTGTTTATTTGACCCCTTGGTCTTAACATTGTAAAATTTGAAAAATAATACTAAAAAATCACTTAATCACATAAATTTTATATTTAAGCACCAAAATAATGTTCCTAATTCATTTTAAAGCATACAAAAGATAATTTAAACATGTTTTAACAATTTTCCAAGTTGGTCCTACAAGAAAAATGTTAGCATGTGGTTTAGATTTGAAGCATTTTTAAAGATGAAAAAATCAACTTAAGAAAATGAACTCTCGAATTGACATAGTGGTGCAATACTGCAACTTAACAGAGCAATCCCGTTACTTTTAGGATAATCCCAAAACTTTAAGAGTTGTGGTATTGTAACTAATCACTAACCATTTAGTCACAATACCATGTCTATGAATCACAATCCTGCTACTTAAAAGATAATCCCATAACTTTAAAAGTTATGATATTATAAACCACAGGTAGTTTGGTCATAATACCATGACTTGGTTTGATGATCCCGATAGTAGCAAGATAATCCTACCACTTCATGAGTTACAGTATTATTACTAAAGTACTAATAGTTAGATAATATCATGACTTGGTTAGGCAACCTCACGAGTTAAAAAGTAATCCTATAGCTTCTAAAGTAGTGGTATTTTTAACCCTACACAAAAACACAAAGTTAGTCAAAATGGCTAAGCACAATACCATGAGTCTAAATGATAATACTATGAGTTGCAAGACAACCTTATGATTGTGTCTAGTCAAACCTGCCACTTATAGAAAAACATGTTTTTCTTTATTTTTTTCACTCTTTTGAGTCTCCCACTCCAAGATTATGCATAAAAAAAGTTAGAGATTTCTTTGAGGGAGAATTTTAATCGATTTTGTGAATATATTTAGTCTCACTGGGTGTGCCATTATGTGAGCTATGAATTTGACTAAGAAGAGGAGATTAGTATTATGTTAGTGACAAAATGAACAAAACAAATTGACAAATAACACACTAAACTAATGCCTTAATGCCTAATCAATATGGTGAACTTAATAACAAAAATAATGACAAACAAAACTAAAAATTAAAGAAAAACAAGAATCCTTCACCTTCCTTGGATGCTCCAAATGCTTTTTATAGTGTCTTGCTCAGCTTGTGCTCATGAAGTCTTCATCAAAGGAGGCTTGGCTATCTCCTCTTCTCCTTGGTAACTTGTGGATTTGGATTTTCTTGGCTTGGAATAGATTTGGCATGGTAACAATAATTACCATATCTTTTGGAATCATTTTTGCATTATAACGTTTCATTATCAAGACTTTTTTTTTCATGTGGTAAGGCTTCCTATTTATAGATTTTTACAAATGGGTAGAATCAATCTAAACCATCCATCTCAGCATTGAGATATGTGGCTAAAGATTAATCCAATTTTTTAATTAAAATTGATAAATAGGCTCATTAATATTTGGGATAGAGGATCAATTAAGAGGCATGGAGGGATTTGATGAGGCATGAGAGGTATGAATCTTGATATTTGTAGCATTTATGGCCTAGAGATGTCTTCCCAAGAAATCATGTCACTTAATGATGAAAATATTCAATATTCATTTATAAAAACAAGTATTAAACAATTTTACATGGAATTATTAATGAGGATCTAACTTTGTTTAACTAGATCTTAAGCATCATTAAGAACTTTGTGCATAAATTACTCAAATTGATCAAAATGTCGTGTTATTGGTCCGAAATTTGACTGGATTGGAATTGGAAGTCAATGTTAGATGCATTGGATCAGTTATCCCATTTAGGATATTACCAATAGAAAATAAAAAATTCATGTGTCTTGTGCAATATATTTGATAGGAAATAGTAATCTAGAGCACCCAGGTGCAAAATTGGCATTTTGACTCGAAATGATTTGATAAAAGTTAGCTAGCTCATAAATTACATTACCCCATTTAATGATACCTTAGAAAAAATAGACACTTTAATATATCAATTTAAACTCATTTAATGTATTTTAGTATTTTTAAGCAAAATTATGCACTTCGGTAGAAATTGGTCAAAAGCCTAATTAGAGATTATCAATGGCCAGATTTAGGTGTCCACATTAATTAAACAAGGTGAGCTAAAATCAAGTAAACAGTCAATGGATGCACTTAATTTTAACCAAAAACAAATTGATTTATTTGAATGAATAAAATAAAAACTAAAATTCATCTAAATGCAACATGAAAATGCAATCTTAATCCTAGGATGAATGCTCATTTCTTTCTTTTTAGAAATGCAACTAAAACCCTTTTTTTCTTTTCTTTTCTTTTTTGTAAAGAAAGAAGATTAATTTTATAATAGTTAAACTAAATGAATTTCAATAATTCAATTTTAAATTTTCTAAAATATCTAAGGACCCAAGAAAACTCAATTTTCCCACTGGGCATGCTAAAATGTTCCTGTCTAATTCTTGGTTTTTCTTAAGTGTGAAAAGAATAAACTAGTTAAGAAGGGTGTGGAAGAATACCTATTGAATGTGCATGTGTCGAATCTAAGTGATTGTATATATTTAATATTTGGCTTGAGAGGATGACCTAAAAATAATAAAACACTAAAAAAAACTTGTTTGTTAGACAAGTAGATGGGTGGATTGCCTAGCATGAGCTAGATCCTAGAAGCGAAAGCTTTCTAGGAGGATGCCAATCCACATTATTTAAAACACTTAAGTGGAAATGATAAAATAAATATATTTGCCTTAAATTAATATAAAAATTAAATGAAATACATAAAATTATAGAAAATTAATTGAGAAAATTAGATGCTTTGCTAAGTTAACCAAAATAAAGCAACTAGTTTGATTACACTAATGCTAAAAATTGGTTAAGGCAAGGTTGTGGTTTTGGGTTTGGTAATTTGATAAGGGTAAAAAGAATGGATTGGTTGGGGTTGATTGAGATAATAAAATTAGAGGGATGGATGGTACAAAAATATAAAACAAGTAATTAGGGTCGTAAAAGGATGAAGGGGCAAAGATGGTGAAGGTGGCAAAGGTGTAAAGAGGGTAAATTGAATTATAATGGAAAAGGTGGTAAATGAGGTCAATGGATTATGATGGAAAGTGGATTAAGGGGTAGAGTTCAAGGTAATAAAATTAAATAATTTAGTAAATAAACAAAATAAAAAGACTAAATAAGGTTACCTTGAGCCTTGTTGATGTGGTTGATGTTGTTGATGATGTGATGAAGGAATCTTGTGGCAATTTTGATAGAGCTTAATTTATTTGAATTATTTTCCTCCAATATGTGGATGAACTCAAAAATTATGACCTCCTTCAAATACCTACAATAGTATGTTAATAACCAAACACTAACTTCCAACTTAACCTTGGGTGAAGGAGAGTGGGGTATTTATAACATTTATTGTTGAGAACCATGCCAAAAGAGGGAATAGTATAAGTATGGTGCCATTTACCATGTGGTACAAGAATGAGTCAAAATATGAGGGTGGTGGATTCCCACCTTGATTATGGGTCTACCATTTGGGTTGATGTGTCTCCCACCTTGCACATGAGTCCAATTATGAATGAGAATCATGCACATGGGCCTAAATCAGGGTAAACGACTTTTCACCACCCTTTCTTGTCTTCATCCAAGCACTTAAAGAGATGCCCCAAAAAATTTGGTTCCATTTTCCATGTAGGTTCATGAATGAGTTAAAATATTAGGGTAGTGGGATTCCCACCTTGATCATGGCTCTCCTATTTGTGTTAAAAAGTCAAAAATGGGTGGATATAGTGCCATTTATCTTTTCCAAAGCACTAAAGAGGTGGTTATCCCATTTTGAAGCCCAATTTCATGTGTAAAGACAAATAAATGTTTAATGATGGACCCTTAAGGGAAAATTTTCCATATTTCAATGGGGGACCCTTTTGATGCTTAAATGAGGTCATTAAGCACCTTGGGGAAGGGTCCCAATTGGGGTATGATGTTCCACATCAAACCAACTCACTTCTAAGCCATGTCACTTGCCATATCACCTCCCAAATCACCTTCCATGTCACTTGTCATGTCACCTACCATGTCATTTTCCATGTCACTTGCTAGTCATTATGAATAGTGATAGTGGGTCCCAAAGTAAATAGTGATAATAAATAGTAATTTCAAATAGTATTTTTGAATAGTACTATGTGAATAGAAGAATAGTGATTTGGTTAGGTTAAAAGGGGTTGGTTAAGGGTTAAAAAGGTTTAGGGGGGATTTAGGGGGTCATGAGGCATTTAATCATCAAAAACTATAAGTGTGTACTTTTCTAGTGTCTATAAATAGTAAGAAGGATACAAAATAGATACATATTTTTAACTGACAGTGAAGGATTTATATTCATTTTTGAGTTTTCTATATTGTATAGGTGTCTGTGTCATTAGAATGATATGGTTTGGACTATAAGATAATCATTTAGGCATAGTGATATGACGAGTGTGAGCCTTTCATCAATAGGAAGGGTCATAACTGAAGGGTATAACTATGATTGGTATTTATCAAATGTACAAGATTGAGATGCTATAAATATTTAGTTTTAGTATCTACAAAAATAGAAGCACTATTTTTTATTGAAGGAATTTATTTTATACATAGATCATCAAGTGCTATAATTCATCAATAGTAAATGGAAGATAAAATAATGACACATGAAATGTGTTGAGTCCCTATAGAGTTACACACTTGTGTTGAATCATATGAGTAGAAAATGTAACAAAATTTCTAATACCCTAAGTAAGATAGCACTCGTAAAAAGAAAGATGTGAGTGGAATTTATAGGATTGGATTCCATGAAATAATTTTATGTTTAAGATTGATATTTATAAAATGCATTAAATGTATGCATAGAACATGTAATTATTGATCTAACATTTTTGTTAGATTACTACTTGTAATAGATTATTTTATTTAAAGGGATAAAATTATGTGTACTTCAAGGGTTAATGTGCAAAAATTTAATTGGGGAGAATCATAGTGGAGGACTAGAATGTCACTTCAAAACTGGAAAAACACTTGCATAGTTACTAAGGGTTACTACTGGCCAAGGATGAGTACAAATGTGCACAAACATGTGAAAGGATGCATAGTTTTTTAGATGGTTAAAATAAGGAATAATAACATCAGGTTTTATCCACCATTGTTGATTCTAGAGAAACCATAGGATGAAGTGAACATGGATTTTGATATGGTTGTTAAGAATGAAAAGAGGGAATGATTCCATATTTTTTGTGGTGGATAAGTTCTCAAAGATGGCACATGTTATTTCATGAAAAAATATATGTAACATGATTAACATTTCCAACTTGTACTTTAAGGAGGTGGTGAGGCTACATGGACTACCACACAACATTGTTTTAGATAGGGATAACAAGTTTTAGGCCATTTTTTGTGAACATTATGGAATTAGTTGGAGTTAAGACTAAATTTTTGTTCAGAATAACATTTATAGATGGAAAAATTAATGTGGTGAATAGGAGCCTTGGAAATTTTCTCAAATATTTGGTAGGTGATAGTGGGACATGGTGTTGGAAAATTAAAATTCCCATACAATAATTATGTAAATATGAGAACTAAAAAATTACCCTTAAAAATAGTGACTGAAAGTAATCCTAGGGGGTTATGGAGATAAGGAGTATTGGTAAGTCATATGGGAAGAACACATAAGTAGAGGATTGTGTGGAATATATGCACAAATTTCACAATAGAGTACAATAAAAACTATAGTAGAGTATGATTTAGTACAAGAAACACAAATATATAAATAATATAATTAATGAATTTTACATAAGATACCTTGTGTTGGAATATTTTTGTAAGGAGAGATTTCCAAAGGGAACCTATAACAAACTAAAGATGAATAAAATATGACCATGTACGATATTGTGAAAATTCTCAACAAACACCTATGAAATAAAAAAAATATGAGAACTATACATATCGCCCATATGTAATGTGGTTGATTTATATGAGTTACAAGAAGAATGACTAAAGAAAGAAGTGGGGGAATAGTTACGAGATTGAAGAATGCAATTTATGAAAAAGGAGAAGGAAGAAATATAGACCATATTTGACTCTAAGGTTGTGAAGAAAATTCATGGAATAGAATAAGAAATATGTGGTGAAGTGAATGACATATATGATAAAGGATACAACATGGTTGGACATATTTGAGATTGGTTATTATGGACATACTCTCAAATATTTAAAATTGTGATATTGATTTCACTTTTTAGTTACCTTAGGTGTTTGATTTTAGATCATCCTAGGTGAAAAATAAATATTTCATCACCAAGGATGGTTAATCATATTTTGTTAAGGGACATGGTTCACCAAATAGGTAGTATTAATTAATGCACACAAGGTGAGTTAGCTTGGCACATGGTTAAGGGTACAGAGTATGTGAAAGATTTGGGTAGCATAAAAAGATAAATTAGTATGCATTAGAAATACTTCTTGATCTACTAGATTTGACTAATGACACATATGCCTATAAGGAGATTGCATAGACTCTACTCTAGAAAGTTTAAAATACAAGTCACCAAGATTTGTTGGAATTATAATTTAATGTAAGATATCTCCTGATAAGTAGTTGGGATTTAGATGGAACTATTTTATAGGATCATATAATTCTTCCATAGGCCTATCAACTAGAGAACTTGTATCATTAATTGGAATTGAAAGTAGTTACATTGGCAAAGGATGTAGAGTCATGAACCTTGAACAATAGACTTTAAGGACATATGACCTTGTAAAATTTGTATGGATCTATAAAAGGGAAGCATTTAGACTCATTATAGAGAGAGGTTAAAAATAAAGGTTAGATAACCAAGATAATAAAGTGGAATCTTAATTGGGGAAAGGACTTTGAAAGTAGCATAGAGAAGAAAAAGGTATATCCAAAGGAAGGTTTTAAACCTTGTATGCAAACCCAAATTTTTTATGAACCCTGTAGTTTCTACTCAAGATAAATTATATAGTTTTGATATCTAATTAACATTTATATATATATATATATATATATATATATATATATATATATATATATGTATATATATGTATATGTATATATATATATATGTATATATATATATATATATATGTATATATATATATATATTCATTAAATAACCATCTATGTAAGTGACTACATTAGATTGGAGTGAGAGTCTCACTTGGTAGCATAGTGAAACAAATCCTTTCATTACGATCCTTGACCACGACTACACTAATAACCATGTATATATTGAATATATTACATCTCACCTACTCAAAACATACCATGAAAAACATGTATGGAAACATGAATGTATAAAAACATATAATACATATACAATAGGCATGATATGCATTATATGACTAATATAAATTTAAATAACTTTTTTAATGACCACACTTGCCTAGTACATTGATTTTTGATTGATTATTTAACTATTATGATTTGTGGACATTATATTGTGGATATTATGATTCATTTCAAAACATTTAATTTTGTTTTAAATTAATATTTATATAACATTATATTATGAACTTGTAGAATTTTTATGATGATGAGATATTTTTGATGCAGGTTGGTTTTGGAAGCTTGTGTGCAATGATAAAGATGAATTACACAATGAATGTGGAAGCATGATGCAGTGGTGTCACTATCCTTTTTATTTTGATCTTGAGTTGTGTTAGTTCACTTTGATTATTAGTCTTGTGTTCATTGAATTCCTTTACCATTTTGGTTTATCATTTTTAATCATTTTTATTGTTTTTTAGAAACTTAATGCACATTAGGATGAGAACATGTTTTTTATAACATCAATGTGGAGAGTTATGAGAAGTATGGATGCAGATTACATCTAAATACAAATAAAAGGTTGTTGAAGGCCATAATACCTTTGATAAGTTTATGATTCTTTACTAAAAATACCAATTCGGGTTTGAGTGGCAATGGTAAGTGTTTACCAAAAAGGGCCAACATTATAATCTTATAATTATATATCAAATTGATGCAATTGAATAAGTTTTAAGTTATTAAAAGAATTGAATTGATGGTATAATCTATTGTATTCCATGAAAGGCCTAGGAAGGAATTAACACTAAGCCAATAAATGGCTATGCTTTGAAAGTGTAAGTTGATGGAATTAGTTAAAATACAACCATAAGTCATATATAATTAGGTCAATGGCATGTTATGTTTCACCTTGGTTGATTAACCCAACCATGAAGGGATTTAGTGGTTGAATTTGGGTATACTCTATTAGGGTTATCATACAATCATATCATTTTGATAGCTTAGTGGATAGTGTGCATAGTAGTTTTGGGGGTTGCATGCATGGTGTTGAAGTTTTTGAACTTAGCTTAATTATTATTAAATCTAATCATGTAATTTTTTAGGTGGGAGTTATATTTGGTGGAATGAGGAGTTTAACTAGCTATAACTTCAACAACAAAAAAATGCAGTGTAAAGAAAGGAAAAGGAAAAAGAAAGGAGGATGATTGTGGTGGAAAAAAAGAAAAATAAGAAGTAATAGGATTTTTTCCAAAACTTTTTGGTATCACATTGCATATTAATACCAATTAAGTGTATTTTTAATCTTTGTTTTATGAACCAATGTGTTATTGGGTGCTTGCTTACTTTAAATGAACTGATGGTCTAAGGTTGAAAGCCATGGATTCCTAAATAGACTTAAATCTTTTTATTGTTTGCGAAGATTGGTCAAGGAAACCTTAAAGGGTGAGACCATGAGAATACCTCACCCATGGATGGCATGTGGTTAATGTCAAATTCCAAAAAGACTCATTGGTTTCTATGTGGTTTTGGTTTTGTGTTTTGGGTCTTTTGGATGATTTTGGGTGTTTTGGGTTTTGAACCCTAGTTTTTTTAAATGTTTATGTGATAATTTATGTATTGGCTATGTGTGTTTCAAGATAATCTTAGTTATGATGTAATATTTTGTTTAGGTGTTATGTTTTTATTTAACCCTTACTTGTTATGAAACTCATGTTTAAACCTATGACATCATTTCATCATACTTGTTGGATTCTCTAGGTGTTGTAAGTTTTGTCTTTGGGTACCTACTTCTACCACCAACTGATGGTTGGGGTGGGTAGGGATACTTGCCAATGGTTGGGATTATATTTCATGAGGATGGGTTGAATTCTTGATCTCTATCATTAGACTTAGATAGTGGTAAAATAAATTGGTTGTTCATCCTATTTTTAGCACATTCTTGTATCTTGATATAGATTATGCTTGGCAAGGTTTTATATGACTATTTAAATAATGTTTTTGGTATTTATCTATAGATTTTATCCATTGTGATAATATTGTAATTTTAAAGTGTAAATATAGTTTTTATTGTATGGTTATTTCACTCTTTGCATTAAATACATTCATTGTTGTAATAATGAATAAATGTTTGGGAAAAAGAAAGAATTTGTGATTTTTGTATTTCAATGTGGTCTGGAAATGATTATAAAATAGGATTCAAACTAGAGTGGATGTTTTTTGGTCAATTTGTGTAATACTTGATTACTTATCTTTAATAAATGGAAAGTTGGAAACGTTCTCAAGGTTATTATTATGTGTATTAGTATATATAATATACTTAATAGAAGAGAGAATAGTTGACTTAAAAGGATTTATCGAAGTTCATTTTTAATTTCATAAATATGAGTTTGCAATTTCATTTTATAATGGATATTTTTATTCATACCTAGATTACTATTCTAGTCTTTTATTTTATTTTGAAGATGAATAGTGATATTCATTGCTATAATTTAGGTAGGCCTATGTCTCTAAGTAGTGGGACAGTGTTAGTATTGAATGAAAATATAGTAAATTGTTTGGTTTTAAATGAATTGGTTTTGGGTCTTGGATGTGAGTTATTTTTCAATTCATAGTGAAATAAATATTTTGGGAATCATTGTATTTATTGCATACTATGCAATGAGGTTATGTATTCTTTGATTTGTATCATTCGAACCATTCTACCTCCTTCAAGTTTGTAAATGAGTGATTATGAATACTATTGTAGGTGTTGATTGATGTTATGATATGAAAATTATTTGAATATTAACCTACTAATTTTTGATAATTTTTTATGTACTTCAAAAAGGAACTGAGTGTCTTTTGATTAGATGCATAGTATGGAGTAATAATGACATGTGGGTTTCACACAAATAAAAATATGAGTACATAGGTTATATGGTTATGAATATGTTACTAACATTTGTTGGATGTGTATTTTAAAATGATGTATTACAATTTGATGGGGTAATACATTTATGAATTTTTTAATGGGTTATTGCTTGGGATTTGACGTTAATTTTTAAAATACATTCTTTACCTTTATTTCATTAATATTTGGTAAATGTTAATGAAGTTTTGATATTAAATATCATCATTAAATAATTTTGAATAATAATCCTTGAATTAGTATGGATTATAAAATGGCTATACTTGATGTTTGTTTCAATGGAAATTTATAGAATGGTTTCTGAGTTTCTAATTTTAAGATTGAAAGTAAATTGTAATATAGTTGAAGTAAGGTATATTTACTATTTACGAGTTATCATTTGAAATACAACTGCATATATATGAAGAGAATACACTTGATGAAGTCGTTTATTTATATATTGACATATATATGTGATTTACTTGTTTGTAAATATGCATAATGACATATTAATATTAATTTCATAAAAAAAATTATGTAAGTAATATTTAGAGAACTGAATTGGTGATAAGGGCCCCATGTTTTCATTTAGTATTACTTTAGTAATCTATGAGAACATAGGGGAATCACTAAGTCGATTAAAAATAATGAGTAAATTGTAATGACTTGGGTTCTTTTAGGATGTTATTTGAATGTAAATTAGTTCTTAAAAGTTACTTATAAGCTTAGTGCAATTTGAATTTTATTTTATAAATATAGATTTTATGTAAGCTCTTTGATTTACTCATAGACTAGATTTATGTCATCTCTCTCTTGATACATTATAAAGGAAGTTGAGTAAAAAGGATTAAATGTTTGAATTGCATTGAGGTTGATAGAATAACTATGGTAAGATGGATAGTACATTGTAGATAATGAATAGAAAACATTGGGTTAGTTTATAGATCATTATTGATTTGGTAATGATTCTATTAAATCAAGTTGTGATCCCTTGTGATATTTAATCTCATGACTAAATAGATGCTTATGTAATAAAGCATCTAAAGCATAAGTCATGCTTTTTGTTAATATTTATACAAGGGTATGCTTTAATATTGGTAAAGACTATCTTATTTTCACAAGTCATGATTTTTGTTAATATTAATGCAAGGGTATGATTGAATATTGGTAAAGACTATCTTATTTAATTTGTTTATAATTTTTTGTAATTAAGAAGAGTTAATGTATGGTTTTATAAACACATTAATATCATCAATAACTACCACAAAGCTTTGTAATAAATTCTATAGGGTCACGATAACTTAATGAATGGTTTTATTGGGTTCCACTTAGATTTCTTAGGTAGTTGTTTGACATAGTTACTTTTATTGGTTGATTTATCTTTTTGAACATATGTTTAAGCATCAAGGATCCATAAGTGGTCTGCTGACCTAATAATATATCATATATTGTATTTAAGATGTATAAGTGTTTACACATTTGTTAACTAATCAAACTGAGTATCGGTCTTATGGATGTTTCAAGTGTGCTTATGTAAATCAATTTATTTAGTTTAAAAATCTATTTGGTGTTATGTATTAAAATCAAATATTTTATTTTTTGATTTATTGCTTTATGATTTTATGATCATTTGTTGGTCCTATTGAGTGCCTGACTATGTTAAAGCCAATGAGAAAGGTGATTCAATTGTGGTTATAACCACTAATGACACAAATGACCTCACATAAGTTCAATAGATGTTTAAACTTAAAAGATACTAACATGGAGTTCAAAATTTATAAATGATTGTCTTCCTATTATTCATGGTTAAGTGAATATTTTTATTATTTAAATGTATTTCAAGGTTTTATTTATTATATTAATTAGTCACACTTTATGTTATAGTGTTCTTGGTTGCTTCCATTTATAACCTAGCTTACACTAAACTCTTATTTATCTTGTACTATGAAATATAGTTATTCAAATACTTTAGTCATTAATCTAACTTGTATGCAAGTTATGCAAACATAACTTCCTTAAAAGTAGGGTTTTTGAAAACTTGAAATTTTGGGGTTATGACAATTTTCTAATTTTTTGTCTTTTATGATTTTTTTTTGTATTTTTTGTTGCTTTTTTTATTTTTATTGCATTCCCATAAAAAAATAATTATAATTATGTAGCAAATAACATTGTGTGTGTGTGTGTGTGTGTGTGTGTGTGTGTGTGTGTGTGTGTGTGTGTGTGTGTGTGTGTGTGTGTGTGTGTGTGTGTGTGACTAGTGTAAATGTATATATGTATGTATGTTCCATGTATAACATAGTAGTCATCAATGTATAAATATGATAGACTAAGTATCAAAAGTGGCATGTGATAAATGAAGAAACCCTAGATCATGACTAAGAGAGAATAATAAGGCATAAAATTGATGTTTACTTCTTAGAAGTAAGAGTCAAAAGTTTGGATATTTCATAAATAATGTAACTCTAAATATATGGTAAAATTCTCAATTAGATGACTAGGAATATTAAAACCATATTAAATTAAAAAATAAGAAAAAGTATAGTATAATAAAAAAATGTCTTAAGATATGTGTTGAATCCCATGTTATGCCTTGTGAGGCATCAATCCATGTTGCAAGGTGGTCAATATCCCCCTAAAATATCTTATTCTAAAATATGTCATCATCATTAAAGTTTTAGTTGCATTGATATTAGTCATTAGTATTGAAGTTTGTTGATTTTGAAACATTTTTAGGAGGTTAAAAACTTTTTAAATAGTGTCCTTTCCTAGGTAAGCTTGATGAGAAAGCAATATTTTATCTTGGTCATTTAGCTCTTAAATTTGGTCTCTTTATAGATACCTAAATTTGAATCAAGACCCTCAATCCTAGTGTTTTATTCCCAATTTACATATTTGGAAAATTTATACATTTAACCTATGTATAGAACTACTCTATCCCCGAAATAGGTCTATACTTATTCCACTGAACCTAAAAGCACCCAAAAATTATAAACTAATGGTTGCCCTGAAGGTGCAAGTTATGCTAAAAGAAATGTTTATTTATTTTTTGTTATTTTATTTTTTAAGTATTTTCATTTCATTTATGGAGTGAATTCCATTTTTAAGTGTATGATATGGTAACTCTCTACTACATGAGAATTAAACTTACCAGCTATCCCTACCACATAGGGATGATCGCCAATCAACCACCTTTTCTCTCAATCGGTGACTCCTCTACCATGACATTCACCTTGTATCATGAGTGATTTCCCCTTATACATCCATGTGGTATTTACTTTACAAAAGTTTCATTGCATTATTGATTTTATCTTCACATCAAATGTCAAGTTTTTTAGCAATCAAATAGAAAGTAGTCAATAAAATATGCCACCACCCTATAAAATACAAACCCTTTGTAATGGGTGTAGGGCATGTATATCTAACAACTACCCCAAGTCGAGGCATGTTTATGAAATGGGCCCTCTAATGTGTGCTATCGCATAAAATATCCTATCTTTTCCCCTTTTATCACCACCTCACTAGTGTATGTCCTTTCTATAATTTTTGTGTCAATGTATTGGAAACATAGATGAACATATGTTACAATATAGACTTTGTAACTTCAATGTCTTATCTCTATATCATTGGCATTCCAGTGCCGATTTGAGTTACACATCGAAAATGGAGCCTTCTTGCAATCAAATCAACATTATGGTGTCCTCATTAACTCTTTACAATAATGAACATCTAATCAAATGACCTACCACCTTGAAAGTTGTGTACCCTTTTTTGATGGATGCAAGCCATATACATTTATTATGATATTATCATATGATAAACGTACATATAATAGTATAATATTTTTATATATTAAATGTTGTTATTATATCAATATTATATAATATATATTATAATATTTTAAACATTAAATATTAAATATATATTATATATTATAACATATAATGAAAATGGGCAAGGGAATGAGATTTGGGATTGTAGGGATAATTGTGATGTTAGCAGCTATGATTACTATTTTGAACAAGGCTTAGGTAGTAACCAACAAGCCATAATGTATGGATTTAAAGATCTATCTCAAAAATTATGGATTTAGGCCATGTCTATAGATGTACTAATTCATATAATAATGCTTGATCTATGTTTGTCTTACACTATAATTTCTGAGATAGACATTGCCATTTTATATGCATTATTTTGTGGGGTGGTCTATGTTTTTACATTATCCTATGATGGATGTCTATGCCCTATTTTAAAGCTTTAATTCTCTAACAAAGATTTAAATTGGGTTTATGCATCACCTTCATATCATATCCCTCCTTTCTCACATAATGAACACCTTACTCGTGTCCCTATGGTAACCCCTTTACTAAATTGAATTCATGAAATAGATCCTTATATGATTCCATGTCCATTGTTTAATGATGAACCCTAAGTTTGGGGACACACTCTAATGTGGATGCTACATTAGGACCAAAAAATTTCACCAACATGGAACTTGATTTCACTCTAACTTATGTTTTTTTGTTTGGTTGGAGTTTTTTACCATATGACGTCATGCATTTAACAAAAATTAAAATGTGTCCATAAAACTATTATTTGGAGGGGATACTAATAATTGTCAATCAGAAATGGATGTAGTTGATTTAAAGTATTTAGTAATGTTAAATAAATTAATATCTAAGTGGTAATTATTAACCCTTAGCTTACATTCATAATTAATTAATAAATAATAATATATAATTTATTAACACAAGGTGAAAACCTCATGAAAATAAATAATATTATTATGGTTATTTAATACTTACCAAATATTTTAATTAATTGGCTTTATCAGGATGGATGGACCTATTATTTTTATAATAGTCACCTCCCTTGATATTTCAATATAAATATGGTTTTACCCTATTGTGAAATCATCTCTTGAATATGAAACTTTTATCATATTCAAACTTATTAAATCTGTGAGTTTTGTGAAGCATTGTGTGAAGAAGTGAGAAGAAGTTTGTATTAGGGTGTGGAGCTTCTCAAATTTGTGAATATCAAATTGGTGGGTTTTTTACCTCTTTGAAGTTTTTTCATGGTAAATACTTTTGTTATGTATCAATTATTTAGTATTCATTTATATGCTTTGCTAATCAATTTCATATATAGATCCTATATATTGGTTAATTAGTTATTACATAGTTTTAGAGCTTGGTGAGTGGATTTAATTGGCAAGAATATTGCATTGAGTTGAAATAATAGAGATTTTATTCAATTTAAAATATATTTTTAATTATTTTTAAAGCCTCCTTCAAACTTGTGTATGGCATAGAGGAAGAATTTTTTTTGGTTTGATCTCTAAAAGGTCTAGTTTCTTATTATCTGTGCTTAGTAGCTTTATCTCCTTCATTATTACATGTAAACACTACCACAAACCCTAAATTTATTAGTTGGAAATCTGGAAATTCTTCCTCAGACACAGGGTACCATTATCAACCTTAGAAAATTTTTAAAAATGATTTCTTGGTCAAAATCAATTTTTTAAAATTTCTTCATTATCAAAATTAAAAATCTAGAAGATTGAATCAAATTTCAAGATTTTTTGTGGTCTATACAAGGTTATAATCCTTCTAAATCTTCTACAAGGGTGTCATATTTCTACCCAAAAATTCAAAACACTAAATTCCTTATCATAAATTCTATATTAAAGGTCTAACATACCTTGTAGCGGGATTATATGAAGACTGGTAAATTTTCGAGGTTGGATTTGTGAAAATCAAAAATTTTACTTTGGGCACCATTATTCTCCACATGACATGCTACAGATAATTCTATTTCATATAATTTTCAATAAGTATTTAAAAAATAATTTATTTTTTAAATATTTAATTTCCATGCAACCCTGACCCCACTAGTGTTTAATTATTTTTTACTAAAAAGGTAAATAAATCTTTACATTAAAAAAAATTATTTTACATGCATGGTAGATCTATTTTTTAAATCTTTAATTCCATGCAACCCCAACCCCACTAGTGTTTAATTATTTTTTACTAAAAAGGTAAATAACTTTTTAAATTTTTTTTAAAATATTTTAAATGCACAGTAGATTTAATTTTGTGTATATATATTTTATTTAAATTCAATCAAAAAAGGATTTAAATATTACCTAATGCATGTAAAAATTCAATAAAGGGTTTTAGTAAGGTTGGTGGTAATACTTTTGATAAAAACTTGAAAATAAGGTAGTCATGTGTTCAAAAACCCCTAAAATAAATCTTTTTAACTTGGTCAAATCAATTTTTTAAATTAAATTTAAATTGAATTCCATTTTTCGATTTAGGTGTCAACGTTTCGTGCATCTAAACCCTATTTAACCTATTTTGACTTTCAACCTAATGAATATTTTGTCAAACATAGTCATGTAATCAATTGATTCCTAGGTTTTGACACCTTCCAAACACATCTACATGGTCCATTTTGTGTTTTGAAACCTCCTAATATTAATTTTATAACATTTATAATAATAGTGTCTATGTGGTCATTTTGAGTGTGATTCTTTTGAAACCTCATTTTGTGTAATTCTAAATCAATTTTTTACATTATTTGACATCTAAATTGTGTTATTAAGTATAGTTTCACTTGTGATTTACTTTATTTTACAATCAAAGTATAAAAAATCATTAAAAAAATTATTTTTCTTAAAATTATTCTTACATTAGTATATTTTTTTTATACTTATGATACCCTATTTTTCCTTAATCTTTTATAATTTTCTGCTTTGTCTAACATTAAATCAAATAATTATTGTGTGTTTACACTTTAAAATTTGTTTTACTATCGATTTAATTTAAAATTCACACTGAAAGTTTTTATTTTAAGCATTTATTTATTGTTCTATTTAAAGGGAAGCTATGTCTTTGCCTCATTTTTCCTTAGATAAATATCAAATGCTTAATGTAAATACTTATAATATATGTAAAATTATGTTAAATCTAAATTTATGGCCTATAAGTTTTGAAATATTGTCATTGGGACTCAAAAATTTCCTTCTAGATGACATGTGACCCCTAATCTTACCAATGCATTTCAATAGAAATCATAGGAAGCTATGTCCATTATCTAACAGAGTGTTAAGGATGAATTACTTATCCACATTGGTAATCATAATTCTCCTAAAAATTCTTGGAAACTCCTTGAATCCATGTATTAGGGATTTTATTTATGAAATATTATTAAGTTAATCTTTGAATTGCTAACTACACCTATGAAAGGTGACGAAAAAGTTGTGAATTTTATTGCTAAAATTGAAAACATTAAAGCTTAGTTAGATGGATATAATTGTAATTTGATTCAAGATCAATTAATTAATTTTATCATTCAGTTAAATATTCATAAAATTTTTAGAAATTTTATTTCAATTTTGAATTCTAAATATCAAACTAAGTAAGATATCCTTGACCTTACCACCTTGTCTGCTCTCATGATTCAAGAAGAGTAAGTTATGAAAAATTTTGATTCTAAAGAGAATGCTACTAATGAAATTCTCACTTTAAATACTATTTTTTATAATAATAATAATAAGAACCAAAAATCCAACCCTAATTTTGGCTCAAATGTGAATAAAAAATCTGGGAATAAGAATCATACACCTAAGTTTAATATAAATTGTAATCTATGTGATAAATTTGGTCATAAAAGGGAAACCTGTTATAAAAATAAGGATATAATTAATAATCAATCTTCAAAAAATAACAAAGGAAATAAATTTAATCAAAACAAGTAGAAGAATCAACACCCTAATCAAAATAACAATCAAGATTAGAATGTTATTGTTTTACATGTTGTTTTATTTGCTTCAAATGAAAATGAGTGGATTTTAGATAGTGGTGCATTGCACCATGTGACTTGCTTATCTAATATTCTGTGTGATTATATATATATATATATATATATATATATATATAATTTACTTAGGAGTACTTCATTTTTAGAAGCAACTAAAAATTGAAAATCAAAGTTTTCAAATGTTGTTATTATAAATGATGTTTTCTATGTACCTAATCTTAAAATAATTGCTATCTTGTTCTCAACTTATAAATGATAATTTTATAATAATATTACTTAAATATAGATAGTCCATTAAGAATCAATCTAGTTATATCTTCTCTCCTTTTATATGTTTTTTTCATCGCATAGTAAGAATGAATCTCAATTATGACATGAAAGATTATGACATGTTAGTATTAAAAGTTTACATGATATATATATATATATATATATATATATATATATATATATATATATATATATATATATATATATATATATTTGTATTGGACTTATTTTTATCCCCTCTCATCATAAAACTTGTGAGGTTTGCTTACATGGTAAACAACATACTAACCCCTTCCACAAGAATCATGATGTGAATTTTTTTCATCCTTTATAATTGATTCATAGTGATGTTTTAAGACCTCTTGAATTTGTATCTCTTAATAGTAATATATATTTTATTACTTTTATTGATGATTACACTAGAATGATCCATTTTTTTAATTAAAAATAAATATGATGTGTTGTCTAAATTCAAGAAATTTAAAGCTAGTGTTGTAAATGCATCTAATTTTTCTATTAAGAGATTAAAAACTAATAATGGTGGTGAATATGTTAGTAAAGAGTTTTATTATTTTTACATTAGTTATGTTACTCAAAGGGAATTAACAATTACCTATTTCCCTCAGCAAAATGGTATTCTAAAAGGAAAAATTGCACCATCATAGAAATGGCTAGAACATGTTGCAATCTACAAATGTTCCTAAATGTTTATGGGCCGAAGCCAAGAATACTATTATGTGTATTCTGACTAGAATCCCTACTTAATTTTTTTAATTTTTTTACATGAAAAATACATGTATGTATATAACATTTCATTTGTTTTGATAAAACTATTTTGTTGTTACTTTAGAGATACTAACTATATTGATAGTGTCTTATCTACATTGTATTTGAGTAAAATGATTTAGTATTTATTCTTGAAAATAACATATTAAAATTATATTTCAAGAGATATATTTGTCTTATATGATAAATAAAATAAAATATATAAATATTATGATTATTGTCAATTCAGTTAGCATTAAAATACATTATATGAATAACATCATGGTTAATATGACAAAATGATCATGTTTTAGTTTTTACATTTGGTAAGAAGATCATGTTTAGTGAGTTTGGATATTTTTTAATTTCAATTGCTTAGATACTCTCATTTTATTGTTTTATTATTTCATTGTTTATGCTAACATCCTTAAATGCTTCATTTAATAATAATATATGTTATGAAATTCAAAGCATAAATGAAGCTTGTATTAGTGGCTCTTCATCATTTACTTTACTAAGCATTCTATTCATATATATCTAAACTTATTTGTTTTAGTCTCATATCTGGTTGATTGGATGATGTAATTTTACTCTAAAATTATCCATATTTGATGTATGATAAATTATACCTCAATATTTTGTTGAAGCATATTAAACTTGAAAAGTTTTTTTGATGAAACTCAAATGATAAATGAGTTATTGCTAATAGTATATCTAATGTTTGGTTAATATTAGTATCATATTATTAGTAAATTATTATATGTGTATTGCATGATAGTTGGGGATGCTCATCTTGTCAGTATTGGAGACACCTAATAATGAATTGCATACAATAATTTATGTTTTTCACTAACTTTGTAATCAAAATAGTGAATTTATTTGCCTAAAATATGGCATGATTATTTTAAAATGTGTTTTACCATAGAAAAACATATGGTATATTTTTATTTATGTGTTTATTGTGATGCTAACCATAATATGTTATCATGAATCTATATTTGGACATGTGTTTAAGTTTTGTGTTGGTGCACAACACGAAAAATTTAAGCATATTGAATTTTATGTGAATTTTATCTAAAATAAATTCCTTAATGGTGATACTGATCTATAGTTTTGTCCTATAAATGAACAAGTCATATATATCTTTACAAAACCACTTGGTGCTACCATGTTTTGTCAGTATCATGCAATGTTAGGCTTCTCAGAGTTTTTATTGAGGGGGAGTGTGTATGACAATGCCACTTCCTAACAATCATGTGTTTATTTTCTTTCTCTATACTTATTCTCATTATAAATTATTGTAAACTTTATGTGGAAGTTATGTGATTTAATTAAACTTCATGTGGAAGTTTTGATTTTGTACCCCAATACATTAAAAAACATATTTTGTAATGGAGGTCTTTATGTTATAAAAGGCTCCAAATATGCTTAGTGATTATTCATGAGAAACTATGAGATGAAGTCTCATGATCATGCTAGCTTAAACTTAATTTTTAAGTAGTTTATAGATTATAATTCTTTTTATTTAAAAATTTGGTGTTTGGCATGATGAAGGTTTTTAAATCTTTCAATTGTGTACACAGTATAATTCTTTTTTTTTGAGGTGACTATGACATTTATCTCCACTTAGCATTAAGGAGGAGTGTTAAAGAAATTAATGTTTAAGTGGTAATTATTAACCCTTAGCTTACATTGGTAATTAATTAATTAATAATATATTATTTATTAACATGAGGTGGAAACCTCATAAAAATAAATAATATTATTATGGTTATCTAATACTTATCAAATGTTATAATTAATTTTCTTTATCAAGATGGATAGACCAGTTATTTTTACAATGGTCACCTCCCTTGATATTTAAATATAAATAGAGTTTTACCCTATTATGAAATCATCTCTTAAATATGAAACTTTTCTCATATTCAAACTTATTGAACCTGCGAGTTTTATGAAGCACTATGTGAAGAAGTGAGAAGGAGAAGTTTGGATTGGGGTGTGGAATTTCTCAAATAAATGAATATCATATTGGTGGGTTTTTTACCTCTTTGAAGTTTTCTCACGGTAAATAATTATGTTCTATATCAATTATAAAGTATTCATTTGTATGCTTTGGTAATCAATTTCATATCTAGATCCTATATATTTGTTAATCAATTCTTACAATTAATAGATATACATTGCAGTATTCAATAATTAGGCTAGTTAATGCCCACCAGTGAAATATGTGTAAATGAATTTTGACTTTATTAATTACATTAATGGTCATTAGTTGTACCATCATACCATTTGAATTGACAATTTTTTATTTATTTAGATAAAAAAGCGATTATATAGATATATGGTAAAAAAAAAACCATTGTAAAAGACACTATCATGATTTAGTCTACTACACTATGCATCTATAAGTTCATCTTTCCTTTTAGACATCCTAAAAATAACATCATATTAGTATATTAATGTGTGAAAGGTATAACTAATGAAAGGATACCTATTATTTTATACCAAATATGGTAAACAATGAAGACTTTTGTTTGGTTTTCTTTTTTTATGTGTATACAAGATGTATAGATTGTTCCTTTTTTCAATAATCATGAAATGGATAATTAAGTTATAGAAACAATATCTATGATAATAAAGATAATAATTTTATATATTATGTAATATTAAATGCATATAGAGATTGTAATAGTGAGCTAATTTGAGATTATTGTGTTTTTTGGGATCTACATTAAATGTATTTTAAGAATTAAAATAATGCTTTTGGATTTTCTTACATGGAATTGAGGTGGGGTGTTTGTGTGTATTCAAGGATGGTAATGGAATGTAAATTTATATCTAGGTATGGGACTAATCATGTGCATTTTTTGTCTCATGATAGATATTGAGTATATTAAAAATTCAAGTTGTGACCCTAGGTATTGTTGAACAAAAAAACTAGAGGGGTAAGAAGAGGTAATTTCCATCCCCAAGGAGGAAGAAGCCAAAGGATAGTGCATGAATAAAAAGTATTCAACTTATTCAATTGATATGAATAATAAATAGGCTCCTTCATTGCTAAATTTGAGTGAGAAAAAATAAACTAGAAACTGAATTAGTAGGGTCTCTATAGAGTTAGAGAATAACAATAAAAATAAGAGTGTTGGGGAGGTGGTGAAGCCACTAACATCATAGTATAAGTTCACTATTCCATAACCCAATGATCATTGGGACACCCAAATTCATGATAAACACTAGAAATCCTGGTTGGGCACCTTTTACACATAAGAAGATGCTTTGAGGGCCTATCACATAGTGGCCTTCAAGCCTTTGCACTTGCCAATTCCATTTACTTAGAATTAATGGTAAGGCATTACAATAACTATTTATAAATAACTATTTAGTCTAATATATATTTGTGATAAGGCTAACCATTATGTTATTTAACCCTAAAAGAGTTTTGTAGCTTTATTTGAGGCATTCAATTAAATAATATATGTGAAATCTAAAACAAAACATAAAATAAAATTGGATTCATGCAAAAAACATACTATTTTTTAACATTTGTATTGATTTTAGGCCAATATCAGGGACATCAATGAGACTGACTAGGAGAAAATACACAAGTTTTTAGATTTACATGATAGCTCCCATGATGCAATTATAGAGGCAATATTACTAAAAGCATGTCCCTCCTAAGAATATTATGCTTCAAATCATGTTTCTTCTGACTCAGACATGCATTTATTCACCTAAAATGTATCTAAGGTCATTCCATTACATTTTATTGATTTTGATTAGATTTTAATGTGATTTTATCTAATTCAAAGATATGTAAATTACTAATTATGTCAACTTCAATGCTTGTTACATCAATTTCACTACATGTTGCATCAATTTCAAATTTAATATAAATCCTCATTTTTTATGAGCTAAATTTATAGATTTTCACTGGGAATGGACTTCACTAACCAATCAATAAATGAGGTATGGCTATTCATGCCTCTTGTTGACTTGGAATGCCTAGGTGTTATGTCACTTTAAATAGGTGGAAAATGGCATCTCTAAACCTGTTCTTCCTAAGAAATAGCTAGTCCAAAACCACAACAACATCAAATGGGCATTTTCAAAACCATGAGGTGAATATTTTATGTTCATCCCACAATATAATTCCTCTAGCATAAAAATGTGTTCATTAATACATATGGATTTTTTCTCACTTATCAACCAACTTTTCTTGAAAAAGAGAGCTAAAAGCATCTCTTAGACAAAATCATACATTATATAGGTCCACTTTGGATAAAATTTTACACCTATAGGTTTGTATCTTTTACTTTTATAGATGTGTTATCCCATTCCTATGACTCTTACACCTTTACTCTATTTTTTATACATTACCATAGTCAAAAAAATGTGCTCAAGATATCCTAGTCAGCCTATATATAAGAGGTCTAACCAATCCATTCAATATCTAAGATAAGTATCTACCTACAAGAAAGAATAAGACATTTTCTAATATCAAGAGCCAAGAATCACTCAAGCCAAGCATCGAATCAAATATTTTACACTTGTGACATTGTCATTCTATTTCAATCTCTCTAAATTTAACTTTTGCTAAAAAAATAGTATAAGAATGCATGTAGCTACATCATCACTTCTGAATAAAAGGAGGTTCACAAACCCTCATTCAAGATATTCTACCTACACACTCATAAAATTATGTTGAGGTCTAATTTTGTGCATGCAAGATACGTAGTTTAAAATTCTACCAATGTGGTTTTGAACTCCATAACTATTTGTTTTGTTTTGGATTGAAATTTAGGTCAAGGAGGAAATTCATATATTTAATACATTATCCCTGACATAGCTAAAAAGTAATGGTACAAGTGAGATAGGGAGGTGACAATGCACATGAGAAAATAAACTAGACTATAAAACCCTGTCAAGATGAACCTGGCCATAACAAACCAATACTGACCATAATTAGATAGTCACAACCATATGCTTTTGTCCCCAAAAAATAGCACAAAAATGGGTCAGTCCTAGTAAACAAGTTCATCTTGGAGAATTATACATTTTCCACATATTTTAAGATAAAGTTTCACATAATTTACATAGTTTGTATATAGTCTCAGACGCCAAAAAATAAAATAGGTGTGATCATCCCTTATCATTTTATCATTTACATTTATAAATATAGTTTCATTTATTTAATTTTAACTAGTTTCTCATTGTAGCATGTTAGATAGATATAATTTTTTGATGTTCAATAATGTGTGCTTGGATATATATAATTATAATTATTTTATTCCTTTTTATTAAAATCATAATTAGGGTAAACATAATTGGTGAACCCCAAATCTTTCACACATTCATTATAGGGTTCCCATAAACACTCTTTTTTATTCAGGTCTTCGTTATTTTTTTCATTTTTCATCTTAGGATTTATTTATTATTTATATCTTTAGGGTTCATGTACCATTTTGTGTGCATTTAATTATTATCATCATGCTTCACATTTTTGAGATGTTAGAAAACACTTCTGATCTCATATAACCTATATTGTAAAAATCGTAAAATTCAACTAATAAGAGTAATCTACTCTTTTTAAATATACTACACAATGAAGACATAGTAAATAATGAAAAACATAATCAAATTATTTTACAATATATTGAATCAAATCCCTCTCTCCAATATAAGTAGTAAATTGGATCAAATAAATAAAAAATAATATTGATTTTATTCAAGTTTACGTATTTATTAAAATCTATTATTTGACACTTTGTAATGTCAATCTTGACCTACACTTATCCTACATGACTTGTGCATCTCCAAACAACTCTCTCATGCCATTATCACACACCCACATGCTAGTTATGATCTTGGTCCATTCTAAGTTAGTATCATTGACCTACAAGAGAAATTTCCTTCTTAAATATTCCTATAATACCACATTTGCATTGGTCTCCTAGATAGTAATGCCAAACTCAAACATTAATGTCAAATTTAATCTCCTGAGGTTGACATGACTATCTTTCACCTAACAATTTTTATTTTTAAAAATAAAATCATTCACATAGCTCATCCCATTTACCTAGCATGTTAGTGGCATGGGAAGTTTCCAAATTTAGTGTGTATAAATAAAAATTAAGTTCATTTATTCATCATCTATAATTCTAAAGTACTTATCAAATATGCTACTAAATTTTGAGAAAATTTGCCCTATTCTTCCCAAATTATAAATAAATCATTAGGAGTAGTAATCAACCAAGTCTGAAACACACTAAGCCAAGTCAAGTACCAACATTTTCAAGATCAAATCCATATTTATTGATGCATTCACATGGAAAAATATCACAATTACACATTCACACTAATGGGAATAACTACATGTGGTTTTACCTCCCTTTTTAGAGTATTGGATACATAGGCAACAATCACTCATCAATGAGGGTGATTGGGTCATATTATCCCAATTACACTTCCTCATGTTTTGTTAGTATTCATCCTTCACAAGAGTACCTAGGGTTTATAGGATAAGGAAGTTGATTTATGTAGTTTCACATGTATTTAAGGGTCCTATATGGAACATTATAGTCATATAAAATGCAAAATTTGGCTACTTGAGTATGGCTAAAGACACTTAATCCATAGGTCCTCCTACTTGATTGCATAACCCTTTTAGGCTTTTCTTTCACTAATTCCTAGTCATCCACAGCCTTTTAGACTTAACCCTTATAGACCTAAGCATCTATTTTAGGCCCCAATCCATCCCCCCTAGGTCTCATTCCCTCTAGAGAATAGTACACAACTTGGATAGGAGCATTGAAACCCAGTGTGTCCTATTTTTGGCACTATTGTCCAAGTGTACTTTTGGTCCTAATGGTCATATTTTCCTGAATCCTTATAGTAACTCATTTTAGCCTAACATGAATTCATTTAACCCATGATCATTAATTTCCCTCTAAAATTCCATTCAAAGTCTATTTAGAAGGGTTGGCACTCATTTACAAGAGAAAATCAAGAATACAAGAAAGTACATTCAATCACTTTTCCCTATTCTCTGCATATAACCTTCCAATATTATTACAATCTTATTTGAACCCTTACACCATCCCCTAGCCATTTTAAATACACCCAATTTTGCATATAGTTGAATTTTCATACATAATTTCACCAAGAACTTTAATGGGAGAACTACATTATCTTGATCCCTCCTTAAAGTATTGGTATGTAGGCCGTGTGCCCACACACATGATGTGAAACACGTCCAACATATCCTTTACACACTAACCCCTTCTTTATCTTTCCCAAATTTCCATACAATTTCAAGCACAAAGAACTCCTAGAGCTTTTTAAGATTAAAATAGATTCAAAAATACCTTCATAGACTTCTTGGCTTCAATATTTTACTGGCAGGGTAATACAAACCTACTGAGTAGAACCCAAAAAACTAAGATCACCTAGACAATAGCACCAAAAAAGGACTATAAACCAAAAAAAAAGGTATACCACTTTTGTTTCTCATGTCCAATCTATAAATGAACTCCAAGATCATGTTTACGATAGTCTCCCAAGCCTTCATAAAAATTTCCAAACCCTGAAACATCCATCTCAATCAGTTTCTAGCTAAATTTGATTTTATCTCTATTATTACTATTTTTAGAAAAGGTAAAAATATAATCTATTTACACAAATTATTGGCTTAATTATTTCACATTATTTAATGATTGCCCTACTTAAACCCATTTATTTAATTAGGAATAAAATTCCATTATTCTGAAAAACAATAAAACATCTGGTGAACCCAACTTACTTTGAATTTTCAAAACAAAATCCTAGAGACCCTAGGGTAAATAAATTCTGATTTTTTTCCATAATTTCTTGATTAATCTCATATTTAAAAATAAAAAATCTACAAATTAATTTCGAAATTATCATATATTTTGTTAAAACCGTAGTTTACACATACTAGGTCCTTTTTGCATACAAACACATTCCAAACACTAGCAAAAATATAGAAATATTTTTTGATTTTTCCTAAATTTTTCAAGTAAAATTATACAATTTTGTTTTATATAAATTCATATCAAAATTTTGAAATTATCACACTATTTTTTTTTTAAATCATTCAAACACCCTTGTTGCATAAACTAGCTCCTAGTTATTTTCCACTAATTTTCCAACCATTTTCTAAATTTTATATTGCATACTTAGCTCAAAAATTCAATCTAGATTACAAAATATTCATATTATTTTGCACAAATATTTTTGACACAATCCATAGTTGCATGTACTAGCTCCTAGTTTGCTTCTTGTGGTATCACCTTACATCCATAATTAAATTGCAAAAATATTGTTCATTTATGCACAAAATTTTCTTACATTTATTGCAAATAACAAGGAAACTATAATGGGCCCTATCATGTACATTAATGATGAAGCCTATCATATTTTAGTATAAATATTCATCCTTTTCATTTCATGTTTATATTTCATTATATGGGATGATATTAAAAAATTCATTGAAAACAATGCACAAGATTTCAAATTCTTTTTGCATATTCTCTTTCGCTCATATGGAATGATTACCAACTCCATTATACCAAATTCATTCAAAATGTTATGTCGCATATCAAAATTTTATATTCCTTTATGAAAAAATTCATGTTCTCTATCCTTTGTTTTTATTCCTCATGTGGAAAAGTTTTCAAGTTTATCATGCTAAACACATTAGAAATGTCATGATTCAAGTCAAAGTTTTTTATGCATTAATGCACAATTTCATGCTCTCTATCCCTTGTTTGATATCTATCATGTGGAATGTCCTTTATATTCATATTTTTATACATGGTTTCTGCTTATATGTATCTAACTCATTAGCTAATTTTAAGTATCTCCTTATCACTACTAGACACAAATAAACACTAGTGGTTATATCTATCCCTCCTCTCTTCAAACTTGGTTCATCTAGATTTTATCTCTCACCTACTACCAACTATGCCTATAGTAGATTATGTGGTACATATTATCACCCAAGTTTACAAAGATAGGTAGGTTGATTACACCCATGGGTATAGCTTTTTCACTCAGGTTAGCACCCCTTCCCATCTAGTTTCAGATCCTCCACCTATTATAGTTCTTCCTCCAATCCAAATTCAGCCATAGTCGATACCTTCATCACCATCATAGAGAGTTCATACACCTACATATCTTCAACATTATATATAGCTTCTAACTATAGTGTTGACACCTATAACAGTCTCATTGAGATCTTATGCATCCACACATAGAGCACATGTTCAAAGAACTTCTCCTACTTCTAGATGGGTCCCTAAGAGCCCTATAGTTGCATCCACTTCTCAGAATTATAGTGGGACCCCATAGTTAGTTTTCACTATAAATATTTTAGAACACTTACAACATATATAGATTTTAGAGCCACAGTCTTAGCATTTCCATCATGCTTTACGATCATGCATGATCCTTCTTCTTGATACAAGACAACATGATAAGGAGTCTCCCATGAGACTCATTGGTTATTGTAATCTCTTCTCAACCTTGCTTATACATGATTTTTCATAATTACTTGTATATATCCTATTTTCATCATTGCTTGTACATAATCTCTTGTTCTTGATTGTACACAACTTATAAAAAAATATAAAAATAATATAAAATATCAAAAATACCAAAAACATTCAAATATATCCAAAACATAAAAACATTTCAATTGTATGCATCATTTATACTTTACATTGCTACTATTATGCTAAGACTTACATTTTTTATTTCATGTTATTGTTTGTTGATTTATCTGCATTACCATGCTTCACTTGATCTTCTTTGAGTGTGTGTAGTGACATCCAGATCCTTGACTACTTCACTTTACCCATTGAGGGGCATCCAACATCTACATTTGAGACATACATTGATATCAATACCCACTAGGGGCATATTATACATGACTACACCATCTAAATTATGTCATTCCTATACTGCACACTCTAATTTTTCATGCTGATGTACATTACTTATTAGATTATATAGATTATTATATCGACATTTCACTAGTATCTAGCACTTGTGTATCTCTTTAGCATATACCTAGTCTTGTACTAAACATGTCTTGCATACTTTCACTCTTTCTTTGATTAGTTAGATGTGATTATATCTTTCTAGTTATTATATGATTTCTGTTCTTGCTTAGCATAGCTTGTTAGATTGCATTTCTAATTATTGCTTGTCTTTTGTATGTGCCTTAGGACATTTTCCAATGTCCTTTGCTTCTATTTATGTGTGTGCCTAAGATATTTTCCAATGTCCTTTGTTTTTACTCTTCCATGTGCCTATGGCCCTTATGCCAACTTTGTTTATTTCTATTGTATGTGTATGTAGAATTTGAACATGCCTTATATGATTGCTTTCTAGTTTGAGTGACATGTGCCCATGTCCCTTATTTACATGGCCCCTTGACCACCCTTGTATGCTTCTTGCTTTGAGTGCTTGTTTGATTGATTGTGTATTCAAAATTTTCAATGTCATGGTCCATATCATGTAATTTCCTTACTTTCTTAGATGTCATGATGGACATCATGCTCCATCCCTCCTTGATAACTAATAATAGATAACTACTAACTAATAACTAACATCTAACATTTCTAGTTATAGTTAAATACATTACACATGTAATTATATTGTTATATCTATCTAGGCATACCCATGTTGATCTAACAATCTCTCAATACAAACATTGCTATATCTAGAGATATCCTGTCAAATATCATTGTTATATCATGTATCTATGCAACATAACACACTTGCAAGATTCTTTTCTTCTGAGGGTAGTCATTGAAAGTTTAATAATTCCTACCCTCAGAAGAGGGGGAAACAAATAAGAGCTTTGTCATAGAGATCAAATATCCTAGAAATCAAAATATTAGCCTTTATATCACCCAATATAGAATCCATAGGTCAAACCAGTCAGAATAGAATATAGTGATAATTCCATATCAATAACCAATTTCAGCATAGGACAATAGTGCCAAAAATGGATAGTAGTGCCAAACACAAGGGTTTCCTCATTTTAGTGCTCTTTTATAGGTATAAAAATACCCAAGTTTTCTAGTAAAGATTAAAAAAATTAGCTTAGCTATAGTTTTTACACATCTAGATCAGTTAGAATCAGTAGTCTCAATACAGTTTTCTTAAGGAATCTAGATATAAGGGGGTATCACACATGAAATGATGTATCTCACTTCAAATTTTAGATTAGGTAGTTGAAATAACTTCTAGATCATAATCCATGTTCTAGACACTAGGGATTGGGGGCAATGTGCACAACATGTTGGTATTCTTTTATTTCCAAGTTTAGTTTATTACCCAAGCATTCTCAATAGTTGCATGCCTTAATCCATTTTCAAGTGGTTAGCATCTTTTTCAATTTTAAATTTCATACAAGTTTAACTTCTTGAGTACTTGAGTTGGCTTTCACATAATCCTAGTGCATCGGTTTTGAAGTGGCTTTCATACAGGCCTAATCTCCATCTTTTGAAATGGCCAAAAGTGGCCTAGTTTGCATACATTCAATTTTCCATGCCACATTTTTATATTCTTAGAACATCCATGGGCTCCATGAGCCATCTCATATGATATCTATTCTATACTGGTATCAGTTCATAGCTTCACTTCACAGGGCAATGATGGAGCCAAAGGGCCATCCTTTGTATTCTTGAGCCACCTATTTAAAGGGATTGGACACACAATATATACATCAATTATCACATGCATGGTTAATAACTTAACTCAATAAGAAAAAAAAGATCCAAAAGGCCAGTATTTTTATTCTTGAGCCACCTATTTAGAGGGATTGGACACACAATCTAGACATCAATTATCATATGCATGATCATCTAGCTTCACTCAGTAGGTGAAAATGGAGCCCAAGGTCCAACCTTTGTATTCTTGATCCACTTTTTAGGGAATTTAGAAATCATCTCTATTCATGATATAAATTTTGGTACAACATCATCTAACACAGTCCAACATTACTCAACCCTACTTAAGATCACAACAGGTTTTGTATTGGTTCACATACCTGGTGAGGTGTATTCATTCCTTTCTCTTCCTTTTTATTTTACTCAAATTTTGAATGTTATTGTTTTATATCACATAAAATAAGGATTTATCTACTCTTTATTTCATTTTTTAGATTCACACTTGCATAATGTGCTCTTTATGCACTATCTAACATTACATAGCATCACACAAGCTTCATGGTCTTCATCTTTGCAGGCAAGTTCAGGTATGCTTTTTATTTTTCTCCTTTATCCTAGTATTTCACTTTAATACATCACTAAAATAAATGGGGGGAAATTTAGTCATATAAAATGTGAAATTTGGTTACTTGAGTATGGCTAAAGACACCTAATCCATAGGTCCTCCTACTTGCTTGCACAACCCTTTCAGGCTTTTCTTTCACTGATTCTCAATCATTCATAGCCTTTCAGACTTAACCCTTATAGACCTAGGTAGACATTTCAAGATTAATTACATCCCCCTAGGTTTCATTCTCTATAGACAATATCACCCAACTTGGATAGGAGTGTTAAAACCTAGGTTGTCTTTTTTCTAGCACTATTGTCCATGTGTACTTTTGGTCCTAACAGTCATATTTTTTGAAATACTTATCCTAATTCATGTCATCCTAATGTGAATTCATTTAATCCAAAAACATTAATTTCCATATAAAAGGCCATTCAAAGTCCATTTATAAGGGTTGACACCCATTTACAAGAGAGAAGCAAGAATACAAGCAAGTACATTCAAGAAATTTTCCCTATTCTCTACATATAACCCTCCAATATTATTCCAATCTTATTTTAACTCTTACACTATCCCTTAGCCATTTTAAATATACCCAATTTCACATCTAGTTACATTTTCATACATAATTGCACCAAGCACTTTTATGGGAGAACTACATTAGCTTGATCCCTCCTTGGAGTATTGATATGTAGGCAACATGCCCACACATAGGGTGTGAAATATGTCTAGTGTATCTTTTACACACTAACCCCTTCTCTCTCTTTCTAAAGTTTTTATTTAAGTTCAAGCACAAAGATATCTTAGGTATTTTTAAGATTTAATTATATGCATAATGAGCTTCATAGACTTTCAGGCTTTGATATTTCACTAAAAGAGTAACATAGATCTATTGAGTAGAACCTAGAAAACTTAGATCACCTAGACAATAGTGATAGAAAAGGACTATAACACCAAACAATAGGGTGTCATACTTTTGGTGCTCCTATCCAATCTAGAAAAAAACTCTAGGATCCTATTTTTGATAGTCTCCCAAGCCTTCATATAAATTTATAGGACTTACAATATCTATCTTAATTAGTTTCTAGCTAAGTTTGAATTTCTCTCTATTATTACTATTCTTAGAAAAGGTAAAAATATAATCTATTTACATAAATTAGTGGCTTAATTATTTCACATTATTTACCCTACTTGAACCCATTTATTTAAGTAGGAATAAAACTTCATTATTTTAAAAAATAACAAAACACACATACAAACACATATCAAATAGGGGCATTGCACCATATGTTCACATAGATATTAATCTACCTAGGATAGTAATGTTAACCTCAGTCATTACTATTAATGTTTTTGTCCAATCCTGACAGTGCTAACCCTACATGCACAAATACACACACACACACACACACACACACACACACACACACACACACAGAGAGAGAGAGAGAGAGAGAGAGAGAGAGAGAGAGAGAGAGAGAGAGAGAGAGAGAGAGAGAGAGAGAGAGAGAGAGAGAGAGAGAGAGAGAGAGAGAGAGAGCATAGGCTTGCTTCCAGTATGTTTCCACTATCATAACATAGTCAAATTAATCATTTAAACAAAAAAACTAATACATTGATCTCCTTAGTAATTTCCATAAATAAAAAATTGCATTATCAGATCCATCTCAATAAATTACATTTATATTTATGTTTAGTTTCCATACATTAAAACATGAATTTCTATTATGATTCACATTAATCAAAAAATAGGGTAAACATATTGGAAAACTAGTATATTTCTTAAACATTTACAAACCTATGTTTCCTTTAGTGTTAAATTTCTTTCTTATAGGGTTTTTAAATCTCTTCCTTAGGATTTTAATTTCAAACCTGATTTCTAATTTTTGATCACATTAAAAATTACATATGTTTTTAATAAATTAGTATTATTTCTATTGGTTGACTCAAGTCATGATTGTAATAATTTCATATTATTCTACTTTGTTATGTATAAGTTGAATTAAATCTTTATACACTAATAAGGATAAAATCAATAATGAACTATCCTTAGCCTCCCTTAATAAACACCCCCTTGATGGAATTATTATGATAACTTAGACCACATAGACTCAAGAGGATGATATCCAAATACATCCTCATATAGATACATTTTATGACAAGAATGAATTACAATTGACTCAATTTCTTGACCAAAATCTAAAAATGCATGATACAATGTTGTATGTGGCCCAAGATGAATTAAAAAAACTATCCCAAACTACTACATCTGGGGAATAATATGAGCCTTTTATAATATTAATCAGACTAATATTTTTGATATTATTCCTAAACCCCTAGTTGCACAAGTGATATCTACCTAAGGTGTAGGGGAAGCATAAGTCCTCCCATAGATTTTCATGCCTATTCCTATGTAAGACACCTATTCCCATATGTTGATGACTAAAGACATTACATCATCTACTTCACCTACTGCACATTCCCTTGAGTAGACTATTGTGTCTTTGTAATATAAGGTATTGTGGTTAGATCAAGGTACTCCTTGAGTTATTCATTTATTATATTTTCATAATTTGCTCCATAATCCATTAGCTCTCAAGATAACAACCTATCCCCTACCTTTAGTGTTTATAGCTCTTAAGCTCACATTAGATGATAGAAAATATCATCTTGAACATCATGTTTGATCCTTCCATTCATCATGCTTATATTATGTAGTTAAATATTATTTATTGACTAATTTATTTCTATGAAGTATCAAATACTATGATTTTAGGTGGTTTTATGACCTTCCATCCCAATTATATAGTGTATTCCTTCCTATATACACATAATATTTTCAAAATTTTATCAATTATTGACACTATGTATCTGTCAGGAACCCATCGAGTCTTAAACTATCTGATTACACACCTTAAGGGGTACACCGAGAAAGGTATGGGTAGACCATTATAAATTCATAGGATAATTATCCCTTTTTGCCATTTATTATCTACACACTTATTTCCTAAAACCATTAACCCTAAGATTATCTTCTTTGTTGTACCCATTCCATGAATTTTCTACATTTTATCCTCCTTTTCCTCACCTAAATCCATTTTTATCAATCAACTATGCTAATTCAACTGGGTCAACCCTGTATAGTTTTAAGATATTTTCACGTAGGAATTAGGTTAGCCTCTAGCCAACCTAGCTTGGGACTTAGTGAATAATTATCTAAAATTATTCTAGGTTAACTGGATCAACCCTATCAATCAAGATTTTTGAAAGGGTTAAGGGTCAAATCCACCTATAAATACAATTTCATTTCCATCATTTATTAAGGATAAGAAAATGAATAAGTAAGATTCAACAAACATCTACTTATTGACCATTCTACTTGAGAAGTAAATCTTAGGGCTCCATACTTTGTTTGGAGATATGGATCTTGTCTTATGGAGAATTATTTTGGATGAATCCATAAGTTGTGTATCCTAGAGCTAATTTATCCTTTTCATCCTTACATACCACAACAACCTCTTGAGAAGCACCTTGGCCAAGGGAGAGATTGAGGCTCAGTGGGTTTGTCTCCAAAGGTAAGTGTTCTTAACTTTATTTCTCCTTTGTAAGAGTAGATAGATATGTATTTGTGCTTCTCTTCCATGCATTAGGATTTTGTATACATTAACATGAGTATATTTCTTCTATGCATGTTTAGTTTTATTTTTTCTAACCTCCACTTTGTGCCACAAGATTTGGTGACCACTAGATTAGATTAAGTTTACTTGTTATTAGTTTAGGTGAAATATCAAAACCTAGGACCCCCTTAGGGTTATTACATGTTTGTGTTATATTGGAGGCTTTGGAACCCTCATTACATGGTGTATTATGATAAATGATCCCCTAATTAGGTATATTATATCCCCATATTGGCCATTCTCCCACTTAACAAATGTGTTTCCAATCGAATGTGTAGGTATGGTTTATCTTCTCCAAGTTAGGATTGATTTATTGACATGATGCATTTATGATTACATACATTCAGGTGAACTCAACATGAATCTAATCCTTGTAAGATTTGTTTCTCTTATTTCATCATTTTTTCATTTTATTATCATATATTTACAATACTGGGTTTATTGTATCAACACATTACTAACTTTTGTGTGTAAGTTTAATAGATAATCACATCTAAATGACTACTATTTTTATGTAGTGTTATTTTCTAGGTATAGGCTACTAGATCAACTCAATCAACATCTAAATGACTCTATTCTTTTTATGCAATGTTATTTTCTAGGTATAGGCTACTAGATCAACTCAATCAACATAGTACAATTGTTTAGAGTTTTATACATCCAATCTAGACTACTAGGTTGACCTAGTTAACCTTGTACACTTTTAAGCATCAGATTCAGACTACTAGGTCAACCTAATCGACCTTTTATATTTTAGGCACTCAACAACAAGCTTCTACAAAGCTTGGTCATCCCGATTGACACTGTTAGAAAACATTTTCAAGCATTTAGAAATGTTATTTGATATTAATCTCACTTCTATACATCTTCAAATCCACTAAGGTTATTTTCTATCCTTTATCTCTTTACTTATAGTCTTTCTTTTTATAGTTCGTAGTCTTTAAAACTACCCTTATATAGTCAACTAGATTGACTCTATCAACCTAGTTATGTATTCTATGTGATGTGTGGATAACTAGGTTGAACCTATCAACCCGATTCATTTCTAAACCTTTTGCTTCTACAATATAGAGGTGACACTAGCGACCTTGTTTTATATTTTGTACATACACTGTTGACTGAATTGACACTGTATTATGTTTCAAAGTTGGAATTAACCCTTATATGCTAGTAATTAGCTCACACTTTCATTTATTATTGCTTACCTACTTAAAATAGATTACATAGTCTAATTATGTGGTTTTTAATATAGTATTTAGTTTCATTATTTTCTATATTATGCACACATGACCAAATCATAAAATCTTAAATAAACATTTTAACAATTGTCTACCCAAGGCCAACCTACTTGGATTTCATCACTAAGGGGGAAGCCGACTTGGTTTTTTAGCCAAGTATAAACATATTGTTAATGTTATATTTTAGTTAAGCACCTGACATCTTTATCATTGTGGTGTGTGAAGTGAGGGGGTAGGCCCCAATACCAATCTTGTACCATTGCTAATATAGATCCATTTCAGCCCAAACATCCTAAAACCATCCTTAGATTACTTTTTAGTTCTTTGCTTACAACCAACTTTCTATCAAATTTGAAATTATATTCCAATAATATAAAAACATTCAGGTTGATCACTTAGTTAGCTTTTACTTTTTAATTTGATTGCTTGCTCTTTTCTCAAATTGTGTGTTGTATTGCAAAAACTTGCATTAGCTAGTGTTGGTGAAAGGTTTTGTGTTATGTGCCTCAATTAGATCACCCTTATTGATCTAATTGATTATTTATTTCCCTTCAGGTATTTATTTTGAAAATACTTATAAAATACTTATTATTTTAGTGCACAGCCATTTCAATCAACACAACCTATTATAAATTATCTATTTTTCCCTATCTATGGTGCTAGGTTGACCCAGTCAACCTTGTACACTTTTTTTAGCATCTATCTACTATGTTGGGTTAACCCAATCAACCTTGTATGATTTTTAGGCCTTATTCACAATGTTAGATCAACCCCATCAACTTTGTATATTTGTTTTCACTTCTTATTTCCTTGCTTTCTCATATCTCTTGCCTATTTTAGTCTTTCTCCTTCATTATGAATTTTCTATTTGAAGACAACACTAATTTGAATTCAACAAACCTGATGAGTTTTACCAATCCTCATAGGGTCTCCCATATGCAGAGTATGGATCCTCTCTTGGATAAAATTAATGTTTATATATCCACTTGCATAATGAATTATGGGATAGCTCCTTATTCCTCTTCATATCATAATCCTATCTTCTCTCTGAAAGATCAACCTAAATTAGAGTATACCCATAAAATGCTTTTCTTTATCTCCAAATTTCCTCAAAATAGAGGAACATATCCCTCTACCATTTACCATCTCATGATTATTGGTTAATCCAAAGAGCCTCATTCACCTACTCCCACACTCTCAAATGGATTCATGGGTACCACTTTCTTTTATTCTCATCCTCTTCCCTCTATTATGACCCCTTCTCATACCATGGCATCTACTTCATTAACTTATTCTACTTCCATACCTAGTATATCCACTAATATGGTAGGTTCTAAATCTAGTGGGCCTCTTATAAGATCCACTATCCTTAATAATTTTGCTATTGCATAATTTATTACCCAAGGTAATCATGCTTCTACTACTTCCTCTTCTCATCCCTTCACTAGTCCATATTTTGCTTCACAAGAAATTTTTTCCACTAGGGCTTGACATTCTCATAGTTCCTCTCAAGCTCCTACCAACACCAATAGTGGTACCCAAGCCACTAATACCAATTCTAATGCTTCAAATAGTGCTAACAATGCCAGTCAAACCCACCAAATCTTATTACAAATATCAATCAAATGAATACCTTTCAATATCATAATACAAATCAAATGATGAGAATACAAAATCACCTTCTCCATCTTCAAACTCATCCTCAAACAATGACTTGGGGCATAGATAATCAAAATGTTCCCCCTCCTCCTCTTCAATATTCTCAAGGAAATATCATCCCTCAACCTCTTTTGGTAAACAAAACCATTAAATATCTTCAAAATGAGACTCTTACCACTCAAATTGATAATATTGGTAGAGGAGGTATCACCCCTACCATTTCTTATAATGGATTAACTGATCCTACCCTTTATCTCAAAAAATTTGGAAATCTTTATAAGGATTGGGTTAAATAAAACACCTTTTACACTACAAATCTCTTATCCAAAATCCTCATGGGTGATGCCTTAAATTGGTATAACTAACTTAGACCCCATTCTATTGTTAGTTTGGAAGATTTAATGAATGCTTTAGTTCAAGAGTTCCAAACTAGTGATCTTCTTGAAAACACTTAGCCCATTTCATAAATTGTAAACAACTTGAAAAATAAACTACCAAAGCTTTCGTTAAAAGGTGGAAAACTTTGTCAAATAAATGTGAACATAATATGACCAATGATAACCTTTTTCATCTCTTAACTAATGCTCTTTTTTTGAAGTTACAACATTGGGTCCATACTATCTTTCCATGTACTTTGTCAGAGGTCATTGACCATGATAAATGTTAATATTTCCTTATGCATCAATTTGAGCCACCACAACCTTTTGTGGGTCCTCATTTATTACTCAAGAAAAATCATAATACTGCCAATAATGGTTTTATATACTCTTATGATACCATTCACACTATTCAAACTATTGTTCCAAACAAATCTTTGGAACCAAATCCTCTTACCAATAATATACCAATCCTCATTTATCTTCACCAAATACCACCAACATTCACAAACCCTTATCTTTAGATGAATTAATTAAACATCTACCTATGCCTCTACCATAAGAACTTGATCTTACTCATCCTATGAAATCTTGGTATGATCCTAACAAGTTTCATTGGTTTCACACCAATTAGGTTCATTATCATGAGACCTGTAGGAAAGTTCATAATTTAGCTATGAATTATCTTCTTTATCTTAATTTTGATCACAATTCTATCATTAGAAGGCATCAACAAACCTATGACATTGCTTTTAAGGCTCATGAAACACATACTAAATCGCAAGCCTTAAATCAAGCTAATTCTCATTTTGCTATCTATAAAGACCCTCTTCCTAATCACTAACTTAATCAAGATACCTAATACAAACCCAAACCTTCTAAAAATAATGTTGAAAGTCTTGTTAACCCCACTTGTGAAGAGAATGTGGTTAACATGACTAATATGTGAAGGGTGGTTGCTTTTATTGATCCATAACCTATCTACACTCCTCCATTGTCCTGAACATTTTGTGTTGTCTAAGATTATTATTTAACTCATTTAAATGAGTTGGGGCAAGATGAACATGACTAATATGTGAAGGGTGGTTGCTTTTATTGATCCATAACCTATCTACACTCCTCCATTGTCCTAAACATTTTATGTTATCTAAAATTCTTATCTAGCTCATTTAAATGAGTTGGGGCAAGATGACCTTATAAACTTTGATGAACCAATTCAAAATCCTCATTTAGATAACACTTCCCATTATATTTCTATTCTCCCTTCATCTTCTTTACCTAACACTCATGCTAATCAAGCTTCTATCAACACTTCTACCAATTCTGAAAACCAACCTGAATAAACTACTTCATCTTTAGAACATAATTTACAACCTTGTTCTAAACATTCTCCTTATTATCAATATAAATTCAAATTCACTTCAAATCCTCTTTTTGAGGACCTCATTAATCATTATGCACTTATTTCTACCAACTTTCTTGTGGGTTATGATAAGTGGGATCCCATTATGGAACTCACTAATCTCCCATCCCAAATTCCATTCCTTGAGATTATAAGGATCTCCATGTCATAAAAACCATCTTATGCAACTATTATTTTAAAATGAACATCCCTCATCCTCGTCTAATAGGACATGAAACAACCTTATCTAGATCTAAGGACAACATATTATAAAAATGTGAATAGATTTCTATCCATGTTGATGAAATAATCTACACTTCTCTTTCCTTAAAATTTCTTATCATTTTTATGATTCTCGATGATATTCTTCTTCATGTGGATGATCCTCCTCTATTCATTAGTGTCCAAATTATCAATATCTAAGTCAAGAGTGCATTGATTGATGAGGCTTTTGGGACTTTCATTACATCTCTTGATTTTATCAAAACACTTGGATATTTTGAATACAATCTCAAGTTGACATGCAACACATGCCAAGGATATGATCAAAGGAAAATTCCTCCTTTATGTTATGCGTGGATTTCCATTACCATCTCACCTATCACTATTCATGTGAAGGTGATGATATTTAACTTTCCTCTCTCTTTTAATATTTTTCTTGGTAGGCCATGGACTCATCATATGAGAGTTATTGCTTCTTTCTCTTATCATTGCATTAAATTCCCTCAAAATAGGTCCATTTATAGGAACCAAGGTGACACTAACCCTTATAATTTTGAATAATTCCAAGACCATGGTGCCTTTATGATTCCTACTCTTGATCCTTTGCCTAGTGTTCTATTTTATGAGTCTCAATGATTAAAAATTTTCATTAATTCTACTCAAGGTTACAATGATCATCTTAAATTCATTGGGAACATTCCTCCTAACCTCTTAGATTTTTATGATGATGAGCCTGATGAAATCAACCTAAAGATTAAAACCTCTGATTTCTCACCTCATATCATCTCTTAGCTTCTTACTTCTTTTTAGCCTCATTCTCATAAACCTCCTTGTGATGATATTCTCATCATCTTAACTAAGACTTGGCATTCTATTCACCACACTTCATCGGATAACAAGGTCATCCCTACATGCATCATTGATCTTCACATACCTGACTATGATGATGGTTAAACCTTAGATGATCCATTCCTAAGTGGTCTTATTCAGGCCTATAATGCTAAGATTATTTGTTATCATTCTTCTTTAAGTGATTCTTCCTATGTTCCATCATTTATAGTTCCTGCTTCTAGTATTTTTCCTCTTTATCATAAGGTAGAGATGGTGTTGACACCTCTAGTTTCTGAGGAACCTCAAAGGAGTATGCTCATGGATCATGCTATTATTGGGACTTATCACTTACTAGCTACCCTTACCCTTATAGATTACTTATCCTTGAGATACATTCAACCCTTCTTTAGCCTTTTATATACCCCACCCCTCCATCAATAAATCTTGCATCAGAACCCATTCCTACTCCTACTATATTCAAGCCTACTCTTGTTCCCTCTATAATTTAGCCTATTTCCATACCTATTTTCTCTAAGCCTATCCCTACTTCTAATCCCATTACTCCTTATATTGATCCTATTCCTATTACTTCCCCACCATCACCTTCTCTTGGTGATGGTTTTCTTCCTTTACCTTAGATGGCTCTATTTCCCACCAAATGGGTTGAAAAGCCTTCCCGAAATCCTTTCATTATTTTTATACCTCCTCCTATGAGTATTTATACTAAGCCTACTCACAAGCATATCTTCTACTTCCATGATACAGATAACCATTCTTCCACACCTTGTCACAAGTTATGACAATATATTGATAATTTGCATCTTTCTTTCTCTTGGTCCTTAGACAAGATCATACCTCCCTTGAAGGTATTACCTGAATATCTTATTAATTATGGATAGGTTTATTTTCTTTGGTACCAATGTAGCACCCATAACACTAATTATTGTTACATCCATTAACAACACCTTAAGGATAACCTTATAGTTATTCCTAGACCTTATACCATTCCTCCCATAGGTCATTCCCACAAGAAGGCTCCTCTTTCTTCTCCAATGGTTTCATCTCAAGTGGTTCCATCCCTTCTTGTGGTCTCTTCATCACATTTTTTACCTTCACCTGTGGATCCTTCTCCACCTATGAGTCCCTCACCTATGGATACTTTCCCACTTGTGATTCACACATCTCCCATAGAATCCACTCCCATGCATTCTTCTGAGCATACCTTACCTGATATCCCTCCTCAGCATGATCCATATAGCATTCCTACCTTTTATGTTGAGTAGATTAGATGAGAATTATTTTCCCAATTTTTATTGAAGATAGATGAGACATTAGCATCAGTTTACATCCATCTTCATAAAGATCTATCTAATGTTCTTGATAATGTGTGTGGGAAGATTTACCAGTATTTATGAGCACATGCATGGTGCTTTTACATTTTCATTTGATTTGGACATGTGTTCCAATATTATCTTTATCTATCTTTTATATCATTTAACATTATGTCAAATTCTTATTTATCTTACATGGTGTCTTTATTTTTCCACTCTATATTTCTTATACTATCATTTATGTTTGCTTATGGATATTTTTCTTTCTCATTGCTTTCTTTTTAATTCTTGATTTTCTTTCTTAAAAACTCTCTTTCTTTCTCTTCCTTATTTTTTTCTTTCTTATCTCTATTTTTCATAGATAATTTTCATTATGAATCAGTTATACAAACTTGGTTCCCTTTAGTCATTCTCTATTATCATGTGATTAATTAGAAAATAATTAATTTCATTATAATCTCATTTCACCAGTCCACTTTGGATATCTTTTTTCCCTTTATTACTTTCTCAAAAACTAATAAATGGTTGAGAGTTGAGATAACATGTTGGTTTATTGTTAAGTGTTTTAGTTAGTCTTGTCTTTAGTCACTTAGCTTCCTTTAGCCTAAGTCTACAACTCATTCATGTGTACCACTCTATCTCTTATGATTGGTCATTCCAAGTTTATATGGAGGTGTAATCCTTAAAAACATTTAAGATCCAAATCATTTAAATACAATGATCCAAAAGGAAAAAACATTCAAAATTCTTAAAAGTTAAATCACACTAAAAGACGTGATTCAAAGCACATCTCCTTTTTCTAGTCAAAGATCAAACTCCATAGTTAGCCTCATAGTAGAGCCAAGGTCCATTGGGGTGCACTAGGCCAATAGATTAGAAAAGGAGAACAAAAAAATATTTTAATGCTACCTACTTTCTCACACAAGTACCCAATATTCATAGTAGACTGACAGATTTGTAAGGGTTCCTAAGGAATGAGGAACATATCATGGGTAGGTAGGTCCATTTTAATTTTATTATAACAATATAACTTCATGATTACATCTTAGTATCATGATTATTTTCATACAAAGCTTTGTGCCTATAGAGAATAGGTTTCCTTTATACATTGAGGGTCACTAGTCACTCAGTGTCTTCTCATGTCTTTAGTATTCCTCTTGTCTCCTAAGGTTTTCTCATAAGATGCCTAAGTTATGATTTTTACATTCCCTTTTTCATTCCCTAAATTTCACATATTTCCACTTGATAAATATTGTCTTTTTCACTGATCACTCCCCTTGGGATTCCATTTGTGAGTTGTATTGTAAGACCATGGATAGGACTTGGCCATCCTCACAAATTACCACAATTTCACCTTCCTATTACCCACACCCCTTATTTCTATATTTTAAAATTTATTCCACCTCAGTGGTGTTCCCTTTATGAGTTTTAGTGTAAAACCATGGATAGGACCTAACCTTCCTCATAATTTTTTTTAATAATCCAAGTCACAATCAAAATTACATGTGTCAAATATGAGATAAGATGTGATCGATTATGAAGTTACACATCATTGACATGCTTCTCAGCTTGATTTAGTATGTTTTATGCTTACTTAATTTCTCTTTTGCTTCTTTTATCATCTTATTTTCTGATTGCATGTAATAATCAAACCATTTTCTTTAATTTTTCATACTTCTCAGCTTGAATTAGTGTGATAAATTTAAGACCCAATTTTTCCAATTTTTTTTGTCTATTATACTTCATAACGTGATTTAGTATGATTGACTAACTTAATTGATTTATTTTTCTACCATTTTTTTCCTTTTACACGATCTTTCATTTTATTACACTATTTTCATACTTCCCAACATGATTTAGTGTGATTTTATTTTGTTTTGATTTGGTTGCTTATCTTTCATTTGGTTTTTTAAAAAAATACTTTTTACCATCTTGTTTTACCACCCTTTGGTTATTTATTTTGTCATTTTATTGTTATTACACATTTCCCAACTTGAAATAGTGTGTAGTACACTTTTGATTGATTATATTTTACCAAGTCCTTTTTGCCTGTTTCTTTTTAACTAGGCATGTGTCCTACATAATTCTAGAAAATAAACCACAACTTATATATTTTATATAGAATATAAAACAAAAATAGATAAATACATGTGTTATAAATAAGTATATCTAAAAGTATTAACAACCAAAACCATAATGATAACACATAAAATTAATATCCAAAATGATTCATTCACACACACACACACACACACACACACACACACACACACACACACACACACACACACACACACACACACACACACACACACACACACACACACACACACACACACACACACACACACACACACACACACACACACACACAGAGAGAGAGAGAGAGAGAGAGAGAGAACCATATACAATGCTCCAGTTCTATGGATTTTAGCAGTTATTTCCTCAAACCCTTAAAACCCATTTCCCTAATTGGTTTTTCGTACCCTTAACACATGATTTGGTTTCACTTCAACATATATAAATGATTAAAATTATTATTTTTTAAATAAACTTAAAACACTAAAATATTAAAAAATTGGCTTAAGATTTTTAGTTGCCTACCTGTAGTGTACCTGTTGTTGCCTCTCAGGGTCCCTCTCACCTAGCCTATCATATCCTCACCATAATAGCTCATTTGGTCTCTTAAATATCTTTTTCTCTCCTTCACAAGTCAAAAATACCAAATGAATTTCATTTCACCCTATTTTAAATCACTTTTCAAAATCTAAATCTTTCAATTATTTTTCGATAGATTCCTTGTTTTAGCTCTACCTTTATTTTTACTCATCTTTTTTTTGAACCATAAAATGTTCTAGAATTATGATGATGTATAGAATAGTTTCCAATACCATATGCCTATCTTCCAAAATTTTTTATTTTTTTCTATGTTTTTATCTAACTTCTATAGGTTTGCCTAATGTTCTTCACATTAAACACCTTCACTTCTCTTGTAGTCTACTTCTTTATCTACAACACTAAGGTAAGTAAAGGTATATGTTTTTCAATTTTATATTTCAATTTATCTTATTTTCTACTTACTGCACTTTAATTAGCATCAATGTTATGTGTTATAATGTTCTATTTCCTGAAGCACCATCCCATCTTGCACTTATGTGACATGTGATGAGCTTTGGGTAGGGCATATGTATACACATAATATTTTCAAACTTTTATCTATTGATGACACTTTGTATCTTGCAATAACCCATCGATTATTAATATTTTTGAGTGCATGACTTAAGGGGTGTATCGAGAAATGGGTGGGTAGACCATTGGTGC